>JACATO010000688.1:40000-496853 GCA_018389105.1 Nautilus pompilius
AGATGGCATATTTTAGTTGCTTTGTCTTAGGTCTTTTATGTAAAAAAAGGATTTTTTGACCGCCATCCATTCTCTAAGTCCACTTCAATCCAAAATTCTTCATGCTGTAGTGAAGAGTCATGAATGAACCTGAGCCTCTGAGAATGTTGCCAGATCTCGCCTTAGCTTCTTCAGAGATTTTTTATCCATCCCTCAAAGAAGTTATCTTCAGTTAGTGTTAATTTTTTTAAAATAGTTTTCTGGGTTGTCCACACCTTTTCTCTATTATTTGATAATTTTTTTTTAAACGACATGTCTTGAAATTCCAGATATACTTCTTATTTCTCATTGGGTTTTTATATTATTCTTAGTGAAATACTATTTTATATCAGTTAGTAATTGACAGTTGTTATTCTGAAAGAAAACAACAAGCATCAATATCTTTGCAAGGTTTCCTAAGACTTTTGCACGGTACTATACGTTATCTTCTGACCGAACGTTTACATGAGTCTGGACTTGTACAAATCTCAGTAAATCTACTATATAGTGGATGTTTATCTATCCCATTTACTTGCAACAGAAATGCTATACTTGAGATGTGTGTGGTGTGTGGCTTTCCATTCGGAAATGCTAGAACTCCGTCCCATCCCTTTCTCAAGTTGGTAACATCAAACTAACATACTATTTCCAGTGTACAATTTAAATCTAAACTTTTACTAATTTAACAGCAAACAAGCCCCAAAACAACGGTTGTGAGCTCACAAGACATAACACAAAATAACATGCATGCTTGTGGTTAAGGTTAAAGGTGACTGAATATGTGTCTACCAGCCCAAATCCAGATACATTGCTTGTGTTACATTCACATTCCAGCAAGGAAGTTCTAGCAGGCTGGATTTACCATTGGTATCCATTCAGTGGCCAATTTATCTAAGAGGCTTCTGTACCAACAGGATTTGCAAGTTCATACTTCAATAAATATTTAACCAAGCCCTCCCCCCACACACACACAAAGGTTTACTAACTGTATCAGAAGGACCATTAAACTGGCTATTTAAAATTCTGCTGCTTTAGATTAATTCCCTGGTAAAAAACAAAATGACAAAAAGAGAATATTTGCAGATTATCTTTCTCGACTTCAGTGTGGGTGGAAGTGGGTCTTTGTACAATGCTAGTTGAGAGCCACATTCACGGAAACAGCTCTAAAATGTGTATACAAGGATATGACTATTTACTTACTGAATTTAACCACTGATCCTTTAGTAACCTGTCTAGTTCTATAACCAATCACCTCAGATTATTATTTGAAAACAGCCAGAGAAAAAACATGACATGAAAAACTTAGGTGAAACATCTTGCATAATCAGCTGATCAATTCCACTGTCCTTAAATCACAGTTAACTCAAAAGAGGCAATTCCAGATATAAGGGATCTTTTGCTAAAGTCTACAGATAATTTTTTTTGTTATTAATAATGTGAAATAACATGAAATTATATTCATGGATTTTTCATTACCATAGACTTTCATTTAGTTGCTTGCTTCAGTAATAATATAAAGTGACAAATCCCATTTCACCAAACATTTCTGTAACCTAGAAATTGAAAACTATACCATTATAATATTGCTGAAGGAAAATACCAACTTTGCATTGTTTTTCTTTTTTATCCAATGTTGTCTGTGGCACTCGCAAAGACAGACAGATATAATTGGTTTATCTCTTCAGCTAAAATTGTAATTTCCAAGCAAAAATGGTTCTCTATTGAGGAATGCTTGCGCTTTCAATTTTTAATGGTAAGCTGACAGAGTTCTAACACCTAGGAGGAAGTAGCGGAATGTTCACTGATGGTTATTGGTTTATGAAACAACTTCCTTTAGCATGTTAGGCATTCAAATCAGAAAGTGTAAGTGTCACAGCAGCGTAACTTTGCTGGATCTAGGACCAAGTGATGGCTTTCACAAAGTTCCTTCAACATATATTTTTCTGAATGACAACAATACAATTACTTGCATAATGTAAGGTGTTTTCACTTATTGCATATCAAAACAACAACAACAAAGAAACAAGATTAATATGAAAATAATGCGATTAATTAGAATTAACTATTTTTTTTTTAAACCTGAAAGAAAAACAACTTAGCATCAGTGGGTAGGGATATTGCTCATCAATTCCATTGTGTAAATATTTAAAATAACCTTAAAATAAGTTGATTTTTTAGTTATTTTTTAATACCTTATCAACATTATATATATATATACATAATTCTTATATTCTTCCATTTTTTTTACATCTGCCTCAGGAAGTTGGTTTCCTGAACAAAATACAATAACAGAAGCTGGAAACAAAATAAACAGCAGCAGAGAGAAAGATGCTGGCTGTATGTATCCCTTAAAAGTGAGAGGGATGGAGGGGGGAGGGTGGACAAAAGTTGAAAAGTTTAGGGGAAATGTACCAAAGACAAATGGAAACGAGCCAGATGTGTAGCGACTGTAGGAAAACGACAGATGGACTAAAATCTCCTGTGGGGAATCCCAGGGATTGTAAAAGTGCGGTGGGGGGAAGATGAGATGGCAAGACAACAATAGTTTAATGTTTACATAACGAGAGGCCAGACAAACATATGGAAGGTTGCCAACAATGGAAGCTAAAATTATTTTCTTTTCGAAGGAAAACAAACAAACAAAAATACTGTCAGATTGGTTTCCGCGTGGTTTCCTTCTTTCTTCTTCCTTGTACAGTAACCACGGAAACCTGCTCCTACGGAAGATGTAAATCACGACCACCAAATTCTGGAAACAGCCCAGAAATTCACCCGTAAGGAAAACTGAGAAAATTTCCATCGTTTTAAAAAACAAACTGCAGAAAAACCTGACATTTAGCGCATTTGCCAGACAGCCTAAACATACAATGAATGTGTAGCAATATGGCGTCTATCCGCCATCTTTTCTTCTTCTGGCTGGAGTCTGTACGCATGTGTTTGCAGTCGCATAGCGTATTAAAATGAGTGGCCAGAATTTTGAATATGTGGGGCTGTGAATTAAAGAGTATAAATATACTACTGATGGTTTTACATCGTGGTCAGCGCCGTGATCCGGACTGCAGAGACGGTTATAAGAATGTTTGTTGTCGTTTTGCTCACACGTGCGTGTGTTCACATGGGATAATACACAACTACGCACGTCTCTGTGTGTGTTTTTAATTCATAAACTATAATAATTTATCATTAACTGCTCGTGTGATTCATAACCAAAAATTGTTGTGGGTTTCCAAAGGCCACAACAATTATAAGTTAATTAAAAAGGAAGATATCCTGGTCAGTATCACTTCACTAACCAATCAACATTGTTTCTTGTGTGTTAAATTCATTTCTATCTTCATCCTTAACAGTGTTTTTATTACTTCTTCTAGTAAAAGGTGTTTCTGTTGGAACTCATCTCCAGAAATATAATAAACGTCAATAGGAAAATTTAGGTTCGCATTACGGAAAACTTTTCAGGGGTGCATCCCTTCCATGTGGCAGGGTTAGGGGTTACTGTACTTTACCCATGGGCTTGTTGTCTGTCAGCACGTCGCTGTGATCCAAAGATGACGAATAAAACGAAAAATTTAAAAAGGAGCAAATCTGATAAAAAAATCTTCAAAAATTAATCAACAGCAGCAGCTGAAAGAATGTCCGAATGCTTTAACTCTTTTAGAAATTTTAATTCTGTAAATGAAAATAATTTACCTGCAAAATTTATGTAGGTGCGCATCAAAGATAAATTCGAGCCCATCATGAAGCAGCCATGTTTCCGTTTAAAGCAGCAACATCGGATAATTTCCTTTTTCTTTTTTCCAACAGCGTTTACTTCATAATTTAAAAAAAAAAAACAATAAAAAAAACCACTTATTTGTGTACAGAATTGTAAACTTTAATTCATCCATCTTGCACATTAGATTCCATAATGAAAAGGGAAGGGGGGAGAAAGTTTGCAGCACATTAATTCCAGGGATGGTGAGTGCAGCTGAATTTAATAGAGTAGACCAGCAGACATTCATGCATACACTTCCACTTTGCCAGGAGTTAAAATGTGTTCAGCAATACCGAAATATGGAAATGTGCTATTAGCCCCCAAAAAATAACGACAGAGTTA
The DNA here is from genome assembly GCA_018389105.1 of Nautilus pompilius. NCBI lineage: Eukaryota > Metazoa > Mollusca > Cephalopoda > Nautilida > Nautilidae > Nautilus > Nautilus pompilius. Next base: position 44,112 of record JACATO010000688.1, read on the forward strand.
ATTAAAGAAAGTGTAAGCACGGTATATCATAGAGAAACTACCTATCCTCAAGGGTGCTCTCTGCTCAGCATGTCTTCAATTACCATACACAGTGATGAAGCTACTTAAAATAATTAATCATGTCTGCAGGACAGAAAATCAGTTCTAAATGAATACAGAAACCTTTGGTAATGCAGGCTTTAAAATTTTTTTCTTTCAAAGAAAGAAAAACCACTGTGCATAGCCTATAACATCGTAATGAATTTGCAGATATTTCTTGTAAATTCACCAACTGTTAACTGATGTTATCAAATGTACAGGGATCAAGTATGATAAATGTTCAGCACTAGCAGTAAGCCAGAGTTCACGCAATAACCCTTAAGTTTTCATATGTATGTCTATTATTCATGAAATAAGAAACTATACATAAAAGTCCACTAAGCAAGAGCCTACTTTTATCTTCTGTGCACTCATTATCATTCTTCATGATATACCACAGATCTCCGTTTGGTAAGCCATACCATTCATGCCAGCCAGTCCTTAGTTATCAGTTAAGAGCCCTGGAAACTGTACAAGATCTAGGAAGCAAAAACCTAACTTAGTGAATTTTTCTCTGTCTTTCTTCAATTTTTAAAAAAAAATCTCACAATGGCCTAGACATTACAGAAAAAACATCCTGCCCAGCTGACAAGAATGGCGAAAACTTGCCAAGGAGCATGAATTTTTAAAATTAGTTAATAGAAATATTAATTGAATTTGAAGGAAAGCAGAGTTTTAAAATTGCATCTTGATCATACACATTGAGAATTCCACCTGCAATAGTGTTGTTTGAGGGATGACTGAACCAATTACAAAATTAACCATTTTATTAATTTTCATTATTAAAAATAAATGTTCATGTAAATTGTAAGCGCATCTTCCTGAGTTCAAATCTACGCCGGCATAAATTTTGGATGCAGCCTTGTTTGCAGTTGTTTTTCTTTCTTGGTAGCACTTTCCTGTTATGAAGACTAGTAAAAACTGGACTGAGACTCATAAAAAATACCTGCAAAAACGATTTTAATTTCATCATACTTTCTTAAGTTGGGTGTAACAGCTGTAAGTAAATAAACTACAACATCAATGGCTTTGCAAAAAAACATTGATAGCGTCTTGTGTCATATATTTGCACACAACTAGAGTTTGTCTTCTTGTGTGTGTGTGGGGGGGGGGGGGCTGATGCATAATTAACACTTAGTTAAACGATAATGTCAATGCTGAATAAAGTTTGCCCATTCATTCGGTTCAGGAGATGGCAACATGATGCATGATGCTAAGAGACCAAGCGCAATCAATCAGCACCTACCTACTTACAGTCTACTATGCTAGTGCAGGGAACTGATCTCTGAGCCCCCCTCTTTGTATATCTGACAAATACACTCTTTTAGCCCATTTGTTCAGTTGGAATTTTCATTTCCTAAACTCTTACCAACTAATTAGGCAGCAATGCACTTTTAACTGGTGATAGCAGTCCTTGTAAAATGTTTTTACTTTTACATTTCAATGAGATTGGTTATCAGATATCTTCATCTAGAGGCTTCAGCAAACAGTTCCTTCTTCACTGATTGTCCTACTATACAACGGTCACTTATATGGCATCAATTTCCGCCATTTTTTTTTTGGCTTCTCATATGAAGAATTTCCATGAAAGTCTAACAGACGAGATGTTTTCAGACTTTGGTCTGTAGCACCAAAGAATATATATGTAATTTTAAGAGGAGGGGAGAGGACAAAATGGAGCAGCATTTGGCTATCAAAGGCAAAATGCTATAATCAGTACCTAGTAAATCGGTTTGCTATGGGTTAAAGCAAGGAGGGATGTTTATAATCAAGTAGATATCTGTTCACGAGAACTGTAAACAAATACAGTTATCAGAACAAAGTTACAATCCAATTAAAAACATTTATAACAAGAATTTTTCCTAATGTATAAATAATTTTACAAAAGCAATACAAATTATACTTGATAATTTCCTCAGAATACTAAAGACAATTTGAAATGTATCCATCCATCTAAATTGGAGTGGAAAACGTGATGACAGAGACAAATCTTTTTTTGTAAATACCTAGATAAATAATAATAAAACATTCTACATAAAATGTAAAATGCCTTATTTAAATGTATATTATGTGAGTGCTAATTACCATATTTATCCACAAATTCTTCATACTATGTTTTCAATTTAGTGTGTATGTGCAAATCAGTCAGTAACATATTGGAGTATGGCTGCCGCCCTGACGCACTACAGATTATTAGATGTAAGACCGGTTTATGGCAGTTTTCTCAGTAACATATTGGAGTATGGCTGCCGCCCTGACGCACTACAGATTATTAGATGTAAGACCGGTTTATGGCAGTTTTCTCAGTAACATATTGGAGTATGGCTGCCGCCCTGACGCACTACAGATTATTAGATGTAAGACCGGTTTATGGCAGTTTTCTCAGTAACATATTGGAGTATGGCTGCCGCCCTGACGCACTACAGATTATTAGATGTAAGACCGGTTTATGGCAGTTTTCTCAGTAACATATTGGAGTGTGGCTGCCGCCCTGACGCACTACAGATTATTAGATGTAAGACCGGTTTATGGCAGTTTTCTCAGTAACATATTGGAGTATGGCTGCCGCCCTGACGCACTACAGATTATTAGATGTAAGACCGGTTTATGGCAGTTTTCTCAGTAACATATTGGAGTATGGCTGCCGCCCTGACGCACTACAGATTATTAGATGTAAGACTGGTTTATGGCAGTTTTCAAATGTTGGTAAGAATTTTGAAAAGTCCACATCACACAACAGATTATAATAATGAAGGTTGATTAACAATGTAAAAAGTCTTGGTATCCCCAGCCTCAAAGAATGCATCATTCTGCATCTCTCATTTTTTACTCTAGAAGAATAATAAGTATTTTACATAAGGAAATCTTTAGCAATTGTGAAAACATTTTCAACTCCATTTTCTGAAAGAATACAACTGTTTACCTACATTCAGAATTTTTTAAAATTTAAAAAAACAAAACAGAAGTTTTTTCTCAAGCAAAATGAGGATAAATTGGTGAAGTGATCCAATTAAAACGTATCAAATTCTGAGTGATAAAACAACAAAAACAGGTCTAACTTTAAAAAGACTGAAGTAAGGAATTCAGTGCTGTGCTTAGATTTAAGTGGTTTCTTTGAACACAGAAATAAAATAGGCAAATCAAAATAAAGGAACCCTGTTGTGCTTAAAAGTAAATTCATAGCAAATACATGTAATAAATACAAAGGACTAAAGCAGACAGATGCTGCACTTTCATCAAATGGTCCAATGGTTTTATTCTTTGTATTTTATAAAGACTGAAAACGGATGAAAGTGATGGAAACAGCGTTGGCTTGGCCGACTGGTGGAGATATTCAGGTTTGTCTAAATTAACTCTTTGCCCCCCCCCAACCCCTGTTTATTGTTCTAGTTATGACCAGCAAAAAACATGCTAAAAAAACACAAACCGCCCTTTTGTCTTAGTTTGTTTTTATTCCCATAATATTTCTTTTTTTCTGGCAATCAGAGAAATGGGAATTAAAACAGAAGAACTCACGCAGCATGGTTATCCATCAGTCTGGCAGGGTATTAGCTATGTAGCAGGTCAGCAATTAGAGACACCTCAAGACTGACTGACGATGCTCAGGTTTCCCCAGATCTAAATGTCAAGCAAGCGTTTTATAATTTATGTACTGAAATTGGCCAAATTGCGCCGTTTGGAGTATGACTTAATGGTAATACAGCAGGAATGAAAGTTGGCTCCTTATTACCAACTACATACAGCATTATCAACAGCAAAATAACTACTCATAACACAGTATGTAGGTGCAGTTCATAAAGCACGCATATGCTATAAGGCTTTGAGGAAGCATAAAGTAGAACATAAATGCTCTAAACATCTATTAAATAAAATCTCTTATTACACAGAATTTAAAATGCATTAAAAGGAGAAGGAAAAAAGAAAGTGTTATCCATAAATGCTAAGAAAATAAAACATGCTGGGACAGTAAATGATGAGGCAAGAAAAACTTTATTTCCATATAACCCCCCCAAAAAAAAGATATAGAAATTCAAAGAGCAGAAAGTTTTCAAAATGTTTATAAACCAACATGCCTGAGAGTAATAATTATTATTTATAATTAGAATTTTATTACTTCAAGCATTTAAAGCTCAATAAAGCCTCTGTCACCAAGAAGTGTATCTGTTGTTTCTTGTGTGTGTGAAATTTAAACGAAAATGTTTCTCATGTATACTGTAAACTACAGAAAATCTTCTAACAATAGTTTTTTTATTTAAAACTAAATCCAGTGATTCAGGATTTCGTAATTTCTTCAAATAAGAACAGAGAATTTCTAGTCTTGGTGTTTGTCCTGCAGATCCTTCTATTTGTTTATCATGTTAGCTAGAAAGTTTTACATGAGGTGAGGGTTCTGGCAAATCAATACTTGCTATGATGCATGCATAAAATCTACAACTCATGTGGATTGCAATCCGGCTACAGGGATGATGGGTATATGCTAAACATTATGCTGATGAAAACAATATCCAATACACTCAAGAAAGCCAAGATCAGGCGATATTGATGACCAGTCAAGCACATTAATGTCAGCAGTGCTGTGTGATTGGTTGAAAGTAAAGGAAAAGGTGTAGACATCTTGGCAAAACAATAGGTAAAATCCATCACTGTAGAAGAAAAACAACCCAGTAAAAGATATTTGCTCTGAGAATTACTAGCTACTGCAAAAGTTAGCGTTCATAGAAGCCAATACCATGACATTGCCATTGTCAAAACTATCATGCTATTTAAAGAAACAGTTGAAAAATTGCTCATGTGGGTCACAGTTAAAATCAGATTCTGCAATCAAAAACTAACTAAATATAACTTACCAAACTAATTTTAAAAATTAAAATTAGTGCAAAATGTGTGTTTTTGAGCATTCATTTTGTAAACTACACCATTCAGTCAGTAAAACCACTGGAACTGTGGCATCCCTACGATGTGACATCAGAAATTCCAAAAACAACATCTGGACTAAGAGATGAGCAGGTGACTCCAAAGGATGGAAATATTTCAATGTATAAAAGAAGCCTAATACCATCAGATACAAGTCCCTCAGCAGAAAAGATCAAGTCACTCTTTCAAGGATACAACTGCACCACTTTCCTTGTCAAAGCTACCTACCTAGGTTTAAGCTAGTTGAGGACCCAACTTGCCAACTTTGTGGAAGTGAGGAAGAGGATCTTGAACACATCCTATTTCATTGCGATGAGCTTAGTGACATAAGGCAACTGATTTGATACCAATGCTTGTTTAGAAGACCTATTAGAATCAGTAATGGTGAATGGTCCAACATCATCCAGATTGTCAACAAAAGAAAAAGAAAGAATCCATGCCAGGGTCATGTTGCCAGATGCACGACACTACCCATAACCATAACCATATTGTCCAATCTGCCATTCTGATGATAATTGGATTATGCTTTGTAATAATCCTGTAATGGCAAAGTTATAACTCTTTGTCTTAATGTTAAATCATAAGACTAAGTTGTCTAGGTCTTGTCTTATCTCTGATGCTGCATGTGATTTGATAATGAAATACAAAATGATTTATGGTGAATACATGCAAACAAAGCTAAGGTGCAACCTACACCGAATAGTAGTCACTTTATTAAAATCTATACCTAATAATGGACTTAGGTACTTATTGCAGAAAAAAGAGCCATGGCTCAGAATCCACACAGTGCTGAAAGGTGTCCAGAAGGATATTCCCCTCTTCAGTTATTAATAATGTACACAATGTAAGAAACAAGGTAGGGAGAGGATTGTGATGGCAAATGCATCTTTCATCCCACAGATGCTCAGATAATTTTTCTAATGTTTTCAGAATAACAATGCTGACAACTGATATCATAAGCCACATGCAATAATTAATTCATCAGATCAGGACATGGTCTTTAGAAGGAAAACATTTCCTGGTTCTAATAACATTCAGGAAGCAAATCCTCCAGAGTTATTGGATACAGTTCAAAGTGATTGTCTCTAATTATTTTTTCTATTTTTAAAGGTAGCCAGCCAACATACCACCTGTCTAAACATTACCTTAATTTGTTTCCTAATCTGTGATATCCAAGCAAACATATCTAAAAAAATAAGGAGAACAACTTTTATCTTATGGTAGACTGTATGTGGTTTTCATAATCACGCTGAAAAAACTCTGGATAATGCGGAGGAATCAGCAAATGAAGATAAATGGTGGTGAGCTGTTTTTGCTGTATTGCAAGATGCTACAAATGCTATGAAAAATAAAATTATTATGAAGTTTTACAAGATTTTGAAGAAAAAAATTTAAAGGATGGATAGATATATCAACTTTGAGCTAGTTTATAATGTCTGTGCATGTAAATACATAATAATACTGTCGGCTTACCATAATTTGGCATCCATCATTGATACTTTGTAAAAACAACTCTAAAACAACATTCGGAGGGGACATGTTTCTAGCAGCTCAGTCTGGATGAAGAGAGAGGAGAGGAGAGAGATTGGGTGGTTGATTATCTTCTTTAACTGATATTTTTAGACAGACTGGTCTGCTGTAGTTAGGAGGAATCTCTTAAACCCATCAGGGTCTCAGTGCTAATAAAACAAACACACAGTCCCCTCCCACCACCAGCAGATCTATCTTCTCCTGTCATGCACCAGAGAGAAATTACAAGAGCTGAGTTTGACACATTTGTGGTTGAATAAGACAACTGGTATATGTACCCAGCCAAGTGTTTTGGTAGAAAAGCACAAAGACATTTTTTTATCATCGCCATATCCAGTGGCAAACAAAACCCAAATGGCCGACCACCAAAAACACTATCCATGCTTTACAATAACTTACAATCACGTTTTCAATACACAACTGTCAAGATGTCAGTAATACATGGGAATAAACTACCCTCGCCTAGAGATAGTTGTTTTTATTGTTTTTCAACTTCTGGCATCACAACAAAACTCAGGTTCTCACTCTTCATGGAAGACATTCACCAATGTATATTTTATTTTTTAAACACTATATATTGTCAAATAGTCTTTCACTTCAGCAAATAAAAACAGTTGGATAAATGTCATCAGTTGATTGGTTTAGTATGAACATCAATATTAGATATCCACAGACAAGTCATGCATTTTAATTTTACTCTCAGAATTACATTAAGTCCAAATATTATGGTTGTAGCTGCAAGACTCCAATGCCATCTTTATAAGAACATGTAAAAGAAGTGTGAACTACATTACACGACTTTGTTAGTACATCATAGAGTACACAAAGTTATGTTAAAATCTATACAAAAAGAATGCATACTTTTAGTATTCTAAACTTTTGATGTAACATACAGTATAGTGACATCTATATTTGTTTTATTTTTGTTCCTACTGTATATAATCCTTGCCGTGTCAATTCTGGTAGAAAAACAGCAAAGAGGGCATCTTGTCAAGGCTCCCATAAACTGTAGCAAAGTCAGAGTACAAAATAAGTTTATACAAGTGAACAGGTTTGCTGATACAAAGGTAATAACTGGCTAGGAAGAGAAGCTGGCCCTACATCACAGCAACATTCCTTTGCCATGTGGGAATTATCATTATCTTATTTCACTTTCCCTTGCCCAATATTAAGACCTTTTCTCTCTATTTGTTTAGGGGAAACCTTCTTCCTTACAGGAAATAATCTATTTTCCTTTAGCAGGGCAGAACTTTCTCCCAACATCTGTGGAAACAGGTTAAAGGGCCTTGTATCAAACCAAGTCAATCAGCAGAGAGATTAGGGTTTAGATAGTAAGAGAATCCCTCAGGCCTCTGACACATGTTTATAGATTTATAAACACTTCCAAAGTTCTCCTGCAGATAGTCAGTCCCAGGACAATTAAATCCAAAACCATATCATTTTCTCACCACAATAAAATTAACATTGGATACTGCAAACAGATTTCCAATAGTATATTTTAACCACCCTTGTATTTCGTTTCTTTAAGAGGAGGAAAGGGTTAACCAATAGTATTTACTTTGTCCATTCACAGCTATGAAAATAAACACAGGCAAGAGTTCTAGATCATATTAAAGCCAGGTGTCCGGCTCACCTCTGACACAGATCAGATTACATGATCAGTAATATTAAACAGCCTAGCTAACAAAAATAACAAGTGTCTCTTATTTCTGTATTGTCCCACCACAACCTTCGCTAACCACTTTACTGCCCTGAGCTCTTAGTTAATTTTGTTATTTCATTGTGTATACCCTGAAAATCTTGCTACAATTCTCCCCCCCCTTAAAGTGTTTAGCCAATAATTATGAATATTTTAAAAAAAAGGAAAAGATTTCGACAGGATAAAGAATGGACTTTTTATCCATCCTGGAACTCTTGAGAATACTGCGGGTGTACGTTGGTTCTGGCTAGCTGCCAATGTCATGGGAATCCTCGCAGCTGGTAGGTAGGTAAAAGACAGACTAATTTTCCCCCCCCGTGTTTCAATGTGTTCCCGCTATTCTAAACATATCCGGGCAGCACTGATCTCAGGCCAGTACTACTGATGTAGAGAAAGAAACAGTGATGGACATTCTGAGCAGTTGGCAGTGCTTGTCAATGGTAGGTACCAAGTCAAGCTGTTTGTAATTTTTTTTAAAAAAAAAGAAATTGTGATTGGCAGCTAGTTTAATAAAATACTTCTGTTTACATACTACTGGGATATATCATGTAATATTTCCAAACGTTTCACATGTGAGGATGTAGCAAGTGAAAACTTTATGCAAATGCCAGCTGCTGGCAAATGGAACCAGATCTAGTTTTGAATAATATAACAGGGGAGATAACTGAATTAACATTTAAAGACTACTTGGTGAAAGGTTGCATCAGATTTCGAAGTTAAACACCCACAAAGGAAAGAAGTTATCTGACATGAAGGGCACAAAAAAATATTTAAAAAAAAGAAGAACAAGAAGAAGAAGCTGTGGATATACCTTTGAGGATGGGCAAACAAAAACAAGGTGATGATAACCTTTTGCGGATGGCTCTCTGAACCACCGGCAGTTAAAAAGCTGCATTTAGGTTGGATGCACGACTTGATTCCAGATAGGAAAAGAACTGCAACTCTAAGGACGAAGACGACCGGGGCGAACATTTACAAGTATGTGATTATTTCTTCTCACAAAAAAAAAACAGTAAACCAACCAACCTTCTGAGCATTTATTCCATTTTGGCATTCTGAATCCTACTTGTTCTGTTGATGGTTGATGTTTAAAATGATTCTTTCCTAAAAGATAAAAAAAAGAAAGAAAAGTTTTAGTAAACTTGCTTTCAACCTGTACTGAAACAAAACACAAACATATATAAAGGGTTAATCTTTATTCTGATAAAACAGCCATTAATTAACCCCCTGCATACTGCATATTTTTACCTTACTTATATCTGGCGATGTCTTATGACTTTAGATGCTTCTTAGAAAAGTGAAAAATTTGGGGCCTTCTACCATGATACAGCGTAAAACTGTATTGTGAACAAAATCAGCGTAGAACTAATAGAAGATGTTTTACATGTATTCTACTTATTAAATAATAAAAAAAAATCATTTCTGGTTATTTGTGGACAGCAAAGTCCATAAATGACATCTTAAAGGCAAGTTTTCCAAAGCAAGTCAAATTAATAGAAGTCATTCTTAACTAAAACACAGCTGATTTTTTTACAAGCCCAGCTAGAATTAGTATAGTATTTATATTTACTGAAAAAATGCGTTTACACATTGCTGCTGGGCCTTTGGACATATGCCCATTTTCCCCATGCCTTAAGATGGCCCCTAGCTCACACCACTACAGCCCACAAACATGTATATTGAACTGACTGTATAGTTAGTCAACATTCTCATAATGCAAAACATATGGAGTTGTCACTATAAAGTGCTATATTAATGAGGAAAGTAGTGTCATAGCCTCTATAGCTCAACCACTGTTGGGTAATACCAATTTCAAGGGTAGTAAGGTGCAAATGCACCACAGGTGGTATGGAGGATCAACTGATCAGGTGAGATCAAAGAGAGTCTCTGATAATCACCCAGCAATCGATGAAGGAGTAGCAATCTCTCCGCCAGCCTCTGAAACCTAATGTTAAAATTAACATTGTCTAATAAATAATGCTGCATTCATTATGGTTAGTCATCAGAGGTTTCAGAAGAAAACTTAAGCATCATCCTTTCCAGGTGTTATCATCGGGTAACCTAGTGCAAGTACACTGCTAATTAATAATACAAAACTCTGGGAAATAATCTAAAGAAGAGAGTAACCCATAGGGAATGTAACAAAATGATGCTTAAAAGAAAATTAAAAGCCAATTTATTGTAGAAGTGTCATAAATATCTGAAACAAAAGAATTAATTAAATCTACTCTACATCTTGGAGTGGGAAAATGTTACTCATGTACTTGTGCAGTTCCATTTCCATAGCTGTAGTGTTGTGCTATGCTGGCAAATTCTTTAGTTTTTCACATAGATCTTTTTTTAAAGCATCCTCATCACTGCCCGGACACAGTGGTTTCTTTTTTTTCGCTTGGTACATCTATCATCAGAGCGCTTAAAACAAACACAAGCATTGCTAAACTAGAAGAATATAACACCTCTCCTTCTATAGCAACACAACATTAAAACGAAGACAAAGGGGGAAAAACTCGAACTTCAGAAGCTGTCGATTTTGTCTAGCAACACATTTCCACCTGCAAATTCCACAGGGAACCATACAAAATAACAGTGTTCAGACAGCTTGTTAAACAAATCGTCTGCAGCTGCCTGGCGGTTGGTCTTCCGAATATCTCGTCTTGTGTTTGAAGCAATGTGCCAAGTCCATAGATTCAATAAATTCAACGAAACGGTAAATTTTTCATTTAAACAGATGCAGGCACCTAGTGCAACAGTTACAGCACCATACCTGCTTATAAAAAAAGAAAGAAAAACATTTTCCACAAGTTCATCTCTGAAGCAATTTGCAGCTTCCAAACAATACAATAATTATAATAAAAAGCGTATAACTGAATTTTTTCCATGTTAACTGTCATTGCTATTATAGTCTGTAGAGGGTTTCCGTGTAGTACGTGCTGCCTCATCTCATCATGATATTTCCAAACCAGTATGCAAGGGGCTGTCAAACTTGTAATTGAGTAACAGTGTTTTACACATTTCCCTTAGGCAACAACCATTGCACAGAATTAATTTGTTTTGAATGTGCGATTTCTGTAGATTTTGGCCCATTTTTTTTCATCACTTTAATGCCATTATCCAGATTTTAAAGTTAAAATATAATTACTAATCCAAATTTAGCTGGCTTGCTCAAGGCGAGTCTATCTCTTTTTTGTGTGTGTGTGTGTGCACTTTAATATTAAATGTAACAAAAAAAGAAAAATGTCAGCCTACAAGAAGTGAAATATGAAAAAAAAAGTATAGTCTTTCCACTTCTGTTGGGAAACTGACTGACAACCGTAGTACCAAATAAGACGCAACAAGTCCCCTAAAAGTGTACAGAAAGGGGGAAAAAAACATTCTGTCAACAACGAAATCTTCAATCCAAAGCTGTTTACACAACACATGCACAAGTCTACAAAGACATCGCTGAGAAACACAAACAGAACCAATTCCAACTCCCAACTCCAAGATTAAAGCTGAACTAATTTTCTCTCTCTCTCACATATTAAAATAATATACACAAACATTTCTATTTTCCAATTATTAATTTAAACACAAAATTAGTTAAATCCATTTTTCCTTTTAAATATTCTTCCTTTTTTTGAAAGGGTTGTTTTCATATTCGGATACAGCCCCTCCTTCATCTGCTGCTGCTTCCATCTTGGACTAAAGGCGGAATCTTCCATATAAAATTATAGCTACTTGGAAGTGTGCGTGCCATTCCAGTTTATTCTGAAAGATTAATATCTAAATACCCCGACATACAAGAATAATTTGTATTCAGTGAAGGGAACACACGTGTATATTGATGAGCAATAATCTAATCAATAGTGGCAAACCAGTAGAAATAAATGGAAGCAAATCAATTTAATGCACAATAAAACTAATAAAGTAACAGTTATAAACACAACATCACAATATGGAGCTGTGCAATATGCTTATAGAAGTAAATGGGAATTCTGTTTCTGTGACATAATATTCATGGAAAATTTTAACTTTATGCAGAGAGTGTAATGATTAATTCAAATGATGTTCATTTAAATAATTGTATTTTACAGTCAATTTTTGGTGCACAATAATTATAAAACGGCTCTTATACAAGCGAGCAGCTGCTTAAATATGATACCAAACACTTTACTGAGTGACAGTAAACCTGCAAAAGACTGAATGAATTGTAAAAGTATGAAAAGTGTTTTAACCAAACAACTTTAAGCCATAAAAAGAATACCTCATATAAATAATATTGTCATAAGTTCTATTTTTTATTTAACTCTTAGTGTGCTGACCGCTCAAACAGAAATTGTATTTGTTACAAAATAGCTACCATTTTGTTTTCTTAATAGACTAAACAAAAATTTATTTGAAAATAACTTGGTAAAAATATTAGTAAACCATGACATGTTTTTTGTTTGTTTGTTTCATTATTATTAATCACTTCAAGGGAAAGAGAATTAACAACTGAGATAACTAGAAATTTATCAGCCTGTTAAATTAACACTATAAAGCAAAAAGCTAGGATGGCGATAAACAGTTCATTAATATAAACATGGATCTTAATACCCTCCATTTAATATGAAAAAAATCCACAAAAAATATTTAGTATTTTTTTTCCACTGTATCTTTTTAAAATATTTAAAGTAGTGTAAGGACTATGAAAAGGAAAATATTAGTATAACAACCTGGAAACCTTTTTTTCAAAATTACAATATGTTAGTTTGTTGAAGAAAATGGCAAATAATGAGAAGAAATGAAGTAAAATACTTTGTTTGTATTTGGTTTAGCCAACTTTTTGCAAACTGAATCAATAAGATTTCTCTCATATTCATGTGAAAGCTTACTTTAATTCCAATCTGTTGGTAGGATGTGGAATTGTTGCTGCTAGTTGACAATTGAGATGGTCAGATTCACATTTTTGAAGTATCCAGGGGAAAAAGGTAAATGTCTTGATTCACCTTCTGGGCTATGGTCACACAAAAGGTATAGGACATGTAGCACCACGGTCCTGAAGAATATGGCCAAATAACCTCAGTATTCACTGCTGGCACAACAGTAAAAGATGCATTTTTTTTTTTTTTAATGACAAACGCCAATTTTCCTTTTATACCATGATATTCCCATCTGTACACTTGTCTAGGTACTGAAGACAATGGAGATGAAAATACCTTGGTTGGCCTCCAGTCCAGATGTGAACTGCCAAAACCCTGACTATTTCTCAAGAGTCTTACCAGACATGCTCTCTGACCACATCTTTCAACGCTTATTTTTATTTTTATTGAATTGAATGGGTTTCTTAAGTTCTACACATCCTCCAACAGCTGCCAAGTGGACAGAAATTATGCTGAACCATTCTTTGGCTCATTTCTGTTGCACAGTCACGTCAGCAAGAAAATCCTGATAGTGAGTGCGGATGTGGCATTATTACTGAAGGGCCTCCAGTTCACTTTGCTTGAGCGCTGACATTCACCAGTAAACTTCATAACAATATTGACTAGACATTCTCGAGAATTGTCAAGCACTTTGACAATCTGTCAATGATTTTTAATAACATACAATGTGACCTTGGTAACTGGAGAAATATCACAAGACCTGCCCGTTTCCAACATGTTGATAAGACTCACTGTTTATCTGTCTCGTTAGAAAGCCAACATACACATAATCACATCTCAGATATTAAAATTTTGATCAGATGTGATTATTTATGTGGGTGGCCAAATTAATATGGCAGATCAATGTATTATCCAGAATGGCAAAGTAACCATATAACTTAAACCACTGTAGGGGTTTTGTTCAATGTGGACAATGGAGATGTTTAAATTTTGTATCTAGTCAGATTAAAAACTAGTAATGGTGTGCAAATTGCAATTACCAATTTAGAAAAAGGATAACAATGACTCGAGTCTGCAGTAATGTTCATATAATCATAGCCATTGTTGTAAAAACCTAAATGCTTTTAGGTTTGGAGATTAAATAGAGGGAGATAATATGCATTCATTTAATCACCAGTAAACCAGTTAATGCAGACTGTAATGGTGCAACAGAAGTAATATGGTGATAAATGTAAATGTAGGTAAGATATGCTATTAATCAATGTACTCCAGCTGAATCGAGCGTGCGTATGGTGTAAAAAATCAAGAGATGGCACATTAAGTTCTTTATGCTGGTGAAGATAGAATCATTGATTTTCTGTAGTGAAGCCACAAAAGAAGCAAATATATTCCTGAACATTTTTGAGGATTAAGCATCACAGGTCTAGGAAGAAAACCAAATGTACACCAGATTGAGATCTTACCCGAATAATATGAAAAATATTATTGCTAGGCTGAAAGTCCTTGATAAATATTTCATCGTCTGTCATCAGATAAAAAATATGCCGTTTCCCCTGTTCAAAAATAATAAATAAACAAAAAGAAACTAAATACCATCTCCTTCCATTTGTAAGAGATTGCATTAAGGGCTAAAATGAGAGCACCTCTCTAAGTAGCTACAGCAATTAAAAGTAGATGTTAAAACTTATTCATTGTATTTAAGCACCATTTTTACTGTATTATTTTGCCAGCCGGCTCAGCAGGGTGCTCTTTAACTCATGTATCTCTCTATAAAGTTCCTTTTCTATAGTTATCTTAAAAATACATCAAGAATACCAGTAATTTTGGTTCTTATTTATGAAAAGCAAGAAGTCAGTTTGGATATTTTCCTCCGCCTTAGTGGTAGTAACTAACTGACAACCTATGTTTCAGGAATCGGAGTTGTACAAATTGTCCAGTGGGACTAAGCAAGTGATGAGTTAAAGACCTATTAATTAGTTCAGTTAACCTGATGGGAAACACTCAATCTACCCTTCCATTTTCCAAAAGCTCTCTTGTTTGGAAGCAATCAAAAAAAATATTTTCATTGTAAGCTATGCTTCTCTGACTCATCAAAATTCTTCACAAACTTCTGTTTGAAAAATGGGCTTCAGTTATTTCCCAAACTTTGGCAAATAAATAAACAATAATAAAGTTCCTAATGCTATCTCTTTCTCTGTGCCTTCAGAGTACCATATGTATGGAGTTTTGCTTTGAAAAAGTTTTGAACTTGTCATATTCGGAATTTTTATCTATCTTCTAAAGAAACAGATTCTTACACAGGCAAAATAATTTCAATGAGATGGGCTACTGAATCTTTGTAGACTACTAACTCAGTTATGTTGCCATAGCAACTGATTACTAAAATTAATAGACTCTTCTTGTCACTGATAAATGTGTACACGTTTCTTTTTTGAAAACAAAATTCTGAATATATTCGATCTTTTCAAAATTTTGTAAAATTCTACGCATGAAAATATTTTCCTTTTTGTCTTTCTGTTAATTTATGAAGAATGGTGATGAGTGTCCACAGAGGAAACTTAGAAACAAAAGGTGCATCTAAAACAAAAAAAAAATTGAGAGAAAGGATAAGTTATCTCAAGGCTTCTTTAGAAAAATAGCGCAGCTATAAAACACACAGTGTATTTTTTAAAGATTTTCATTAAATATACAGCATGTGTTCTGTAAGTGAGATTTCATAATGGCTAAGCTTCAATTTAAGTAAACTAAAAGAATTTCTTTGCCTACGTATTTTGAAAAATCTCAATTCTGATCTAATTAGAGAATTGTGAACACACACACGTACACAATGTGATGCTTGATTGAATTCTACCCATAATTGCTGAGGATGTACTATTCTCTCAATTTTACCTGATATAAATTAAAATTTCTACTAGTAGATATACATCTCATAAAATCAAACCCAAAAACTTTATACCAAAACTGCTCATGAACTTCTCTGAAACTGTTTCTCCCCTTTCATTCACTGATGTGGGGGATATAACCAAATAGATTGAAATCCTATGAAAAAAGTTAGCATTACATCCTGCACAGAGGTAAATACGGTACTGTTTATGACGTGGGGAAAGAAAATATAATAACTGATGTAATGGGAAATAATCAAATGTAATATAAATCCAATGTAACAGCGAATATGAAGATGTATGTAATTACACACAATTAAACACAAGTCTACCGCTCAATGGATAATAGCCTTAAAAAAGACAATGGTACACGTGATATTATTTTTAAATATTAAAAAGGATTACTAAAGATAAATTCACTTACCTACAAGAGAGGGAGGGAATAATCCAGTCAAAAAACTAACCTGCTACAGTCTGATTTTGGTAACTGGTTCTCAATATGTGTGTACATAAGGGAATGTTTATAGTCAAAGGGAAAACTGACTAAATATGATCTCACAACTTGGAATTTCATAATCGCATATCAATTGACATCTTAGATAAATCATTTTTGTTGATTCTCCAAAGGGTTAATATTGCTTTAAGGATACTGGAATCTATTGATTTTATTCTATTTCAAAAAAAAAAATTTTAATGGTAAGATGCTTTACATAAAAAAATCAATCAGTCACTCTCAAGTAACAGAGGGTTACTTCTGTTTTGTTTTATAAACTTGTCTAATCCAAGATCTTTCTGACAAGCTTACTTTTTAGGATCTATTTCTCCTAAGTACAATATTTCTTTTAATAAATGTCTGACTTGGCTACCGGAGGATTTACAGTTCCAAACCAACCAACCTTCTTCCCCTCTCCTTTGAGGCGAGTAATACATGATCGATCATTATTTTTTGTTGGTCTACGTCTTGTAGCCATCCTAAGCTAGCCTTGTAGTTGTCTAAATAACGAGCCAGATAATAGCCATGTTGGGTGTACAGAATTTTTAATCAAGTCTTCCATCTTGATTGATGCCAAGCATCGCTTGATATATAATCTGTGCAGCTTGCATGCAAATAGTGAGAGGAGCTGCCATTTTGGTGAATAAGTCTAAAGTAGGCAACAGATTTAGAAAGAAATTCAAATTCCAACCGACGGATAATTAATCACCTTTTATGTCAATTCAAACATCTTCATAAACAAAAATATTCCTGGATGGATTGTATGAAACCTAATCAAAAGTTAATGTTGTTTTGGGCTTCCAGGTTCAGAATGAAACACCAGACAAGTATGATGGAGAACAAGAATTTTAGAAAAGAAAAATGAAAAGTAATTTGGCTGACTTGCTATTACTGTTCCTGGTTTAAATTACTCCAGTGTGAGCCTGTAAACTTAAAAGTTTTATGTCGGTTGGTAACGTGGTTCATGAAGCACCTGAGAGATCTACAAAGATTATCGGCTTTCAAGCCCGAATTTCTGTCATTTCTTTCAAGATTTTAAGGAAAAGAAAACTGATGGATCAAATTATTAGCTTGATCAGTAAATTAAAGGCAGGTGTAAATGTTTGATCTGATGATGTTATAAAATATTTTATTACCTAACTAAAATTATATTCACTATTTAATGATTTGATAAGTTCTTCAACTATTTATTCGAAGTTTACAAGTAAAACAGGAAATTCTAAGAATAACCGTTTTGTTAAATGCGCAACTATTGCCACATCATAGAGGGATTCCAGTAATCTTTCTGCTTGACCAATTTTTCTTCAAAGATCCTGATAAAATGTTTACTGTATTTACACCTACAATAATGGCAGAGAGAAAAACAAAAGAAATTAAGAAAAATTTGGTAACAGCATTTTGTTTTCTTTTAAAAAGCTTACTCAGTAATATTCCAGTGACAGGTCAGAAGATCTGCTTGGTGAACTAACAGCTGGTAACTGCTATGCATTTTAAGAGAAAGGTAAATTTTGTAGCAAATTTTACCAACTAAGGCAAAAATATGATTAAATTTCTAATCCTAATACAGTCAAAGCTCGCTACTATGCCACCCGTCGGGACCGAGCAAAAGTGGCATAGTAGCGAGAGTGGCATAGTAACGAGCTTTGACTGTACTCACAAAAAGCAAACAAAATATGTACAGTTGAAAATAATTTGCATACCATCTAAGATTAAATACCATGATGATACAGTTAAAAGCAAGCAATCGAGGAACAAATGCAAGATAGTTTTCCATCGATATCAAGCTTAACTGCGGGTTACTTGACTGAAAATTCTGCAGACAGACAAGATGTATGGAAGCATAGTTTTATAGACGTACATAATACACAAGATACAACAACAACAACAACAAAAAAAATATCCTCATTATCTGTGAATATATGCAAAACAAAACAAACAAAAAAAAAAATCCTGTACTTATTTCAAACAGAACCGTAAAGAAAGATTAACTTTAGTCCAGAGGTTGTACTAAGATGCTGCTGCCACATCAGATCTATAACTAATTCTACCTCTTTTACCAACAGAATCCTGCTAACATACAAATATTAAATAATATGTAAATGCCACTATCAAAAAAAAAAACAAACATTATGCAAAATAAAGATTAAATATCAACAAGAAAGCAAATTTTTACTGAAATGCTATACTTTGTTTCTCTTGATAAATAATCAATAGTTATCAAATCTGCTGGGATGAGGGGATGCTAACGTGTTCCTTTTTCCATTAAGGTGAAATGTAGCAAACCAGGTCTTCTAAAACAGTCTCTTTTTTTAAAGACAAAACTGTTCCCCTCACGAAACTACATTTGTCCATCAATAGATACAGAAATCCACAAAATCCCCTGGAAGTGTCAAAGGACAATTTACCAGTCACGTCAGAGATGTCACTTGCCATTACTTCTTACGGAATAGTTAAATGAAATAAAGGAGTTGGATAAACCCTGCTTATCCAGAATGGTGGAATGCTGGCGTAAATGAATGTAAAACATGGATTAGTATTCACCAAGCACATGAAGCCTTTCCTAATAGTAATTCTTATTAGCAGTTTAAAATAAGAAAACCTTTAAATCTTGT
The DNA here is from genome assembly GCA_018389105.1 of Nautilus pompilius. NCBI lineage: Eukaryota > Metazoa > Mollusca > Cephalopoda > Nautilida > Nautilidae > Nautilus > Nautilus pompilius. The sequence goes on from JACATO010000688.1 coordinate 63,161, forward strand.
TTTGCAATCAGCAGTACAAACTGTGTGTATTGGATCAATAGAAAAACAATTTGTAATATTTTAGAAATCAAAATGAAATTGCAGTGTATGCAAAATACTACCTGTAAAAATGCCTACTTCGACTTTGGCACACAAAAAGAATGACCAAAAAGATGGAGAACACGAAGATGGCGTCTGGGTCTTATACTTCAAATTATTGAATCTTTATTTGCCTATAAATTAAAATAGCTTTTAAATGAACAAAATATCTCTGTTCCATTAATTCTTTTCTTAATTTTATATTTTATTGTTTATAATTTGCATTTAATATTCCTGTTGTCCCGGCTGCCAATGTTTATTTTGTTGATAATGAACTCTGTTTGCTCAAAATATCAAAAGTATTCCTTGGTTTTTACTCTGCTGTCCTCGTCTCTGCCACCGTTTTTATCTTTGTTTGCTTTATGCTGTCACATATTTGTTTTTGTATGTACATGACTTCTTAAAAATATAGGGTAAGCAAATTAAGGAAAGTATTATTTGCTGCATCAAAAATGTGGAATAAATTTCTTAACATTAATACTGAACGTAGTAACATAATGCTATTTTAAAAAAAAAAAACATTCTAAAATCATAACATCCACAATCCATACTGTACAACAATATATACACTAATAGGTTATAAAACCTGCATATATATTCATAAACCCAGTATCATCTGTTCACCACATCCCACGCTGTACATTAACCTTCTAGACTCACACCACTGTATAGTGAGATTTGCTTGAACATACTTGCCTGTTCACAATTTGTTGTGTATACCACAGAAAGTACTGAGGGGCGGTTATATATGTATTGATGAACAAAAAATGTCTATTAGAAAACAAAGAATTCAAAACTTGAAAGAACTTCAGCATTTTAGTCTCTAAGGAAAGTAGATAAAAAATTTTCTTTTTTAAAGTTCATGATTTGGGAAAGAAGAAAGTGCCAATGAAAAAGGATGACTCTTGACTTGATGAAATGTTCAGGCGCCATAAAAAGATCTAGAAAGATGGATGCTTCATCACAAAATAAACAGCAGGATCATCAAGAGTTCCAAAAGAAAGGAAATGAAAAATAAAAGTCAGCAATGGTTGGTTTATTAACTTTCTTGCCTTATCATGGAGCACCAAGTTGATGGATGGTTTTAATTCACCATATAATAGTGAAAATGGTAACAGTTTCTGCTTGGTACAGAATTAAAGCTATTAATGCATCTTTTTTGCTTTCTCTCATAAAATCACATTAAAGGAAAACAGATGTGAACTGTCTGTTAGACACATAAATCTCAATATGGCTAATGAAAAAATAAGTGTATCTTTGATGGTAGCGGTGGTTTGGTATATTGAGGCATCATTAGGGCTTTAAATGATGGTAGGTAATAGTTGTCAACAGAGCCTCATAAATGTCGAGAAAGGCAGCTGGAATGAACAGATTTACTCCTCCATAAAATGTGTAAAGACATGTACGCTGACATGGAAAACCACTTTCTAATTAACTTGCAGGCAGGTATAAAATCAAACCAATTTCATCAGATATTTAACAGGATGGCGACCATGGCAACTACAATGGAAGTATCGAAAGTTCAATCTGCAGTGAACATCAGCAAAAACCACTCACTACCCATCTACGAGTATGATAACCTGGATAAGAGAGCCGTGTATTTATGTAAAGTTAAGGAGGGTAAACAAAGAGAGATTTTCTGCATCTGCTTGGTTACAGGCATCTGACTCTGGTGAAGAAAACCTGAACAGCCAAAGAGAACATCATGAGAGAGAGAGAGAGATATGGAGATGAAGATTAAGATGGAGAGAGAGAGAGAGAGAGAGAGAGAGAGACTACTGCTGTCTATGGATTTCAGTCTATCATTTCCTGAGAACTTTACAATTGCAAATAAAAGAAAAAAAAGTTTTATAACTAATTAAATAAATAAATCCATATTTATTTATCTCCAAGAAAGCAGCAAAAAATGTATTGTACTCCGAGATAAAATAAGGTGCACTTGAATTGACCAACAGAAATGACAGGTTTCTGCTGAGAGAGATCATGAAAGTTAAGAAAATCGCCAATATATGACTGTCACAGCTGCGAGAGCAAACCTATCAAGTGGCTTCTCTGACAAAAGCTGAAAATTAACTCGGCAAAATGTTGCTGACAGGTAATCAAACAAAACAGATCTCAGTCTTCCCTTTTCCAATTACCTGGAAACAAAATGTTAACCATATGTTTGCGCATATAGGTACTGTTATCTTTTTATAGTTTAAAAAAGCAAAAGAGGGTCTCACTTGGAAATAATGAAATAGCACCATGCAGGCCCCAGTATAATCAGCTTAGTAATGATTTTCTACCGAGTCAGTTGATTATAACTGTATAATGAAGTGTTTATTAGAAATTATTTCTAAAAATAAAAAAAAAATAGGATATCATGTTTACATAGTTGCAAGTTCCCTTCCACAACACTTATTGAAATTATATAAAATCAATCTATGTTAATCTTTGGCAAGCAGGATTTTCAACGTCAACTTCGCTTTAATGTCTTTTTCCTTTCTAGAACCTTTTTACCATGAAAGGGTAAGCATTCCACACGGAAGGTAAATCTCAGTTTTAGAAAATGAAAACAACCATCAAACTGTTTAAGTAATATCAGTATTATGTCAGATAAAATTTATCGTCAAATCTAATAATAATGAACTACTTCATATCTGAATTTTTTTAGAAATTTGTAGAAAAATAGTAAAGAAAGCAGACAATATGGACGGAAGACCAAGAGATGCGCATCCTTCGATGTACTCCAAATATAAATTGGTCAGATGGTCGGGGACTCCTGATCATATAAAAAATACTAACAGTTTGGAAAGAGATACAAAGATGCTCTGCCTGGAAGACAAAAAGGGTACACGATTACAGCCAACAACAAATTTGTCCTAATGCCATTTTCAAATGTCTAACAAAACCTTATCATGGAACAAACTACTATGTACCAATGTCTCTGAATCTTTATTTTAGTTCACTTATGCTATATCAGGTCAATCACTAAACTTCATCAGTTGATTAAACATTAGAGAGTGGAACTTTAATTTTTATACATAGAACTAATGTAATCACATAGACTTTCCATGCCACGAACGTGTGACAATAGCAAGTACTATAATCACAACCATAACCACAAACTGTATACAAAATTTAATTTTGGTCTAAGTACTTGTGAAAAAGTAGTAAAATTTTTTAATGCTTAGTATTCTATCTGTGTAAGCAGTTTATTAACAGTGTGTTCTAGCTGCGTAAGCAGTTTATTATCAGTGTGTTCTAGCTGTATAAGCAATGTATTCTAGCTGTGTTTTTAAGCTGTGCAAGCAGTTTATTAGCAGTGTGTTCTAGCTGTGTAAGCAATGTATTAACAGTGTGTTTTAGCTGTGTAAGCAATGTATTAACAGTGTGTTTTAGCTGTGTAAGCAATGTATTAAGAGTGTGTTCTAACTGTGTAAGTAATGTATTAACAGTGTGTTCTAGCTGTGTAAGCAATGTATTAAGAGTGTGTTCTAGCTGTGTAAGCAATGTATTAAGAGTGTGTTCTAGCTGTGTAAGCAATGTATTAAGAGTGTGTTCTAGCTGTGTAAGCAATGTATTCTAGCTGCGTAAGCAGTTTATTATCAGTGTGTTATGGCTGTATAAGCAATGTATTCTAGCTGTGTTTTTAAGCTGTGCAAGCAACGTATTAACAGTGTGTTTTAGCTGTGTAAGCAATGTATTAAGAGTGTGTTCTAGCTGTGTAAGCAATGTATTAACAGTGTGTTTTAGCTGTGTAAGCAATGTATTAAGAGTGTGTCCTAGCTGTGTAAGCAATGTATTAAGAGTGTGTTCTAGCTGTGTAAGTAATGTATTAACAGTGTGTTCTAGCTGTGTAAGCAGTTTAAAGATTCCAGCACTGGAGGTGTAAAGTAGGATACAATCAGGGTACATTTATTAATTAATGTCTTCAGCATTTAAAAAATTGGGATTTTATGTTTAGATATCATGATCGTAACAAAACTGTTAAACAAAATTGTGAATTTTCTGGCATCAAAATCATTGTTCACAACTGCCTTAATGTTGGTAGGATTTCATTGTAAGATTACTGGCTTCCCACCTGTAGAGTGGGAGGTAGAGGGGTGGTAAGTTGCCCATTCTTCCAGAATCTTCCCTGACACCCGGTTACGCTACCAGAGAATGTGGCTGCTGGTTAAAAAAGACTGACCATCATTATTATTATTATTAGCTTACTATTGGTGTGAAATAAATAAGTTTGTTAGCTATCAAGTCATCAGAAAGTAGTTTTAAAAACGACAGGAAGTCATAAAAACAACAAAAAGCAGCTGAGAAGATGTCAATAAAAGGGGACTTATTGAGAAAATTATTCCATCCCACTTAAAGAGACAGATTAAAAAAAAGAGAGAGAAGGTAATAGAAAATTCAGCTCTTTGCATATAAAATAAACAGAATTAAATGACTCAACTGCTTAAATTAGAGCAGATGGTTCTCGTTATCTACCCTATACCAGTGAAATGCTAATCGATTAGTCAACTGCAGTGAAAACCCTAAAAACCCTAACTTAGCGATTTTAACTACACACTACATAGCAAAGATCACATTGATATTTAAAAGAAAATATGACAATCTATCAGACTGATGCAGATAAGGATAATATCTGTAATTTTTATCAATTCTTTATTTGCATATTAATGGATCTACATATTCTGTTTTTTAAAAAAAACCCCCAAAAATCATTTGGCATCTCTACTAGAGTCATAGGGTTAATTACATCGATTTTTATATCAGTATCTTTCTCTGTTTGTATATACTCTCTTGTTCTCCAAGTTCATTTCTGGCCCGCTACCTTAGTTAACTTTATATTTTGTTGTTTTTGTCACCTTCTGACAAATGGCATTCATTAATTTTAAATCTCTTGGCTTCATCAGTCCTTTCATATCTGAAACAGTTCTAATGGATGTCTCCAACACTGGTTTTTGCCGAACAAAACATCAGATGCTAAAAAGTAAAACAAAACGACTTTGTCAGGGTTTGTTTGAGTTTCTTAGGTCGTTTTCAGGTCCAACACACATGCACAAGAGAGGGACAAGTTCCTCCAAAGCTGCATATAATATTGGAGATTAAAGCATAGAATGTTAATGTGCTTTGCTAGCGTCCAAACTCCTGGTCTTCTGTATGTAGGGGAGAATGGGGTTACTTGTTGTAGGGTAAGTTGCTACAGTACCAGTAATTCAATGAATAGATGAGCTGATAGCAACAGGTCAAAGCATATGACATCAATTATAACTCATCTATACATTTATTTAGGAATAACTGGTGCTAGGATAAATAAGTAGCCTTGGTCTTAAACTACAACAAAATCAGTAGTTTTAATTTGGTAAAATATGATCAGTTACCCAGAAAATATTGCCATCAAGGGGCACAACTCTGTTATATTTCAGTCGAGATTATACATATAATATTTCTGAAAGCTAAGAAGCAAAACTAAACTTAGCCGTGTTTTGGAAGCTCCCGAAATATACCTTTTAGTCACAAAAATCCACCTATCCCACCATTTCTGTACGTCTGTATGAACATGGCGGGGCATACATTTTCTGTTTGAATTACTGAAAAGTAGATTTACTACGGGACTTAATTAATTGGGGAATAAGCTATCCTTGCGCACCAATGGTGTCAGGGTGAACAGAACCAGTGATTACAAAACCATCGCCCACTCACTCACTAAAAGACCATTGGGACAGGAATTTGTATGGCTCATGTTATTGTCAGCACACAAGCCGGCCTCTTATCAACTACCACTGATCTAAATACAAATTCCTCAATTAATATGTACAGATGCAGGGATTTTCAGCAATGTTTTCCAGTTGTATGTTAACTTATATAAGGATTACTTCCTTTCCCCGTGGCTGCAGATCAGCGTTTTGTTTTCCTTTAAGAAATGACTCATACAAACAGAGCTCTCTTGGATACCTGACACTGCTGCCTCCTTACTACTTCACGGCTCTTTGAAACTGAAGAATACTCTCTGCTTAAAAGTTAATACACCTAAAATTAATTTGCATTTGTGTTAAACAACACCACTTAAATAAGCTTTAAAAAAAGGAAATCCCCCACTATCCTTCAGATAAATTACTTTTCCATGACGATGCTTGAGAACTGAAGTAATGCGTCATGAAATCGGTTCATTCTTTTTGAATAACCCCGTGTATATATAAAACAAAAAGAAATCTTTCTGGAAAATGCTCCAAAAGACCAAAAGTTAATGAATCTTGAAAAAAAGGGTCCTTTTCTCTATAAATCCTGAGCCTTTATTCAATTAGTTGAAAAGTTAAAGCAAAAATACTTGTTCTGGGTGTGTTAACGCATAACATGGGCAACCTGATGAATCATCAAAAATGAATTCAAACCACATACAGGGCATCAATCCCTATTCAGCATCTTAAATTAAACGCTGATATGTTACTTCCATAGTCCCCACTTTGATATAGTAATGATACATGGTACTATTTGACTTCCACTCTGTTCAAATTTTACCCATACCAACACACAAAGATGTCTCCGTATTAAAGTGTAACATTGGTTTAGAAGCATCTTTTTCAGGAGATACTATGATTAACTCCCTTCTTTTTGTTTCATCTGCAAACTGCCAAGGGAGGTTAGAATACATCTGCGTATGACCTTCCAGCCAGTGGACAACACAGCCCCAGTGGATTCATTTACACCTAAACAGTTCTCCTTTTCAGGACTGCACGCCGGTGATGGCGAGAAAGAAAGGTAACTCTCTGCTTGGCTCTGCAAAACCGGTGGAGGGATTTCTGCTGGTAAGACACTTTGCTCTTCCACCGTTGGTTTCTCTTTTCCAACTCCTTCTAGGACATTAGTATCAGCAGCAAACTTCACATTTCAGAACCGTTACTTTCTACACCATTCTGGTCGGATTTTAAACCAAAGTGCTAAGAAAACAAACTAACTGATAAATTTATTATGATCAAAAGCAAAACTAAAGCTGTCAGAAGCATTTTGCAAGTTCATAGATAACATGACATACTGATGCTATAGTTACATTATTCATTTCATGTGAGAGACAGTAATCCGATTTCATCTAACCATCCAAATAAAGAAAAAAGAATGTTGTACAAATAGATTCAGCAATGCACTTTCAAAATCAATAAACTAACGTAATTAAAGTTAAAGAATGAACCCCAATTTTTTTCTTTTTTTAATGAGACATTCCACCATACCTCTGATGTGGGTTTTTTAATGTAAAAACAACAAACATTTAAATTGGCAGTTCAGATACCAGTGATGCAAGAAGATAATTTTTTAAAGCTGAAGAATCTGTATTTAAATGCCAATGATTTAATTCAAACATAATTCAGAATTTGCATTTTAGAAACCTTGGTGGTTCTTGCCATGAACTATAAACGATTTAAAAGTTGGCTAAAGCTGCTCTTCTCTATGTACGTATGTCTGACCCAACCTGGCACGACGACTACTTAACTCGTAAAACAAATTTGTTTAATTTGCTGACTGCATCCACCACAATACATGCTGTATCTTGGTATTTACTGCAGTTCATCAGTTATATTAATCTCTCTCTCTGTCCATGCAAACAAACAGAAACTGGCACAAACCCTCCAAGTCATATGCATATAAAATAGTAGATACATCTTTATAAAAAATATATGCCACCCATGATCTACTTTTGATAGAAGTTTTTCAAAATGTTATATATAGGTAAACAGCATCTTTGATTTCATATTAAATAATGATTTAGTAGAAATTTCAGGAAATATTCTGAGGAGAAAACTGTGTCTTTAAAAAAATATATTCAGAGATTACACTGTTATTGAATTAATAAATAAGCAAAATGACAGAGAGAGAGCTGGCCACAGATTTGGATAATGTATTGGGTTCCCCTAAACAGATCCTATGCAAACAGATGTCATGCCCTGCTTTACTAATCTATAGAGACAGTTGGAATTTATTCCACATCTACTGGCTTCCCCCACCCTGAAGTCATCTAGAAGTGCCAATGTCACATGACAAAGACAGTAAGTAGCGCCCTTCAGCTGGCTCCATATGAGAGAAATCAATACGCAACTTCAAAAATATCTTTACCAAAAGTGTGCAGTGATGAAGTTTCTGACTGTGGTCTCCAAAAGCCAGAGGTTAGGGGAAAGCTGACCTTGGCCAAATCTATCAGGCAATCAGGTGCTTTTCTACATACTGTGCAGAACAAAATCTCTTGAAATCAGGAAGATTGCCTTAAGTCTCACATTGCCACATTTTCTTTATACATGTAACATATCAATTAATCTGATAAACAAATTTTCGAAAACCAAACTTTAATATTAGGAAAAAGTAATTTAGTCTGGGAAACACTCAATGGCATTTGTTTATAAGTTAATTCAGTTAATCTCAGTAACTTTTGAAAAAAAATAGCATTCAGTTAAATGTCACTCCATGCAGAAAATTACAATTCCATAGCAGAGTTGGATGTTGGATGCAAACAAGGATATACTTGTATTTCTAATATGTACCTCCATATTAAATTATAAACAAACTCTGCTGCATATAAGTCGTATTTAATGACTGACATAGCAAAACTAATTTCACTGTACTATTTAATAAAAACTAACATCAGAAATGGAATAACTTAGATAAATACTAGCAAAGAACATTTTTTTAGCATAAAAAAAATTGAGAAATTTTAATCATCTTTGAATTAACAGTTAGAATTTATATTTAAAATCTGAAAACAAGCTGACAAAAAGTGAAGAACAGATTTTAAGCGACCAATTTAATTAAATACATTTAGTTTAGTTTTGTTTTTCTTTTCTTTTCTTTAGAACAAAGTAATTAAACAACAAGTATGCACTAATTAATAGCACAAAGGTGTGAGGAACCACCAAAGATAATTTTACCACATCTCGTGCATTCAGATTATAACAAAACTGTAAAAAAATATATATATATACTGGGACCAACAAGGCACAGGATGAGAAGTGCCCTCTGGTGGCCAGCCCTGATATCACACACCTTTACCAAGGTTGTCTCCCTTGTAGACACTTTCCCCAGAGTAAGTCAATAGTGTTAACAAAATAAATTCTCTTAAAAAACAGCAGCCAGCCACAGTACTACATACCTATCTGATATATAGCCATCTATTTGTGCTAACAAACAAGGAAAGGAACAAAAAGTAGCACAGCGGTTTGGGATACGAGAACAATTTTAAGGGAAAAACGAGTTGGAAAGCAAAAAAAGGGCCATTACCAAAAGTAGAAAGAGTAAAATCCATTTAGCATGTTAACTGCATCTGACCTGTAATAAATTGAATAGAATCATGGATAAGACTCAGCATGGTGGAGAAACAGGGGCAAGCTTCATTAAAATTTCCCAAGAAAGGATTTAGTGAGCGACACATAATCAAACAAACGAGCGCCACCATGTGACTCTGGGTCCAGAACAAACATGGCACAAGGTGAACCGCATCATTGATTTTACAAGCGAGTCATCTTCTTCTTCTTTTTTTTTATTATCAACTAAATGGCTTTGTGCTGATGCCTCGAATTTGGAAGCAGCCTGATTAATCCTGGTGACACATTATGCTAGAATGTTTTATATCTGAATAGGGAAATTATTTCAAGAAAAGTTTTAAAATGCAGCGTGAGGCATCTTGTACAGTGGAGAGAACATTTGGATCCGAGAGCAAAACTTCGGAATGCAAAAAATCACACTTCTGTTCATTCAATGTGCAATGTCTTCTCTTCTTCCATACATACCTACATACGATGTTTACTCTGAGAGATGGCTGTGCTTAAGATATTAGGATTAACCAGAAAGAGTCTTGTTTGCCAATCAAAACGACATCGGCAAACAACTGGTCATTAGAGAGAAACCAGAATTTCAAAATTAATCACTGTATGTTTACATTTAAGAAGGAATAAGTCAGCTCCAAAAAAAAAAAAAAGAATCAATAATTTACCAGAACTCAGTCTTAAGCATCTAGAAAAATGTAAAATCTTGCTACTCAATATGACGAAAAAATTCTAGCATTTTAAAAATGAATGTTTTAAACCATACAGATTATTCATTAATTTAAAAGAATTGTCAGGATTAAATTTCTTAGTCCGTAAATGAAAAAAAAAACAAATTGCTTTTTATTATCAAAATACAGATTCAGAACTTTTTTTTTAACAGAAACTTTTACTGCAGGAAAGTTTCCTTTTCTTTCTTTTTGCATATCTATCATGAAAGAAAAAAAAGAAGAGAGCAGGTTTGAAGAAATCAATCAAAATTTTTAGTAAGCTCAGTCTGTTCATGAGAGAGAGAGAGAGAGATATGGAGAGAGAGAGAGAGATGGAGAGAGAGAGAGAGAGATATGGAGAGAGAGGAGAGATGGAGAGAGAGAGAGATGGAGAGAGCAGAGATTGAGAAAGAGAGAGATGGAGAGAGAGAGAGAGAGATGGAGAGAGAGAGAGAGAGATTGAGAGAGAGAGAGAGAGATTGAGAAAGAGAGAGTGAGAGAGAGAGAGATGGAGAGAGAATGGAGAGAGAGAGAGAGAGTGAGATGGAGAGAGAGAGAGATGGAGAGAGAGAGAGATGGAGAGAGAGGATAGGAGAGCGAGATAGAGAGAGAGATATGAGAGAGAGATGGAGAGAGAGAGGGAGGGGGAGAGGAGAGAGAGAGAGAGAGAGAGTGAGATGGAGAGAGAGAGAGATGGAGAGAGAGAGATATGAGAGAGAGAGATGGAGAGAGAGAGAGAGAGAGAGAGAGATGGAGAGATGGAGAGAGAGAGAGAGATGGATAGCTTATTTGCAGTATGCTTCTAGCTCCATTTACAACCTTCCAATGTTTCACTGTTCACTTATAAAAGTAAAAAAAAATAAATAAAACAAGATATCTGCATTTAAGCTTCTTTCATTGTCAAAAAATAATGAATTGTTAAAAAGACAGAATTTAAAAAGTGTTCAAGTTGAGGAACTTACTTTTCAGTAAAAAAAATTAAAATAATGCCAAAATTAATTAAAACCATCAAAATATATATATATATGGTGTGTGTGTGTGTATTCACAATACATTTTAGAAATTTTAACAAAAATATGTAATATTTTATTTTATTATAATTTAATAATTTAATCAAATAATAATAACTAGAGAGAATAATGAGTTCCCAGTTATCTGAGATGTTCTGGGTTTAATCATTAGTTCAAGGAACTCATTGACAAACAAGATCACTCATATTTATTTATATGATTTCAATGATACAATTAATGATTAAAATTAACCAAAACTGTATAAGAAATATTGAATCAGCTGATACTTTAGAGACAACCACCTTAAAGTTAGGGCAGAGAGAGAGAGAGAGACTATTTCAGAACTAATACAAACAATGTACATCCCACTCTATCTTGTACAACTTCTTGCACACAGTGTCTCTTGCGATCTTTTTGACAAGAGAGCTCTGGCATGTGTGTATGAGCCATTGCTACAAGTTAAAACCACAGAATGTTTTTAATTCCCTTGAAAGTAATGGTGTAGGAAAGTTTAACTGACCTGAGTGTTCTGTTAGTGTGGTGGCTACAGAAGGACAGCAGATTCTTTAAATCAAAGATTTCTTCCGAACATTTTAAACAAAAATCTTTTTGTCTCCAGATAGAGAAGCAAAAAAGTTACCTCCCTTTATCTCAGTCTGAAGCTCTGTCAAAGCTTGGAGTCTACTGCACTTACTGCCAAAAAAAAAGAGCTGTCTGTGAAAACAACTGGTACCCAAGCGTGCATGCTTGTTATGTTATCTGATTCTGGCTACATATTTCTAGTGATAATGAAAACAAGGAGGCAGCCACCAGCCATAGCCAGCAGGATAGAAAGTGGTTGAAACCAGATCGGGTGCTGGGGCAGAGATATTCATGATATCCGATAGGAGCCACTCAAATAAGTTAACCCCCCCCAAAAAAAAATATAAAAACAAAAAATCTTTTGTGTAGTTAAAACATTTAAAATCTGTACTGAGATATTACAGAAATGTGCTGAAACTGGTGGTAGGATGTAGATAACAAGATAAAAGTTTGGAAAGTAAAGAATGGGGGGGGGAGAGTTCGTCAGTTAACGTCCAGCAGAAAGAACACAGAGGCTTGTTAGCAGTTAATAGAGAGAGCCATCCATCCATGCCTGCCCCACACAAGTACCGCACACACACGCACCCTGCTGTACTAAGCACCCTGCTGAAGACAGGAATCTCAGCAATGTCTCGGCGCAACTCAAATATTTAAACTAATCCCAGCGTCTCACCAGTCGTTCTCACTTAGAACACAGAATTAGAAACTACTTGCACTGTGCTTATGTGAAGACAGGATAGGTACAGCTTCATTTTATCCTCTTTTTAAAAAAAATGAGAGATCAATACCAATCAATCAATAGATGTATAAAAACTAAATGATATTTTCAACAGGAAATTGAAACAGAATTAAAAAAGGGGGGAGATGGGTTTTTTTTTTTTAAAAAAAGCGATAGATGCAATGTAGCGAAGAGACTGTCCTGCTAAGCCTTAGCTTATCAATGTCGAAACAATGAGAATCTCCTTCTTTGCTTCATTCCGGAATAAGAGTTTTATTTATTTTAACCCTAATTGTGGACTGCAGCAGCTAGTGAAAGCAACAGGAAACTTATTTGCTTTATTTAATTCCAGATTTTGATAAATTTCCTTTTTCCTGTGGTGTAGCTCCACTCCCATCATTTTCCAGTCAAACTATAACGACAACAAAGAGTCGGTAATGTATGCACACACCTTCCCTAATGTGTGCGTGCGTGTCGAGAAACATGGTTTCTAAGGTTGGACTGCCATTTCTTGGGAGGACCACGACAATAGTACTGAAAAAATGTTGAGTGTCAGAAGTCACAGACTTCAGAGATGTAGGGAAAAGGCGACACGTGTTCAATAATTAGTAGAACTTTTAAATGGCTATTTAGCTAAGAAAGAAAGAAAAACAACATTAGCACTAGTTTTAATCTGCAAATAATTCCAGTGCAAACAACAAAAGCAGAATATGTATAGAATTACGAATAGAGCACTTTAGGAAGAACACAGAACACACACACACACACCTAACCGGCCCGGTGGGGCAGGTGGTAGCGGGTTAGCACCGTAAGGGGACCGTTGCTCCTGTACCGGGTTCGATCCCAGGCTGGGGTCGGAGGAGAGTTGTCGCTGATGATCGCCGTAGCGTGAAACAGCTGTACGACGTCTCCTTGGTGTCCGACGTGAGAGAGACCTCCCGGGTCCTTGGGGCCCACGGTGTCGGGGGACCGGGCCGTTTGTCGGCTCGACGAACATCTCTCAGTAACGAGGAGGACTCGACAGAGAACGGGCCACTTGTCTTTACAGGATGCGATGCCATTGCAAGAACCTCGCTTCGGAAGTCCAACTCGCTCAACAACAACAACAACAACAACACACACCTAGGAGGTAGGGAGTGGGGCCCTATCACAAACATTCTGTAGCAACAACTTTGCTCAATGCTCTTCATGGATTTTTGAGGATACAATATTTCTCCTCCTCATCCCATGTAACAAACATTCTCATTGTGTTCAACCTTATGCCACAATAGTCAAAGTGTATTATTTATTCCCTTAAGCACCTTTGATTAACCTGAAAACTAATTATCTATTAAGATATATACACTGGCCTTCATCCAAATCCTGCCCCATGGAGTTTTCTCCACTCAGTGGATTACTCAATAAAATAAATTATAAATTCTACTGGTGATAGAAATCTGATTATCATCAACATGAAAGGGATAAAAGAAGCTCAGACATTTTGTCTTCCAACAACCATCTTTGCACAATTATTCATAATTTTAGCATAAATTTCGTCATTAAAGAGAAGAACAAATCTTTCGGTCCACGCTGACTTGGTTCCAACTGCTTGAAAATTATATAAATTAACTAAAAAATGTGAATTTAGGGTAAACTGATTAAAAACTCAGGTAAAAATGCTACTTCATGGTTCAGTGCATTAAAAATCGACTGCTGTTATAACCAACTCCTGTCTAAGCTGAGAATATGCTGATAAATGTATGTTGAGCCATAAACAGAGCTGCTACCTGGTGTTATATTATACATTTTGTCATTACCTGGTCTAACGTACTTTCACAATCAACAAAAAATACTAAGCAATATTAACTGGACTTTTACATGAAAAAAAACAACGACATTTCATGAAGTCAAAAAAACATCAGAAATTATCATATTTAATGTCTGCTAATGGTCAAACTTTTTAAGTCTTCTTAAACTGGTCTACCAAAGGTAGCATAACTTAGAAATACTTTCATCCACTTCTCATTGCTCTCAGAAACTGTTTAACCAAAGCCTTATTATAATAAAGTATTTAGAATTTAAATACTTTAAAAGTTACCTAAATTATCATTTGACTTCATCAAGCCATATTTTATTTCTGGATATTTCACCTGTGCCAGAGTCTGGTGCTAATGGCGACATAGATGAAATGCAACATTTTCCTAGAGTTTGCTTTTTCTCAATTTTCCAACTAAGGTAAACATCTGATCTGTTTAAAAAAAAAAACAAAAATACTAATTCCCAGTGTATTTCCATCAGGTTAATTAGAGAAAAAAAAGGGGGCCAGGAGAGGCTTCCTTATGGACCAATAAAAGTAACATAATCCTGTCAGTGATGTCATATAATATTTTAAAAGAAAACAATTGATAAGAAAGGGCAGCAAGTTTCGCCATCAGAGTTTATGTACATCTGAATCATCTCCCAGGGAAAAAATGATGGCAAAAGGTTGGGATACAACATTTACAACCTTAAATTTAAAAAAAAAAATATGAAGCAATTACGCTATATTTTACATATTCAAAAAAAATTAAGCACTTACCAATATGTATTTCACGATTTAGTTATGACGAATACACAAAGATATATCCTGCAGAAAAGAAAATACTGTTCTATAGTTCACAGCTGATAGGTAATGTAGAATCAATCTTAATATAGGCATTGCTCTCCACTTCACCATCTAGTGCCTGCTGGAATGTCATGACCAAGATTGATCGCCTTATAGAACATTATTTTTTATCTTTATACCCTACGGTGCATTTGCAATTAACCATGATTGCATTAGTTAGCACCATTTCTAAACCACAACCCGAGTCAACGAGTTCTTCCCGGTGTGATACTGACACAACACGTAGTAGCTTCTCTGGCTTCATTCATAGATAATTAATCCTATAATAAAACATGCAGTTATTTATTTATTTCAAAAGAAATTGAGGTTTGCATTCGCACAATGTCCATCTTGAAGGAGAAAAGGACAACTTTCACAGGGCCGCAGGTGCATAACCCCGCACTTAACAGTTAAATGGACGAAGTAGCGTGGAGATGAATGCACTGGAAATGATGGCAGTGAAAGTATCATTACGTCTTCGAAAAGTCTTTACATTTCTGCGATAAAAAAAAAAAAAACAACTCATTATTTCATTAGTGTAAATCTTAATTCATCATAAAATCTCTTTTATGTTTGGAGTACACCACCTGCAGATAACCAATCCACTCAGTATCACTGAGTGACTGGGCTCTCTTCCTGACAGACTGGAGCTTCTTACGCGGAGTTACATGAAAGCATTACAGAATATTAACTAAACGTTTTTACAGAATTATTTCTTAAAAACTTCAGTTACATTCAGATTGTGATTTTTAATTAAGCCAAACCATTAAAATTCATTCTTTCTCATTTTCTACCTTTAAAAAAAAAAAAAAGGTCTGAAATAATTATCTTTTCTTTTTGTTTGTCTTTGAGAGATCTGAGTTCCGTTGAACTGCTCACTGTTTCATCTTATTTGCTTCAAAAGAAAGGTTCACAATCTGTCAAAAGTAGTCCCTGGTCAATAGAATTGAAGTTCTGGCTTCTAAGACAAGTGACTCTTCCCCCTCTCCCTCTCTCTCATCACTTCAAGGTATTCAGTAGCTCTATTACCTGAGCTAAGTTTTCTTCGCCAATGTTCACATCTGAATATCTTTGAGAAACAAAAGAAATAGCAAAATGCCAACCTTGTAAGCTTCTGACTGGATGTCTGAAAACTGCCATTTGTCAAAATCCCAGGGATTCTTCAGATGATGTAACTGACTGCTGTTTTTTTTTGCTATTTTTTTTAGTGATGCCAACTTAATGCAATTTCAGAACAAAATGGGTTTTCCTTTCTTATAAAAAAATACAGGCATTATTTAGTTCTGTAAACAGTCAAACAAGAAGAATTTTTATGGAAACCAATAATAATTATGAAGATATTATTAATGACTACAATGTGCTTTGGTTGAGTATGCTGTCGGTTAAGTTGTGGGTTGTAAAGAGTTAAAAGGATTGAGGACAGTAAATGAGGAGTGAATACTAAACCAAACAAACAATGGTTAAATATTAGAAACAAAACAGCTATTCAGCAATCGGTAAAGGCTAATGGTAGATAATTGCTGCCAAAATCATTACAGACTAATTCATTCATTATATATTTTTACTGACAGTTTTAAAACATGAAAATGATTCCAATAAATGAAAAAAACTGGACATTAATTCATTTTTAACTGAAAATAAAAAAAACATCAAGCAATATAAAAGGAAAGATGACTGTCAGCAGAGTATGGTACCCAGTGTTTTAAGTGGATGGAAAACAACTTCTCCGGTTCACCTAATAAACAAGTTAAAGAATATATTAACATTTAGAACATCAAGAATGTCACTTCAAGATGAATAAACAATATAATAGATTCAGACTTCTTAATTCATTATTTTTGATATTCTAAAAACACATTTCCATATAATTTATTTTGTGTTTGAAAATCAATATTGGTAAGTTATGTCCCTTTGATATCTACTGACTGATTCTACTGACGTATTTCGGTAATATACGACAGGCAAACAAGTTTGTAAGATAAGAATTCTGAAACTAGATTTTAAATAATAATAATAATAATAATAATAATAATAATAATAATAATAATAATAATAATATTCACTCTGGTAGAATATGTACAGTAAGAAAATCATTTTATTTTGAATATGACAAAGTCTAGCTAATAGTTTTCCTGCTTGAAGCCAGGTAAGCCTAATCCAAGCTATCTGCTCCACAGATCAATGTCATACTTTACAGATTCCATGTAGGGTCAGTTCTATATTAACTGTCATCATATATAGCAGCAGTATTTTCACAGATTACAGGTTTCATTATTCCCCAGTGTTTCAAGTTGAGCATTGTATCAATACCATTGTAACAGGCTGCTTACAGCTGAATGGGTGGCTATTATGTTGTTCCAAAGGCCCACCAGAGGAAATCCAGCACTGTCCCTTTAAGAAGTGTTAGTCCCTTTAAGCTATCTCTAACAGTCCGTCCTTTGATATTAAGGCTTTGAACCCCATACAAGAGATTTAAACCTCTTGATTAAGCAGTATATGATACTTTGATCAAGTTCTTTAATTCTTTTTCCTCCTAATATCCACTGTTTAAACCGTTATGAAAATTTTAGTCTAATAACCAATGATTTATTCTAATCTCAGCAATCAATGAACATTTTATGAATAGGGGGTCTGGCCCCGTCCTCCAAAAAAATTAACTAACATTCAACAAGATCACTGTATACTTTCAAATTTATTCATATAATTTTTTGCACTTATTTCACAATTTCCTTCCCTATCTTTTAGTAATATCAATCTTACCTTTAGAAAATATATTTTCCATA
Organism: Nautilus pompilius; assembly: GCA_018389105.1. Taxonomy (NCBI): domain Eukaryota; kingdom Metazoa; phylum Mollusca; class Cephalopoda; order Nautilida; family Nautilidae; genus Nautilus; species Nautilus pompilius. Next base: position 80,949 of record JACATO010000688.1, read on the forward strand.
TATAACAATAAACAAAATGCTAAAAAAATTTCCTTTCATGAAGTTAAATATTTAACTTTTTAGTTTTACATTAATAAATTTTAATTTTAAAATGCTAAATTAAATGCGAACATAATGTTTAAGTGTTAGCAGGTTATCCTACCTAATTGGAAAATAAAGTTTTCACAGATTAAATATTTTCATCAAGTTTACAAAAGTCAAGCATAAGACAAATATTCAGTCTTTCTCAAATGATAGATACTATTTCATGGTACCCACATATATAATCATTGATTCATGGTAATGGGTACATTACTCTATATAATATCCTAAAACAGACCAAAGAAACGTAAAAGATTTTCTTATTTGCCTGCACGACCACACAAAGCACTATTGGAAGATTCTGGTTCAGACAATTAACAGTAATCTCTGAGTGGAAACAATGAAAGTTAAAACAAAAGATTAAAAAAGGCTAAGGGTGGGATAACTTCAAAGAGCTCCTAGAAGAAAGGCAACTCAAACAGAGAATAATGGATTAATGGCTAACAAGATATTAAGGTGCTTTTGAGTGCAAAACAAATTGATATACCCTATCAAACAACTATCCAATTCAGCCATATTAATCCTGTGCCATTAGACAATAGCTATATACTGTTGAGTGTGAGGTTGGTGAAAGTACAGCAAATTTTCCACCTCAAAAATCCTGTGCAAGCATCTACCATTTAGTGACAGAGAAACAACGATAAAGAAAAGTATGATAATCCTGGTAATTTCTAGCTATGACTCTGCACAAAGGTAATATGAACAAGACGGTGGTAGGAGAGAGAGCACTCTATTTGGCAAATAATCCTACAATTGAACAAAGCTAGGATAGGTATCCTACAAACCTGTCCACTTCACTTAAACCAGGGTGGATGTTCATGTGCAGCAGATCATCTATCCAAATCAATAGTAGTAATGAATTCCAATATAGAAGCTCAAAAGGCAAGGCAAGCTTTTGGAATCTTCTTTGCAACATGGACCCAAAAGGAATGTATTTGTAGCCAAAAAACTGCAAAATTATGAGAATAATATTGCAGCTTTAAGTGAAATGAGACTTGCAGAAAAGGGACAAATCAAGGAGAACGGTTCTGTCAGAAGAAGTTTTGCACCTGCAGTGGATGGTCAGGGCAAAATAACGAGGGAATCTTAGAAAAATAAACTGATCAGCTTAGGCAATGTGTGTGTACAAGTTGTACAGGGTTAGCACATTTGGATTAATATGACCGGAAAATGTGACTTTGGTCACTTACAGCTTAACAAATGTATAGAACATAAGCTGATCATAATTGACAACTTTTTCCAAATGAAAAAATGATTTCAAAACATCCTGGAAGCATCAAGTCTCCAAACACTAAATTGCTTATTTCATTGTAGGACAAGAAAACATTAAAGATCTGAAAATCAGAAGAACACTTAGATGCATAAACTACTGCTCCGATCATCATTTGATAAGATCAAAAGCAAGTCATCATTATATTAAACCCAGTCAATGAATTATAAAGCAAAAAATCCAAAGATTTAATCTAAACTTGCTCAATAACTGGCAATAGCAGAACAGCATCAAAAGTGCATGAAAGAATATTATCTCGGATAGATATAGAACATGACTGAAAATTAGACAAATGATGGACCAAACTTGGATGTTGGCAATGAAATAATTGGCAAATAGAAACACCAAGACTGATTTGATGAAGATCATTGTGAAGTAAACAATATCAATGAAGAAGCAAAGCTTTCTTTTATAAGATGGGAGTGAGACAGCTATTGAAAAAAAGTAAAGTACCATCAAAAAAAGCAAACAATCAATCAAAAACCTGTCAAACTTCAGACATATGCTAGTCGTCATAAAACCAAAAGAAAGAGAGGGCGCAATACAGCTTAAGTATGGCTCTACGCATACTAATGTGCCCCAAATGCCCTTTTGTCCTGCTCATGGATTAAAATTGATTAAAGACAAAACAAGACTGGATGGCAAGAGCAGCACTTGCTTTCAATATTTCAGACCAATACAGCTTACCAAAGAATTGGATAAACCTATTTGATTTAATGAAACCAGAAATGCAATCAATTTAAGTACAGCGCCTGAACCCAAATCCGCAGGATTCTTTATGAAAGGTGATTTAAAAAAAACAAAAAAAACATGAAAACTGGCTGTATGTATCAAGTCTTCAAACGTTTTGCAAAATGTTTCTAAAGATGCAGGTATAATTACAATCTGAGAAAATAAAAAAGTGGCAAATCACATTGCAGAAACTGTTGTAGCATCATCTCTCTAGTATCCATTGTGAGAAAAAGTGTATCAAGAATTCTCCTAGGTTATCTAATGATAAAGTTATTTGACAAAATAATGCCAGAATCACAATGCAGATTTTGCTCCAACAGAGAAACAATTGAGTTGGTTCTTCTTTGCAAGAAAACCATCAAGATCTTTATTTAAATTTAATCAACCTTAGTAAAGCTCTTGGCACTCTAAATCATGCTGCATTATAAAAAGTACTCACAAATTTTGGTTGCAGATAAATTTTCCTCCACAGTAGAAAAAATTCAAGACAGTTTGCCTCGACAATGCTTCTAAAGTCTTTTAAAACCAAAATGATGTAAAAGGTATTCTTAAAACTGTTCTAACAACATTCCTAAATCACTTTCAAATAGAGCTCAAATTTGGAATAAATATTCAGTTTTTACAGAGGTTGCAAATTCTTCAATCTCAGAGGACTTCAGACGAAGTCAAAAGTCTCTCTCAACACAACACAATTATCAAACATCATTATGCTGTTTTTGCACATAGTGAAGAAGACCTAAAGTAATTGCTGAAAAAATCTCTAAAATGCTTATTATAATTGCTATTGTTAATGACAAAAAAACTGAATTCATGTATCAGCCGTCAAAATTTCTTCATCTGTGATGCCCCGAAAAGCACACTTGGTGATAACAGATGTGAACTATGCAATGTTGATCATGTTTGCTGCCATGGAATCATTTTATCTAAAAATCTGTGGAGTTTGTGAGAAAAGTTGTCTATCTTAAGTTGTGCACTTTGGCACATATCGGATTCTTGGTAGACAGTAAGTACTCCCTAGATCAAGAGATAGCCAAGAAGGCAACAGCAGATCAGCTCAAAACAGATTATTGAAAATTAGAGTCCCAAGGCTTAATGACATTTCTATGTCATTCATAGGAAGGATAAATCTGATTTCTTGTTTCATTTGATGCCTCCATCATATAATCAGTTTGTTTTTCAGAGGCATTAAAAACAAAATATCATTCAGTCATTAGCAAAGTTCAAACCCTGTCCACCTGAATAGGTATCATAGGAATTATCCTCCAACAGTTTATATTTACATCATTCATTGCTTTCAATCAGTAGATTATGCACTGTTGATAACTTTATACAGGGAGCCAGTATCCTGGCAACAGACCATAATGGGCGTAAACCACACAACGAACCTCATCAGAGACCAGAGTTTCTAGAGGTCAAATGTAACCAGCTGATGAAGAATAGTGCCAAGATAGGGAGATCGTCCCAAGCAGGGATCAAGCTTGGTAGGCCATTGGACAACTACCCAACACATGTTCAATCTCATTTTACTTTGGAAAGATGGCAGCAACAGAAAAATGTTTCCTTGTGTTGACATTTTTTCTAATTAAAAGCTCCTTATAAAATTACATATACATAGAAAACAAAAAAAAAATTGAATGCTAAAATGTGCTGAATTAAAAGAATACTTAAAAGGAAAATAAATATCTTAAATATTTTTTTGAAGAAATCAAGATGTCTCCCAGATTTAAGAATTTTCCACCATTATGTAATTAAGAATTTGGTTTGATTCTCATCAACAGATGCCATTAAAAAAATATGCAAATCTCAGATTACTCAGGTTACATTACATCTATCACTGTGGATTTTGGAAACATAAGGCACAAATCTGTTAAATATTAATGCTATCCGCAACACACTGTGTGTGATTAAACAGATGGAGAAGAAAATAAGCAATGTTTATTTAAAAACGGGAAAACAGAAAATTAATATTCCTATCCACAAAAAGTAGCACAGCTCTCTGTGGCTGAGACGCTTGAGAAAGATGATCTTTGAATAAATTAAAGATTAAGCAAAGAAGAAAAAAAAGGGGTCAATGTAGAGGCACATCGAGTAGCATATGGAAACTACAGATGCGAGAAATGATAAAGAGAATTTGTAGAGATTCTGCAATGAAAGAAACAAAAAAAGATTCTAAAAGCCTGATAGCCCAAAGAGGACATTTATGAAGAAAAATGGTTGGCAAGTCCTCTGAACTCCACACAGACTAGTTACTTCCTCTATCTAATGTGAACAGGCAGACAGATTAAAAGGAAGAATGAAGGTGTAAACGCTCTCAGCAAGATGGCTCAAGAAAAGAAATTAACCTGGACAAGATGAAAGACCCTGGCCTCACTTCCTTGTAGCCTAATGAGAGTAAATGTCAAACTACGAACCAAAGCTAAGATGGTAGACAGAAAGAGTGAGAATATACAGAGAAATGTAGTGTAACAAAAATGCTGCTGCTGCTGCTCAGACTTTATAATTGTTCCATCTTTTCGAAGTAAAGATAATCTGTAAGCATGCCAGGATAAGTGTCCAATAAATAAAGTTCTCATTTGTATACATAAAATAGGGAGAGCTGGTGAAAGAACAAAATTACAGCCTAACAACGCCACCACCTGAGTTCAAGACACAAGGTTCCAAAAATGACAGTGTTCTGGACATGTAAACAAATAACATACTATACTGGTTTAACCTCATCTTTGAAGCACAGGTATAATTAGTAACTGCTGATGTTTTTTTTTTTTTAATTAGAACTAAAACTTCAAATCACATGTAAACGTGTGCCTGAATGAATGCATGTGTGTGTGTGTGTGTGCATTTCTTCTAGGAGTTACATTATGAAAGAAAACAGCTGGGCAAAAAACTAGTTTCATTTTATTAAAAAAAAAAAAACACTTCAGTAACACACGCATCTTAAGCTACAGCTGATAAAATGCGTTCTTTTATTCCCGTCCTCCTCCCAGACAAGATGTTCAGTCAAGAAGACATGACTGCTTACGTCCAGACAAGAAAAATCCTAAGGATAAACCTTTTAATAGAATAATTAACTGTTAACCACTAGTGCTGGAAATTTAATTTATTGACAGTTCTATACCTTGACTTCCCGTCAAATAGATAATCTGAATATCCTTTAACCTGTTAATCTGCATTAAACAGACATAAAACTCAGTAAACGTTCTAGTGAATCCATGCTGAACTCTTTTTGGTTATTTAATACTTTTTCTTAAGACTTAGACCCCTAACCCCTGACCCTTCCCAGATAAATTTCACCAAGTTTGCCATTAAAAGACTTTGAAACAAATAGCGCTGACACTGGAAGTGTTTGTTTAAAGAACAACCTCCAGCTGATAAAAATAAGTAAGTTATGCCATAGAAATAGTTTACTGTTAAAAGGTGTCAACACTTTCTAGTGATGGCTCTGTCTAGTGAGTATTAATAGCTCTCTGCCGCAGTCCACAAAATCAAAACCAAAGGGATAATTTGAGCATAGAGTGAACCTAAATATCTTTTGAGCTCATAGCTGCACTACTAATGTAGAATATAAGGTCAACGGATACCAAGTTCAAGAAAGCTAAGCTGTATGAGGCCAGGAATCATTTTATTTTACCACTCCTATGTATGCACTGACATAGTAGCATGTGAAATTTTATCTCAGGAAATCCCTCAGCTCTCACTGAGCTCCTATCACTGTTCAAAATGTCCACCAAATGAACAGTTCCTTAAAAATTTTTTTAGTGGCATCATCATGAAACACTGGCATGGTAGTCAAGATGGAAACCATGACCTTTAGCTCAACAAAGCATTCCTTTGTTATTTTCTCAGAAAGATCTAGCAATGTTAGCATTAATGATCTGATGCTGGCCTGCAAAAGCTTCTAAGAATCTTCACGACAAATTTGCTGCACACCAAACATGTTTATTAGGGATATTAAAAAGCATCATCATCATCATCATGGCAGTCCTGTTTAGATACTTCGGGTTCTTGTGACCCTTAGCATTTTAGGATAAATTACAGGGCTTTACTTTACTGAAATCTAATTCATAACCTCAAGGTAGTAGAAAGGAAAGCACCTGATTATCTCATTCTGAGTCTGAAAAGGCTGTAGTCTTCCAATGTAAGCAATCATGGCATAATGGTGACACCTGTACTTTAAATCAAAATTTCCAAGAACGTGTTAACTTTATACTTTTAAATAAACCTATGCAAAATCTTTCATCTGTGAGAAACTATAGTCAGGTGATGCCTTCTGTTTTCCTTATTGGGTTGCATCTTTCACATTATTGTTCACTCTGTGAATAAAGATAAATGCAGGAAAACTAATTAATTTCACACATGATGAATACTTCCTGCAATCAGAAAGCATAGAACTATACTACAAAATGGTGGGCAGTTATCATGCTTCTCAAACTGTCTGGAAAAAGCCAACAACTTTTCAGGAATATGCAGTCAAAGGTAATTGTATTTACGAGGTCTGTCGAAAAAATATCCGACCTTAGGCTGGGAAAAAAAATTACGTACTTGGTGGGGTTCAATTGCTTACCCTTCGAAGTAGGCCCCTTGTGCCTCCACACACTTAGCCCAGCGATCCTTCCACTGTTCGAAGCACTTCTGGAATGGCTCTCAGCTCTGCCATTGCATTCCGCATGATGTTCTCTCGGCTCTCAAAGTGGGAGCCTTTCAGTGGCATTTTCATCTTTGGGAACAACCAGAAGTCAGAAGGAGCCGGGTCTGGAGGGTAGGAAGCCTGGAAAATGAGCGAAATGCCTTTCTTTGTCAAGAAACCTTGGATCAACTGTGACGAATGAGCCGGGGCATTATCATGATGCAGCTGCCAGTTTTGCGAGGCCCACAGATCCGGTCTCTTGCGCCGAACTGCATTATGAAGACATTGGAGGACTTCCTGATAGTACTCCTTTGTAACTGTTCTTCTGGTGCTTATTTGTGATGCACAACGCCTCGGTAGTCAAAGAAAACAGTCAGCATCACCTTGATTTTGCTCCGGACCTTGGCAATGTTGGGTGCTTCCAATGTGATGACTGAGCTTTGGTTTCTGGGTCATACCCATACACCCACATCTCATCTCCAAGCTTTTGGCAAAACTTGATGCAAGATCGTTGCTCCACACGTTCCGTCATCACAGGCAAAATGAAAATGCGACGAGTAAGTAGTACAGCACCTCACACGCTGGCTGCCTGACAGCGACTGACACATCCAGCAAGCCCGCCAAAAACCACGCATGAGCATGAAGGCATGTGGCTCCACTATGCACACTTTTGCCTCCCTAACATCATTACTTCCCACAGGAAAAAATAAAGTTGGATACTTTTTCAACAGACCTCGTACACTATATTTCAAAACTAATTAAATGCATTAATTATCGTTTAACTATTTTTATCAAACTGTTTACTTCAGTCTTAGTATTTCTCTGTGCCAATATCTAATGACGTAAAATATCTATCACAATGTGCTGTGTAACACCTACTATTGCTGCTGTTTGATGTTTGTCTAGTCAGGTGGCGTCTTTGTCTCAAAACATAATCACATCTCCATGATGGTTTTTTGAGGACTGACAAATGTGGCAGACAACAGAACTATCAAATCGGTTACTGGAAATTCCATATTAGAACTCTTCTGTGAGAGGAAACCAGAGTCCATGAAGGAAATCTACATCTTAGTACAGCAGATCAGAAATAAACCATTCCATGGGAGGTTCAAACTGAATCATGGTTGACAGAGATCAGAATGACACCCACAGCCATAATAGGTTGGTATGCTTTGCACTTGGCCTCAACTGTCATCATTAGAAGAAGCAAATAGAAATGCTTGTAAAAATAATGATATTAAAACTCATAAAAACAACTGAAGAAAAGACAGAAACTGTACTAAAACAGAAGATTTTAATTTTTAATAACATCTCTTATAAAAATCTATTACACTTAGGTGTTTCTTATTTTGAGTATTACCAGCTCAGTCTATAACCCTAACCCTTTGAATGTCACGATTTTTTTAGAAACCACTTGTTACTGACTATGTATATCGTGATCTTGCTTAACATCTGAAATCTTTTCAAAGCTAACTGTGTGTGTCAAATGCCCTGCTCACCAAATCATCAAACATCCAACCTTCCCTGGGTGATTAAAAAAACGTTTTACTTGCACCATTCACTGACAACAACTTTGTGAATTCAACTGCTCTCAGAGCGCTTTCTGTAATTCCAGCCTAGCAAATCTACGTTAAGTCTGAACACTTTCTGTAATTCCACAGTTAGTTATGTCTGTGAATGATGAAAGTAAAGCAATTTTATATGAAAAATGTGATGAGGTGTGGAAAGGCCAGGAAAGAAATAATGAATGAAAATTGTGGGGGTTAGTTTTGTTATCTTTTAAAATAACTGTAATAATACCTAGAATGAAAACAAAAACTTATGTATGTGCATAATGACAATATTCCAAGGGGATGCAGGGTCAAACGTAGTTATCATGACTCACTTGATGTAGCAATATGATACATATAGAGAGAAACCTTGATAATTATCAGGTTTGACTATAGCACTTTTGCACATATTATTATCTAAAACATTTGAAAAAAAAACAACAACAAAAAATATTCATTTTGTAAAATTCTGGTTATTCTTCTGACATGATAATATTACTGAAAATAGTAATAATATGTCAAAATACAGAGTCCTCTTTGAAGAATCAAACAACAGTTCCTAGCTAGGAGAGATTGTCCGTTTTAGAGGATGACATTAAAAGTGACGTGACTGACAACTATTCTGTCAGCCAGGCATCCTTGAAGTATACCAACATTTGATATTTAAAACTGATATTAATTTTGGATAGGATTAACAAGTAAAACTTTTTCTAAACATACAACAGTTGGAACCTTGTCATGTTGTCTTCACCTTTACTATTTATTTACATTTTCTTACTTATCTGTTCATATACATGTCACCTTGCTCTTTAATTGTATGGGTGAGTTTCTCATTTCCTTGTTGAAGTTATTATATTTAAAACCACCAATTAAAGAGTGAGAAAACCTGCACTGACACCAGCAGCAGAAAATTCATTAAAATAAACACTAATGCTGCCATGAAGTTACGAAGCCTGTTTTTTTTTTTTTTTTTTTGAATTTTTAACTGAGACATGAACCCAGGACCTCTCGTATGTGGATTTGTATCCTCACAGTACCACACTAATAGACCCCAAGGATACACACAGGCACACACACATATATATATATACATCAAACAACCCAGCTGCTATGTCACAATACAATGCCCCCTCTTGTCAGGCCCAGAACTCGCTGAAGGCTGTCTCTCTTTGCATGCCTGAGGAAACTCCTACCAAAAGAGAAAGATGGGTATCGTTCTAAACACTGAATGTGAGGAATTGAACAAGACCAAAACACCATGGATGGTAATAGGGCACAAAGGACACGAGGCACGTGTAGAGAAGAAGTTCTGTTTTCTTTCTAAAAGTCATTTACAGTAATAATACAGGCTTCCAACAGAAAGTATCTCAGTTCCCACCATTTGGTGATTTCTACCAATAAGATCCTGGCTGAATTCTGTCCTACTATGAAGAGAAAGGTGTGGCACAAACAATACTTAATCCATGTTTAATTCTCTAACTGACAATGTTAGCACTATAGTACAGTCTTCCCTTGCCAGCTGTGTTCCAACTTCTGCCACTACAGCGTAGTGATGCTTCAAACGCACCTTGCCATTTAGTATTTTTCATTACCAAATGCAAGGAAATCTAGTAATGAAAAATCTGGTTTGGTAATAACGATTGTATTGTTTCCAGCTTCGATTACAGGAAATTACTACTAACATAATGGTGCTTAATACAACCCAAGCAACAAAGCTGACTGGTACTAACCCAATCACAGGTCAGCAGCCTGAAGTTGCTAGCTTTATTATATATTACAAATAATGAACGCAAGTAGTTTCCATTGTAACTTAGTACAATTTTGAGGCTTGTATGTCCTGTCTAAATATTTATTTGCTGGTTTCTTTTAGGCCTAACATCTAGGAGGGGGGTACAGTACTTCTGTATTTAGATCTTGGAAGAATGATACATTTCTGTATTTTATGTAAATAATTTCATTGTCACACATATTTTCAACAAGTACTTGTGGTCCATCAGATTGTTTTCCTACTAAAGTGGTTCACAGTTAAGCTTAATAACCTGTCAGGTAGAATTTAGAATACAAAATAATTTTCTTCATTAACCTGTCTCTGTTATTATCACAATGGCTTCCTGTCTATCAACTTCATCATCTCCTTAAAACTGGGTTCTATTCTTTACTGTTTTATCCCCCTCAGGGTATACACTCTAAAGGGTTAATAAAGCTCATGCTTATGCAGGGGTTAGACGTTATGAACTAATGTTTTTCAACATCTCTTTTATTTAGTAAAACAAAAATGTAACCGTGGCTACTTTAGCCCTCCTCCGCACAGCTGCTCTAACAGACGAGTTAAGTCCAAACAACTCCACGCTGCTGCCAAAATCCACATAACACCAAGCTGTCTTCCATAAGCACATTTCTTCTCATGCTTTATTCAAGAGGTTTGCTTTTAGTATTACCACATGACAGATGCTGAAGACCTGTATTCCAGAGATAATTAATGAATCCTCCTTATGTTTGAGACCAACTCGAGAACTTATCTTTCAATTAAAAAATAAAAAGAAAATATAGTTTCACTATACGGTTGGTTTATTTAACAACTGCAGCTCAAAATCACCAAAACTTCTATTCAGGTGACTGCAAACAGATTTCAGAGTCTTACTCATCTTGAACACTGAGCAGAAAAGAAGTCAGGTTCGCTTCATTCTAACGGCTGACACAAGCTAAAATTGAGAAACTGTTGGCGATTACCCAAGCTTGGTTAAGGAAGGAAGGATCTCAGAGCAGCCGGCAGCATTAACTTGAATTTCCATCAGTTCTAGATAAATGCCAGTTTGTTTTCCCAAAGAAAAAAACATATTATCTTCTACATCAATTATCTCGATCAAATGATATTCATGTTTTGTTTTTAAATAGAGAGGATGGTAACGGTGTTGTCTCCCAATCACTACATTATTTTAATTACAGTAGTTATTTGGGGTAAAAGCACATGTTGTTGCTGTTAGAGCCAATGCTGAGTCTTCAGACATAAACATGAGGAGCGAGCGGAACCGAACAACGTAGATTTGTATCTGATCTGTCATAATTACGTGGATGGGAAATTTACAGGCAGTTATTTTGCCTTGCAATCACTGAGAGAGGGAAGGTTGCATGATGTTTTACCAGCGCGCTGTGTGTGTTTTATTTAAAAAGAGAGAGAAAAGATGAGAGTTATTAATGTCTCCCATGTATATAACTCTTGTAACGTGACACGACGAGTCACTCAGTGCAAGTTAGACTGCTGAATTAACGTTCCTGGCAAGTAACCGTACAACAACATTTCTACTACTATAGTACCGCATTATTTATTGTTGTATGGAACATTAAGCATGTCCCATTTTGGCCCCTCTCTCTAAGAAAATGGATAGAAATGCTTCACAGCTAAATATCTTCCCATGTCATAATCAGGAGAAGTTTATCAGCGATATTTGTGTTAAGCGCAGATTTCATGTCCTAACATGTTTGCAGGGGGTCAACAACTTCAGCAGACTCAATTAAATACTGGAAAGTTCTCAGGGATAGAAATTTCAAATACTTTTATAAAAAAAAAAAGAAAGAAAGGAAGAATGCTTATTTTAAGGGGGCTAGAGGGGAGAGTCTATAATATAAAGGTTTTGGCACGGAATTCTCTGAAGGGTTGCTAAAAGTACAAAAACGATAATGTTTGAATAAAGAATAAGCCCAGTACCTTAATAATTCAATTTATCAACATCCTTTTATCGGTCTCAGATTCTAAGAAGAATTCATTCAGATAATTAAAATCTCACAACCTCTTATCTACCCATCATGCAGCAGTGGGTCCTCTAAGCTTTTCTTTTCCAGACAATATCAGTTAAGGCAAAGCAGTAAATGAAGTTTATACAGCAGTTTATGGAGAATATTAAAGGACTCGTGACATCTCCATACTTTATGTTAGTTCTATGAAACTTTTTGAGATGTGAAGACATTTTTTTTTTATGTATGTCAAAAAAAAAAGAAAATCACATTGACAGGTGCTAAAACAAAACTGATATGAAGGCAGAGATTTTAGGAGTTTTACAGAAAATAGACAATAGATGTGGAAACTTAAGAAAAACAAAACAACTCATTCCAACATAAAAATAAATTAAATTCCTGCTATATCCCTATAAACAGGTGTAATTAGGTGACTTCTAAGTGAGCAGATAATCAACTGGTAGATCTCCTGTCATTTCTGTTTACCCAAGGTAGTGAGACAGACTGGTCAGGGTAGAGACAGAGTCGGTGACAGATTGGCCAAGATCACATTTCTTGTGGATTTGTCATCATCATTATTGCAAAGTTCACCTAAATAAATATCACTGCTGCAGCACCTGAAAGATCTTCAACAGTGGCGTCATAAATATAGCAGGCCATTACTTGACATGTCCCACCTTGTTGTCAAGATTCTGTTGGTGACAAACTCATGCACCAGAAATGCACACCATATGGGCTACACAATCTAGCATAGTAGTAGTAAGACAGAATTAATGCTTGCCATTTTAATAACACCACCCCTACTATTGTATCAACAGAAACTACAGAGATTCTATGCATATGTTTCAAGGAGGGTAGCGCTATGTGCCCCAGGTTCCTAGTGAGCAGATGATAAAGAGAAATTAAGTGATTCGACTTTTTCCCTTGGTTCCTCAAAGCCCTGATATAAACCTGATTAAACACTTGTATGGGGCATCTGGATTGGTAACTGAGACCAACTTTTTATGTCCCATCAATAAGATGGAATTAAGGGACATTCTCACAATAAAAGGGGGGAACCTTACAAGACTGCAAAATAAAATCCTGTTGGTTCACCACCATACAAGATCTACATGCTGCAATAGGTGGCTAACCAAGTATTAACATGAATAATCTCACTCTACTGCTAGTCTCTATTTCATCAGCATTAGAAGCCGGTGATTAGGCAAAGCAACAGAGCAGTTTTTGCTTATTAATTAACCTGACCCCTAGACAGGGACGGAGGTCCATTTCCTGGTATCCAAAAATGTAGCATAAGTATAGAACAAATGTGTGTGTTACAGGCAAACCTTATAATACAGTTTTAGGTAAAGTATGATGAAATATACAGGTTTCGATAGTCTCTTTCAAACTTTACCTAGGTATTTATGTAATTCCCAGGTAGTCTATAGAATGTCAAGACTGAATTAGGTCAAGTGTTATTCTAATCAATTTTTCGACTGTATGGTACAAATAGTGAGTGGTATAAACAAATACTATTGGCAAGACGATTATTAATTATCAGAAATCTTACGATTAATAAAGTGATTTAAGTGATTACTAGGAAAGGCAAAACATTTCTACTTACATTTTAGACCGATACAAAACCTTGATTTTTACACTAAAACAATTCTTAGTATGTTTGCAAGAGCATTTCATAAATCCTTCCCGGTTCCAACTGATTGCTGAGTAGCAACAGATCCAAGTGATATTTCTTTATCCTTCTGAACATTGTCTAAGCTCTGGAGTACAACTGCTTTAAAACGCCATCTCTTGTCCCTGAGCAATAGAATCCAAGCCTTTATCAGCTTCAGGAACAGATATTCAAACTGTAGACCCTTGTTCTACTGGCAGCAAGTTTTTGTCAGATGACTTTCATCATTTTTTTTCCTTGTTCTGAGAGATTATCTTCAGCCTCTTCTCGCTGTCTCATTGGACTTCTGTTTTTGCTGCATAATGGACATAAAACCTGTGCTCCATGCCCTTCAGTTTCTTCAAAATGTATGCCACAAACGGCATGAATGTAACATCCACAGTTCTGACAATGATGAACTCCACCACTTTCCTTTAAGCAAACAAAGCACTGAATTTCATTGGATGTTGAACTTTGTTCTTGCTGTTCTATGAAAGAGATTTCTTGGAGGTCATCAGCACCATAATCTCCTTCAATTGCATTATATAATTTCCTCAAGCCATTCTTCTTTTTTGATATTCTTTAAAATATCTTGTAATAAAGTTTCAGCCCAACTTTAACCTTGCAACCAGGTGATCTTTTAATACTAGCATGAAAAACTCAGTTCTTCATTAACTGAACAAATCGTAGACCTTCATTCCAGTGTGGATCTTTTTCATCATGCATCCATGTTTAACACATTCTCTATATCCTTTAGCCCGCTTAAAGCTATCCAGGTTTTGACTGTGTCGGGGTTTACCATGCATAATTTTATTTGAATATTCTCAGCCATTGTCAGACTTCTATCAATGTAAATATGTTAATTAAGTTGTAGGCTACCTCTTCTGCTCACTTAGACTCACGGGCTTTAAGAATCACAAACTCTGTAAGGTGATCTCGGTATACTAGTATGAATTTATATTTACCATCTGGGTGAGATTGAAAGTCGACTAAGACAACCTGACAACATGAATTAAATTCAGAGAAAGTTCCTTGACCATCGGTCTTGTCCACCATGTCCAATTGATGTGTGTGTTGCCTGAAGCACATCAAACATTGTACTGTCAAGCACATGGTATAAAAATCACACTGCTTTCACCTTTCACTAAGAATATAAGCTTGTTTTTATGTTGCACAACCAACACATCGTACCTTTTCAGTAACCAGAAGTCACAGGTGTGCTTTTTCTCCAAACATTTAGCATTAATCGCTTCACTTACTAACTGTTTGTAATGTTCACCTGTCAGAAAAACGCTGTTCTTTGCTGCAGCACTTCAACTTTTGTTTAAAAATATAACTTCAAAAATTAATTTATAATAATAATAATAATAATAATAATAATAATAATAATAATAATAATAATAATAATAAGAAAAATATTGTGTAATAATGAAGAGGAGGAGGAATTCGAGCATAAAACAGTAAAATAGCATTTTAGTAAAAGGACAAAAGTAAATAAGAACAGAAGACATGAAAGAAATAAATGATATGACAACCGTTATGTCCTTTACATAGGTAAATGGACACTTTGACAATTCTAAGTTGTGTCGCTGCTTCTTGACTAACAAATCATCAAATAAGCAAATAATCATTATCGACAAGGCAAAACTTTGACCAAAATCAATCTTTCAAAAGAGTGAACCAAACAACAGCTTCCACAACCATGGAAAAGTCAAACACCTTCTCCCACAACTATGGTAAATCACCGGCTCTCACAACTGTGACACAATCAAACACCATCTTCCAGAATTATGATGAACGAACAAACGTTATCTCCCACAACTATAACAAACCATCCTTCTATACAACAGGTAAGTTGTAAAATCACCCATACATATTTACATTACCATGTACTGAAAATAATGAAATAGCTAAGTTATTGTAACATATCTTGTTCTAGTTATGGATTAAATCGTGTTTATTTATTAGCGAATGTTAGGGAACCTATTAAGCAGAAATGTTTTAAAGATAATGCATAGATGTGCACACTTGCAGAAAGAAAATTGCAATATGGTTTAGCAAAATCAAAGTACTTTTCAATTATTTGTCAGCCATTCATAATGACTCATCAACTGATTCTCAACAAGTGCTTAAAGATGGCCTTCAGCAAAGGTCGGCTGTAGAATTTTGAGAAAAATATTCAGTTATGAATAATAAATAAGCAATCACTCTCTGATCACAAATAAACTAATGATATACAGAAACATTTGCAATACCATTTTTTCTAACCCTAGTAACAGCTAGAATGTGTGAACTTACTAAACATGAAGCATTTTTTCCTCTCTCTCCTTAATGCGATAACAACTTTAGATGTTGTACCAATACTGAAAATACAAAATAATAATAAAAGTTTTAGTTTTAAATATTTTAATAACTAAAATATAATCACTATTTAGATTTGAAGTAATATTATACAGAATTTTTTTCATTTTTTTTAACATATTGTTATACAAACATCTCAGATAGCCTTTAAATTTAAGCCATCCATTCATCCATCCATCCACAAAGTTTTTTGGCTCGTCAAAGAAATTTCATTAATTCCCATTAGAAGTGGAAGAGTAAAATGTGTAATTTAGTACTAATACATTTAAGGCTTGATCCTTTGGAGATGAAGTCCATCAAAACCACAAACATGTGGCGGTTTTGTGGATGAACACAAAAGTAACATCATTATAAACTGTTGCCATTGTCTGCTAATTCATAGTCACCCTTGTCTCTGCTGCAAAAATCAGAGAGAGTAAATAATAGAAGTGTGCACAACTGGTAAGCATGCATTGCTGTCTCTCCCATCTGGTTATATAAACCATTCTTCCAATTCCTTTTCCAAGCAAACAATCTAATCTCAGATGGTAATGCCTATACTGAATGCCAAGAATTCACAGTGTGCGTCTGCTATTTCATCCCTGTCACTACATCTAAGGAATCTGATAAGTCCATAACATTACTTTGTTTTCTCTTCCACCATGTTGCAGGTTTGTCTAATGCACTCAGGATATTTATCTATCTGTGTTCTAAGGAATAGTTAACAAGAAAAGCAAATACAGAATTTCTTTCCTTAATGTTATTAAAAATATAATATGTAATAATTCACACATCTAGTCATTGGGGAAAAATCACATGGGACAGGGAATTACTACAAGTCTATCCCCTCCCACAGTTCACATAGATAGTAGTGGAGAATGAAGGAAAGAACATGATAAAGTATGGATACCCTTCGTTAAATATAACATGCAGATAGCTTTATAATGATGAAAAAAAAAAACCATTGAAGTAAAGATGCATTTATAAAAGTGAAAAGATTTACTAGAGACTAAAGCTTTAATTATTATGAGACTGCTTTAAGACAAAACAATTAAAATCCACAATTAGTCAGCTTTAAATATGCAGATTTCTTAAGTTTTAAAGCTGACAGTTATGACCTGTTCAAATAAATAAGCTAAAAAGGATGATTTCAATACACATAAAAAAATATTTCCTGTTTTTTATAACAAAAAGTAAAAATAAGGTAATACACGCAATTATAGAAATAAGAATATCAAGGATTTAGCAATTAACCTCTCTGCATTGTTTCAATATCCACTTGGAGAGATCTTTTACCAACAATAGATTAATGCCAATAACCATTCCAGTCTTACATTTGGTAAATCCAATAACTCTTGCACACAGGTTCAATGTCAGCATAGATATATCATCGGCAAACAGCAGAGATTAATTTCAACATGAAGCTCCCATCTTCTGCACACAGCAATGATTAATATTAGCGTACAGCCCCTATTTTGTGCACACAACAAAAATTAATATTGGCATATGGTTTCTATCATCAGCACACAACTGAAATCAGCAGTAGCATACCTTCACCAAGACATTCTCTATTTAATGGCTATTTTCCTAATGAATCAGCCAACCATTATTCTCTCTGTCTTTGCGTTTTAAAACCATTCATAATGTACACTAAATCCAGATAACAAAGAAGAAGTCACAACACAACAGACATAATACAAATAAATATGAGGATTTCCAAAAGCATTTTACCTTTCTTTGTTGGTATAAGAAAAGCTTGAAAAATATGTGAAGCATATCCAAACCAAAATATTATGTTGGCTGTTCATACGCCACCCGCCTTGTCATTAAACTGGTAGACTACTTCAGAACTGGTGCACCTGGACTTCAAAGACAGAAACAAACAGCTGCAATGATTAGCTTTCCTTCGTGTATTCACAAGTTCTGTTGGTAAGTAATTTTCACATTAACTAAATTCAAGTAGTTAAAATCATCAAGATTTCAACTGTTAACAGCATTTACTGAAGAGATCTAGAGTGCACGTTGTCCACATATGCACACAGATGACTGACTAAGCTTGTAAGATTGCAGTGCCGTAGTAAATATATACTACCTTAGTGACAGCAACGTTTCTGATGGTAAAACGGCAGTGGTTTACATAAGTCTTTTCAACACTAATCAAATGATTAAAATTTAAAACACCATGTTCTTTTAGTTATTAAGTAGATAAAGTTTATTATCAGAAGCTGAAGCAAATTGTTTTTTTTTTTGCATCTTAGTTCTTCCCTTTGCTGTAGAACTTTTCTGACTTTACTAACAACGTCCAAGAACAAATGATTTTCAAAAACATTTTATTCAAAAATAATTCACCATTTTCATAAAGACTGCTTAAAATAATTAAATAAAATCAAAAAGCTTTCTCACAATAACTGAAATTTTCTTCAAAATTCTTTAAATCTTAAAATTCATTTGAGTTTAAACTTCTTTTAAAGATCAGAGGGTTAAATAATAGCATTCACAGGATTAAACATGTAAAGAATGCCAAAAAATATTGCTAGCCATTTGTCCATTAGTTTAATCAATAATGAAGAAATTGATAGCATCCCTTCAAGAACTGAAAGATCCAGCCATGAGGTAATTATTTGAATTGGGGATGGATGCATTCAGATATAGGACTTAAGCATGCTCCTAAGATTTGCTTTGATGCACAAATTCATGTAACGGATACTGCCATTTCAGAAAGTGGAAAATTAGAAATCCTTTTACTACAACTGGCACAGGGCCCATGATAAATGGCAGACACAGAGACCAGGCACACATTGCCATTCACTTATGGTTTGGATTTTTTCTGTCAACTCACTCAGACTAATAACTTTAAGTGATAGCCATACTATAGGTTCTGGAATACAAACAGAGGCAGGCTGGCAATTTTATCACAATTTATAAACAGGGCGCAGGTGAGGGCAAAACACAAACAGGACTGTGTTATGCATCAATGTGATGCAAGCCACATGGTCTGAATGAGTGGACATGAACTTCATCTACCCTCCTGCCTCCTAAAATCAGCAACACAATCATGACACCTAGAAGGGCCGCAGTGTGGGGGGTCATCATGACAATTGGGAGCCCTGGGCCAGCCAGCAGTGTGTGTGCCAAATTAGCAACATTTGAAACCTGCAGTGATCAGATCAGTGATAAAAATTAGAGTGAAGCAGGAAGTTATCCCAATAAGTCAAGGAGGCCATTGTGTAATTGCAGCAAGTCTAGACACTAAGTTTACCAAACTTCTGATTAGAAAAGGGGACTGATTGATCATCGAGTCTTTCTTCAAGTCAAAAAATAAAAACTGTCAATACATCTATCTTATTATTAAATGCACCACTTTATTTCCTGCTGGTTTTGGTTTATTTGCTGTCTTTAAATTGAATTCAGGCAGCCCAGAGACAATTAAATAAGTAGGCCTGTAGCCCAGAACCAATCACAAAAGTACACATGCTTGCAGGTTTTTTACACTTTTGCCACTTGAAATACTCTGCCAGGAACCGAACTTTGGAGTTCTCTCGTTTTCTACTCTCCCTTTCTATTCAACATTAACTAAACTTTGTACTTGACCCTTAGATGGTGGCTGATTTAACTTTTTCCATTTTTGTTTACCTTCCAAACTGATTTACAGTAACAGTAGGGGCCTGTGGAGGTCAGTGCCATCGCCTGTCAGGTGCAGGGAAATCTCCAGGTCCTCGGACTAATCGCCAGGGATGATGCAGGGTGACACCTTGCACGGTGTGATGGGTGCGCTGACTGTGGAAAGTTTTAAGAATTTCGGATGATCTGTGATGGGGAAGAATACTCATCATCAGATGCATCTGGTGAGGAAAGCGAAAAATAATATCGAGTGGGAGTGACCACAAGGAAACCACTGCCAACTCTGCCTGCTTTCGATATAGGTAAAGCAAACAAACCAGGGGCTCCAGGCCGCCCCTCTTATCGCAAGGTTAGGGACTTGTCAGCACCACCCTCTACGATGTCTTACCTCTCCACTCCATCGAGCAAAAACAAAGGTAGTCATGTGATGTTTTTTTATATGTATCTTAATTTTGCATGCAAATCTACCATCTCATGAAGGAAACATATTTTTTTTTGTTTTTTTGCACACATTGTGATGCAATTTACCGCTGGTTAAGGGTTAAAGCAGAAATCCTAAAAAAAAAACAAAAAACAACTGATATTACTGCGGTTACAGCATTTTTAAAATACTCGAATTTTCCTAAAGGCAGCTCTCAGTAAAGTTCATTTAGTGCTAAGCTGTTTAACGGCATTGCAACGTAAGGATAATTGGGAATCAAACGGTAGGTGGTCCAGAAGGGGGTGGGGGCACTAACCACTGAGCCACCAGTCACCAAACGGTGGCAGGGTGCAGTGACATTTGGGGAGGTAATGAGAAATATTCTCATGCATTTTTTTTTATGGGGTGGGGTGCGGTTAGGCGAGACAGTCCGCGGTGAAGGGTTCCTTTAAAAAAAAGACAAACAATGAAGACAGATAGGTTTTAATTAATTTTTTAAATGATTTTCAGTTTGTTCACAGAAGTATTTACTAAGGAAGAGCATAATAATAAACTTCTGAATACGAAAAAGACAAAAAGCAAATTCTTTCAAAAAATTTGCCTCAATTGATTCCAGAACTCCATTCCTAATGAAGTCTGCCAGCCACTGTTACAAACTTGTTATTTACATCATCTGCTAAAATCTAGTAGAGTTTGCTTTATTCTAACACCACCATATCCATCCGCATACAAGAGCCTTACCACGTGTGTTTAAAATGAAGTCTTCACTAATGCACGCGCGCACACACACACACACAATATGGCCTTTGGTGGATTGTCGGACTTCTTTCTCGGTGATAAAGAGGGACATTCTAAATTTCACCAGCTCTGTTTTTCCACAACTGCACCAAACTATGTTAGAGTTCAAATTATTATTCTTATTATTATTGCTTAATTTACAGATTGGCACTTAAAAATAAAAAAAAAATTTCACTCTGTTCCCCTAATCGAGGGAACATCTCCTCCTGGCATGGTACTCCCCAATAACAGCTGGTCAGGAGAGTTTTCGCTGATTTCTTCACACACCTAAAGACGAAGAGTTATAATGGAGACTTTTTGCAAATGCGCGAGTGCTATGGCGGGATTCAGTGTCTCGTCATATAATCTGGATGACTTGCAGTGGGGACAGGGGTCCATGCAGCTGCTGCCAGCCAAACTGCACTCTCTCCTAACATCTATTAATGCCAGATTTAGCTTAACCTTCAAGAAATTCTATCCTGGCATTGTTTTTAAAGGTTACTTATCAACAGAACAAGGGAGAAGTTGACTCTTGCAAATTTCCTTCAAAATCTCACACTGAAGTTGTGAGCAAGAACTAAAAATATTTCTGAATGTTAAGTAAAAATGGTAAATTTACCCAAAGAATTACAGTAAAATACAAAATGCAAAAAGAGAATAACAATGAGAATCAGTTATATATATATATATACATACATATGATACTATCGTGTTATTACAAACAGGAACTTATACAATATACATAAATTATGAAAATTACAGTAAATTATTGCACAAATGTCAGTGGTAGTTTAAAGTTAGCTAAGGTAGCATATGTTTGCCACACACACACACACACATATGGTGGTGTCACGTGACAAAGTGCGCGACACGAACCGATGCTTGTGGAAGGCTGTATAAATATCTGTCTCAAGTTCAGTCATCAGTTTACTTAGAGATAGTTGTTTTATTTGGTGTATATTCCTAGGGTTTGATTACCTGATTCTGCCAAGTAAAGACCTACGTGACCAGGTAACACAAGTAGGGTGCCTGTTGAGCAACGGGACTTGGGTGTGATGTCAATGACACCAGAGGTCACGCGCACATTCAGACAAAAGATAAACGACTTAAAGCGATGGTTCCGGTGCTGCATTCCCAGGTGGGTTTGTCAGCTACTTCACCTGAATCGTGGCAACGTAATACTTCCGCTTTCTTGAATATTGTCAGTGAAACTTCTTTCGTCTCTGTTGTAGGCAAAGATGGCGAGCATGTAGGAGGGATCGATCCACAGAAGGGTTCTTGAAGGCCATGGGAAATAAATTTCTGGTGATTATTTAAACAAAAGTATAGCGGTGGTGCCAGGTGCGCATTGTGGGTGGGATTGATACGGCACAGCACAAAACCAACCAGTGGCTTTTATGTGGGAAAGCTGTTGGTGAAGGGGTATTTCTAAAATCTGGATTTTACAGGATTTATCAAGGACAGTTTATAAAAAAAAAAAAATACAATATTTTGAAGTTTTCTGATTTTCTATGTTTGCTGTTCACATTCAATATAAAAAGGGTTAAAGTCAGAAGGGAGCCAGTAAAATGCTTCATTTTAAATCTCACACACAAAACATGATAAACAAGGAGAACTTCTGAAAAAACAGAGAGAAGTAAGCGATCTTATAGTAAATACACAATAATTAGCAGGACTTAGGTAAAACTGTAGACATGTAGGTGCTCTTATACAGAAGACACGAAAAAACAAGGTGGACTTCGGACCGAACTAGAGAGAAATAAGTGAGCTTATCATAAAAACTCAATAATTAACAGGACATCGGTAAAACTGTAGAGATGTAGGTGATCTTATACAGGAACACGATAAACAAGCAGTACTTCAGTAAAACTGTAGATAAGTAAGAGATCTTATACATAAAACATGTTAAACAAACATGACTTTGGTAAAACTATAGAGATCTTTGTGTGGTGCGTGTGAAAGTTCGGTATCTCCGAGGAGGAGGCCGAAGCCGTGTAGGGGCCGAAACCCGGTGTGGAGCAAGCTCCCATTAAGGCCTAAAAGGCCGGGTTGAGGCGCCGAAGCACCTCGTGTAGCTGGCCGCCAAGGCAGCCAGAGTTAGGGGCGTGAATGCCCCACGTTAGAGTGACCACTTCCCCAGCCAAAAACCAATCTTGGGGAAAAAGGCCTCAGCAAGTCCAAAAACCGGTCTCGACGCACCTAACCTTCTCAGCCAGATAGGCAGGCCAAAGGCAAAAAGCGCCCCTCGCCTCCATTCTTTTCGGGCAGAGGACTTTCCGTCTACAAAAGCCACTAAGCAGAGTACTCGCCTCCCCACCCCCATAAGGTTGACCCCATGTGACCTCGCCCAAAGGGCATGGTCCTTGGTCTCCGCCCAAAGTGGTAGGTTGAGAGCACGACCCACTGTAGCCTCACCTTGATCTTTTTTTTTTTTTTTTGGAGGTGTGGGCAATGTGTGATGCGTGTAAAGTTTGTGGATGTTTGTGCATCTCCGAAGAGAAGGGAGTGGGTATTGAGGCCGAAAGCCTCGGCGCACGATAAACAAGCAGGACTTCGGTAAAACTATGGAGGTTGTAGTAGTTAAAAAAATAACAAATTTACTTTGAAGAAAAAAATCGAAGTTTGATGAGAAAGAAATTATTCTCTGACATCCCCTTCGTCATCAGCTTAAACTGCAATGAAAGAGCTGAAGTTAAGAAAAATAAGCAATGACACTAGGAAATAATCTGTCAGGGTTCTTTGTCTATTGAAGTTTATTGATTAGTTGTCTCATTATTGTAAAGCTAAGCGTCTTCCTGGTGTCACGCTGCATCTGCGCAACACAGATGATGGGTGCAACAACAAGGGCATTGTTTCCACCTGGTTTTAACATTAATCAGCCCATTATGCAGATCATGAAGACTCTTTGATCCCTGAATTAATCACAAGGCTGCCTTATAATGGCAGCCAAGACTAATGCATGAGTCAGGGTGTAATGATCTGTGAAATAGATCAGACACACCTTGGTAACAGAAAACCTATGGGTAGTAACCAAGATACTTTAGTTCTTTGTAACAGCAAAGGTAAAGTGATAGAGAGCCAGAGATCTATTGTTTTGCTCTGGTTTCATCCTGTTTACAACATGAACTCTGCAAGGAAAATGAGATGAGACCTTTGTAAAAGACATTATTTTTTTTTAAATAAAGTTACTTTAAATATTTAAAAAATTGCACATATTAAAAATCAAATAAATGCTGTCCTTTAAACGGTAAAATGTTGTAGAAAGAGTTATCTATGTACATAATGGCTTCAAAAGTACAACAAATAAATTTGATTTTTTTTTCAACCTAAATGAGAGAATGAAAATTTGAAATATACCCAACTGCAATAAATATGCGTCCTCAGTTATAAGCACAAATAACACTGAAAGTAGTTCATATTTCCGCGTCTTGTTAATGTTTGGAGGATGTCTCTCCTGCACATATTAGAGTAGAACAGAAAAGATATCAAATTAATTCTTATCCACCTGGATTCTACAAAAAAATATTTAAAAACAAAGAAATTTTGGAGTCTTTTTTTTCAAAAAACCCTATTAAAAGTGAATGAAAATCTTTAAATTCTAAGTAGCTGAGTCTGTATTTTAAAATAACTATCTACTTAATGATAAAATTAGCTAACACTATAGGGAAACCATTTCTCCAATATGAGAATACAGTTGTCCCCCAGTATTTGCAGGGGTTACGTTCCTTGAGCACCTGCAAAGAGTGAAAATCCGCGAATATTGGATGCGGTCCATAAAAATGCCTATAAATGTCAAAATATAACGTAAAATATATAAGTAAATATATAATAATAATTTAATAAAAAATACAACACTCAGAGAAACACTCGAGATAGCTACATGCGGCAAACTGGGATGATGCTGGGCAGCATCTGCCTGAGACGACCGCCTCGTGAGCAGCAGCCAATCAGCAGCGAGGAGAAATGAATACCGCTCTCGGATTGGCTACTTTCAAACCTCCAGCCAATAGCGTTTATTTTATATCGATACTTTGCTGAATTTACGTTAGTATTTATATTACAAAATTAGTAAATTATATTGTTAATAATAATTTAGCATTAAAAAGCGTGAAAAAATATATATTGCCACGAAAAAAGCCATAAAAAAATCGCGGAAGATATTTGCGATTCCGTGAATATGCGGGGGTTTCCACGGACAATTATTAGTTAGGTTCTAAGGAAAACTCCACGAATAACCGGGGCCGCGAATGCCGAACCGTGATTACGCGGGGGTCGACTGTACCATTCATATTTTGCTTGTTAAAATATAACTGGAATTAAAATTTACGAAACAATGTCTCAGTAGAAAAAAAAATATATCGCCACCTTACATGATTTTGTTTACCATAGGATATATAATTAAAAAACAAGCAACAGTCCAATTTAAACATTTCCATTTCATTATTAATAAATATACAAAATAGTTTAGTAATGAAACCTTATTTTATCTACTTACTCCTGCATCCTGGTGCTGTTAGAATTTCACACATATTGCTTCCATCTATATAAAGGAGAAGACGATTCATACAAATGGCGACTTAATGCAGTTAATGGGTCAACGCTATGCCAAGACATATGATCCGCTTGTAGTTTAATATTGTACCTATTAAATATTCAACTCGGATATTATCAATGCTGAGATATTCTTACAGAATGAAAGGTACCTACCCTCAGTTCAATTAGGGTAATATAATCAGTCCAAGACACTGAGTGGACAACAATACATATATAAAACTACACGAAATCTATCTTTTATATAAAAGAGACAAACAAAAAACATCAACAGGGTGTGTTTGACTGTCGTTATCATCTCGTGTCACTCCCAATCAAAGATAGATAAGGGTGAATTAGGGGCTCCCATTAATTTATCAAAGTTGCTCAAAGGGGAGTTTCATGTCTATAAAGCAGCAACCCATTTACTAAGCATTAATTAGTTTAAAGTCTGCTGTGGTGGTCTCTGTATTGTGCTAAAATAACCTCCGGCTCTAGACTTGTATCCAATGTCAGTGTAGGCTAAGCATATTTCCTACTCTAATTTACTTCACAGTTCACCAGATCTTGAAAACCATGATTGATTCTATTAATAGTATATATGTATGTATGCATGTGTATATATAGTGTCATAACATTTCCTGTAAAACTAATTTAAAATCCTGCAATAAAGTCACCATTTGGGAATGGTAGTGGTAAGAAAAACTTACACACCTGAGCGTCAGATTTTTTAGGTGTAATTACATTTCACACTGTGCTTAAGCTGTAATCTCTGATAAATGTCTACATTGAAACCAATATGTCTCGCAATAGCTTTATAAACTCCCCAGGTTTTTCTCAGCTTCCATTCCTTTTAATATACTAGCATAAAAAAGCAGATGCTTCATCATCAGAAATCAGTCAAAAGGTCATCAATGGGTTTGTAAAAAGTGGCCAGGTTTAGCAATCATTTGAGAGAATGTTATTGCCTTCTGCTGCAACATTTCAATACCTAATGTCCATTATTAAAGTATAATATTGAGACCTGACTCTAATATGAGATTTCCTCTCTACCATATAACGTATTATTAATTTCACATTTACTGTTATACAATAATTAGACTGTAGATTGATAAAAAAATCTGCCAATGATAAACATTAATAATAGATGTCAATATTCATAAAGGTATCACCAAAGACTCTACAACTGAACATGATGATGTCTCTTATTGAAGTAAAATTATTACATTATTAATCTATATCTTTTTTTTTTTTTTTTGTATCTTGAAGATTTTCTATGATATACCTCAGGTTCACTGAATGTTCACCAATAACAAGTAACACAAATTCTCCAATTTACCAAGTTTCCAATCCATTTTTCCATTTCCTAAAAACATTTTTCCTTTGTGTGATAACTTTGTGTTCGAACAGAAGTGAATTCGTGCACTCAGTGGCATGCACCTTGACTGGCCATGAATAAGTGCTGATATCCCTACATCAATATGCCTAGATAAAATGAAGTAGCATGTTGACCCTACCAAAGCCCTAAGACATCAAAACTAATCTCTCTCCTGCTATCTTGGCAGCGTAAATAGTTTAAATATGGCAATGACCTGCAGAACATCAAAAGCCATTTCAAGATGTTATTAATATACAGTTCTTATGCTAAAAATACTGCTGCTTAGCTTTTGCTCAATGAAGGCTAACTTATGTATCATATAGCTGTTAGAAAAATATGCTTCCCTGTGTTAAGTTTATATAAATCCATACTCAGGCTTTTTCAAAGGTGGTTATAAAATATGCAGACACAAAAATTCTTCATTTACCATAAACTTGTTGTTATAATTCCAGAGATCTGACACCCTCAGTTCTGCTGACCTGAACTTACTGCATTGGGACCAATTTCTCTAGTATCCAATCCAGATTCCTCCACAAAAGTTAGCTGTTTTCACTGGAGTACTCATTGTTTTGAATGATTTAGAAGCTTCTATATGATCAACATTCAGTATTCAACATAATATTACTAATTGAGCCATATTAATTATCAGCTCTTCCTTAACAATATTTATTTATTGGCATTCATGTTGAGGGGAGAAGCAAATCGTAGAATCAAATGCATCCATCTCTGTTTTCTGATGAAAATCATATGTAGTTTTGTGTTGTTTATGGTTTTATAAGAACATAACAGCCTCGACTAATTAATTAATTATTTTCTTAATATATTAATAAAATACCTTAAAATGTTTATTTATTTATTCTTCATATCTGGCAACCTAAGATCTGAAGACCTAAAATCTGGAGATGATTTCTAAAATCCCTAAATATAACAAAAAGGGGATATTTAGTGCACCATAACAACAAACATTGCCTGTTTGTAGCTTTTCATGGAATCCCTGACATCATTCGTGCCACCAACCGCCACACTAAAATTTGAAATGCACGTAATATTTTTTTATATAAAAAAAAATGAAACATTTCCCCATTTTTAAAACCGGGATCCTTAGAGTCATTCTGTCATCACATCTTATCTTCTTAGCCATCACGGATGATTCATCTTTTGCCAAAGAGTTGCTACTCTGCCATCTTTAAAGTCGAACTGGCTGACCTTGCATTAAAAAAAATATTTATGAAAATATTTATCAGTACTGGTAATTTACTGTGACCTCGCACAATAAGAGGAGGTCATTCGTGTCTCCTGCTAAACGTAGCCGTGTGTGGAGAAAATTTAAAATCTATAAGATGAAGGAAAAAAAAAGGAGAATGTGTATTCCAAGAGGCTGAAAGATGGCATTCAAATGTGGGAGTCTTGACAGTAGTTTGACTACATATGTCTGACCAACTGTATAACATGCTCTTCTTTGTATACAGCCATTTTTTAAAACAAACATTAATAGTAAATTAAAAATAATATTGTATTAACTTATTTTTTCACATAATACATCATTTATGAAACTATTTCTTTGTTTATTGTAGTTTTCAGTAAAAGAAATCTTTTTTAAAAGGAACAGTCTAAATAATGACATTTTATAGCCTCATTATTGTCCATGATGCATAAGTTGAGAGTCAGTATCTTTCTAAACTGATCACTATGACTGGCTGTTCTGAAAGCTTACTGCATGTTGTTGTTGTATGCGCCCTAGGATGACTTAATACATTCAGATAACTTTTATTTTTCTTTATTCATCAACCAAAATACAGGATTAAGGGGAATAAAGTTGGGTTGTAAATGATTTCACCTAAACGTAAGTTTCTTTAGCCATTCATTTTATTGACATATGATCCACTGTTGTCTTTTTTATATTAGGACCAAGAGTCAAAAAAAAGAAGGCCAAACAGTTCTCCTTTGAAAAGCTACTCCAAGACTAATGCCGAACCAGCGGAGCAAGTTTTAGGTAGAACAGAGGACAATAATACAAACATTACCATCTGGAATGGCTCTCCTGGAAGTGGGTGTGGACCTGAGCAAACCCCGAAGTGCCAGCCAGCTAGGGGAGATAGAGTAAACTGCTTGAATCTCAAACATCGTCTGGACTAGCCAGCTAACTCAGCAACTATGAGGTATTCAACGTTGATCCCTGTATTAAGAGAGCAAAAGTCAGAAAGTGGTGTAGTTTGGAATGGCACCAGGACAGTATAGAGGCCAACAGGTAACGAGAGTAACTGTTGATTGAACAGTGTTTTATCACATAGAATGGTCAGACAGAAGAAAAGGTTAAGGTACAAGTTGTGTATCCAAACAGGGGTGGTATGTGAGGAAAGGAGGTGAAACAAATATTAAATATGAAGAGAACAGTAGCCAGTATATGGGTAAAGCAGTCTCCAGACTCGATATAGCTCATTTTGACAGATTCTGGCGCTTACAAACACTAAAAATAGTGTCACCAAATCAGGCCTACGTTTTCAAAGAAAGGTTAAACATTTTCTTTAAAGGAATGGCTTTTGGAATAAACAAATTCCAACACCCATGGATGGTTCTGATCTCATCACTTAGGTATGGTCAGCAAGAAGGGCTGAGTATTGCCAGGAGACAGGCGGGCTGACACAAAAGCATATTCCATCTCTAAAACAAATCAATCAGTTTATTTAATACGCTGATTAGTGCTAATATAATTATTGGATGTTTTTTGTTGTTTATTTTCCCAGAGATCACGTCAACTTAAATTGTCTCACTGCAATAACTCAAGGTCATATAATAATTAATCATGATTTACAATAGATAGTTGTGTGTATCAGATATCCTGATTATCAGCAAAGCATAAAAACTTTATTGCTACTTGTAATGTCAGCCAACAATTTTATACATTTCTGAAATATTATAAACACCAAGTTGACAACATCTCAAATAACCGTTCAGTATAGAAGATGCAATATAGTTGCTGTGTTAGAAATGTTACAATTAATCACTGACTCAGTTAATGAAACGTTAATACCACTTATCCATCATGAACTATTACTGATAAATCTTCTAAAAAGTCAGACCAATAGAGAATCAAGAATAGAAAAACTGACCACTATCTAGGACCTGTAGCTTTTCTATGGTAAAGAGGAGAAATGGAATCTAGGTAGTTGTTCTACAATATGAACTCCATGTGAATAGCAGATGAGGTCACACTGATTTTGTCTATATACCATAGACATTATAAAAGACATCTCTTCAATTAAAAAAAAAGAAGTTGTGATAAAAACAGAATGACTTTTTGCATTCTAGATTACTTAATGAGCTCAAGAACACATCCTAAAGAGTTAACGGTTACCTAGCTATTGAGTTCAGCACTTCAGTCAAGTATATGCATTTTTTTAAAGCTTCTTTGATAACAGATGCAAATATGGTCTAAGAAAATAAAGTTGACCCAGTACCTACAGGCTGATACTGTATATATACTGTGTTATTCAGTATTTGGAGATCACAGAAATCATTTTTGGCTTGAATTTAAAGAACAGCATGTGAATTTAAACAAATTTAGCTGTCTCATCAGTGACAGTACCGAGACAACACAGAAGAACCTTCCTTTTTTCACTTCGTATGAAGTTTAAATTTTAAAATTAGTTCAAATAAATGCTGCACAGTTGAACTTTTAGGTTTACTCGAAGTTTTCCCCATGCCTTTCCCATGAAGAATTCAATGCCTCTGTTAGAATTGAAGTCCAAAATCTTTACTGATTTCGATCAGCCAAAATGGACATGATTTCAAGTACACACTTGATGCTGCAGTACCACCGTGAAGGCAATCTTCATCTGGAAGAAGTGAGATAGAATTGTGACCTCCAGGTATTTTCTCCAATTTGTGATCACCGCACATCCAAAATAGCCACCCAGCAGTATAGCTGACACATTCAACAGTGAAATAGCATTTTCAGTATTAAAAAAAAACAACAACAACAACAAAAAGCAAATAACTGAAAATTTATGATTTTATGTACACAAGAAACAAACAGAAAGACAAGTAGCCAGGTTGGTTGGTGAAAGCTCTGTTATTTTCATAACTTACACTTTTTAATTTCCATTTTAAAATATCTTACTAAGATGTATATGTACTCATAATAAATACCAAAGAAATGTTTAAATTCTACTCTAGAACATTTTGTTGCTCGAGCTAGAATATTCTCCTCCATTATACTTTAGCCCACAAATGATGCATCCAAGGATATGCTGTTTAAGATTTTGCCTCTGGTCATTTTTACTTAGATCAGAGATGAAAAACATTAGTTTAATGCAAGCTGAGTATGGCAATCTTTTCTACACAGACACAAAACAAAATACACAGAGTAGTTTTAAAGAAATAGGAAGAAACAGAATTGCTTGGTCCAAATGTTTTTTTTTTTTTAATTTCAAATAGTATAAGTTTATTTTTGCCTTCTATGAACACAAAATGCCTTTAATATCCTACCGATGATTTGACAATTGTGCTGTCTTTGGAGAAGGAACCAAAACTAAAAGAATTTGTTTGTATGAAAATGTGGTTAGCTTAAAAAAACTCCAGTTGTTTTAGCTTATGTTTGGCTATTTAACTAATTACATTTCGATGCACAAGACATCATTTGTAATCTGTTCTTGCTATTATCATCATTAAATTTGGAGGAGGAATCTAAACAGTATACGTATGTACACGCACACATTAATATTGTTTTCAAAAATAGTTTTATTTTAATTTTTCCAATTGATGACTAAGAAGAAAGACAGAAAAGAAACACAAAGCATACGTGAAATTCTAGGAAACATAATATTGTAACTTACTGACAGAGGAACCACCTGGTAACATCATTGTAGATTAGCATCCCACCATCTGAAACAGTTGCTAATATATCCGACCAACTCCAAAGACTGGTTTTATTTGAATGTGATAAAAGATTTATTCTGCTTGTCTTTTAATTAATCAGTGATGGATTTTCAAATTTTATCGCTAAAATTAAGAGTTGGTTTTCATCGGGATGACCTGATGTTTGAAGCTTCGATCATTATTGTTAATGGGCAGTTTTGATATATCAACGGGAAATCAAGACCAGCTGAAAGTCAGACTCTGGTCTGCATTATCATTATTAGCTCACACCATCAACTCATAGCGCCAAGCAGAAGAGGGAGAATACTCACCAAGTACAGTAAAACTGGTCCTGTGCACACTGAAAATAACAAAAAAAACAAGTAAGTCAGTGAAGCGTAACAAGCTATTTCACGCATACACCACAAAGTATATTTAATTTCAAGCTCGACAGTTGTCTCTGAATAAAGTTTATATTAATATAAATTTAAAAAAAAAACAAACTGGAGAGTAGAGAAGAGGAAAAGATGCATTATATATATATATATAGATGTTGTTTGTTACATCAGATGTCCATAAAACTGTTCCACATGAGAAAACTCATTCAGAAAGATGGATGCTGACAAGCAATTCCCATTACTTGCTACCCTTTTATCACTATGACATTGAAAATAAAAAAATATATATATATATATGTATATGTACATGAAATTTCTGATATTTTTGTTAATCATCAAACAAAGATTGGTGGGTTTTTTTTCCTAGCTCTTGATTTAATTTATACAATGAGAGAAAAAGCAAAGAAATCAATAATCAAATAAAATAAAAACATAAACCGTTTATTTCGCTGGTGTTGAGGTTTATTGCTGATTCTTTTAATTCCCCTCACAACAGATGAAGTTGCCCCCCCATTTGGGGGGGGGTGGATATTTGTGGGAGTTACATAATCATCTTTTAAAATAAAAATGTTAGAAAAAGTAACAGAAAACATTAAAGACCAAAAAAGAAGTTCTTATCTTAGCAGACATGACCGAGTAAACCCTGTTCAGACTGTCGTCAATATTACACAAAGTAAAATTGTTACTTTCGATAAAAAAAAAAAAAAAATTGCTTGAGTGCCTAATCATCACAAGATAATTGTTTTATTCCATTTCTTCCACCACAGCCAACCTCCCTATAACCCAAATTGGATCTTGAGAAAGAATCCAACCATAAAACACATAATATTGAAGTATATTGATCCACCATTAACTGGTATGCCAACTTCCATTCAAATATGGCGGCAGGGGCTCGCTAAAATCTTTTGACCAAATAAACTGCATTTTTCTTTTTTCACTCAGCAAATCAATATTCACAATTCAGGAATATGTAGCAATTATGATAACTTCAGTGATGTGAATGTTACTTTAACGTGCAACTGGAACAGCAAGCATTCATCTCGTGATCAATGGAACGTTGATAGAGAATGCAGTAGTGACTTACCAAACTAAATGGATGGACATACAGTAGCAAATTTGCAGTGTTTCATCAGAAAGTCACCTTCTATGCATAAGAACAACAAAACTCTTAGTCCTTACTTAATAATATAAGTAATAACAGAAAACCTGTCTAAACAGACCAGAAATAGTTATTAACAATGGTTTGACTTTTGATACTCAATAAGTTTTGGACCATTTATGTGGAAAGACTCATTGATCATTTTAATAATAATGAAGCAAAAAAAAGAGAGAGAAAACTAAAAAAAAACAGTTTATATCCATTATTGGTTTATTTGATATATTTTCTTGTTTTTTTACATAAAGTTATTAAATTAAGGGCATAAAAAAAGAGATTTTGAAGCACTGTTTGCCTATATGTACAGATGCATGCTAGTTCTTTCTAATTAGTAGTTTTTAATGGTTTTATTTTGCATACCGTCAATCAAGTGTTAACTATGAACAACATCTCACGTGTCTATGCATTACTGTATTTCCTTCTTTTCATATCAGGAAGCAATGAATAGTGAAATAATACACTAGAATTATTATTCAGAAGGCTTAAAGAAAATTGTATGAACACAGGTTTTAACTGTTGGAAAATCTTATGAGATACCAATTTGATTAGATTCAGTTCTTGTCTTAAAGAAATTTAGAATGCCAAGGTGTCTTTCACAATGTAATCAGAAATTGTACACTGCAATAATGTTGTCACAAAACTTAGCATGCATAATAATGTTAATCCTTCACATTTAAACTTGACTTAATGTTGTTTTTTTTTTTTTTTTGCCAAAATCCTGATATATTGCATGATTTGAGACTTCTGGTGACCAAAGTTCCAGTGTGTGGATAATGCAAAGATTGCATGGCAATCACTGAAATGCAAAATGAACAGTTTACCTGAGTTGTGCACTTTTACTATCACCTGAGCATTGTTCAAATGATTTCATTCTTCAGATCTCACTCTAAAGCTGGTAAGCCAATCATCAGATTTATGGAGCTGATAAACTAAATTTTATATATATATATATATACTCAAAAACACTATATAAATGTGCCATTTTGGTTGACTGGGAGATAATAAGCAAGAGGCAACATGGATCTATGCGAAAACGGGCAGAAATGCAATCTGATCTTGATTGCTTAACATCTATCTCTTTGAGTGACCGAGTGACGTAGCAGTCCATCATGATATGGTCGCCTCTTGCTACAGCACAAAGTGCATTATATCCTGACTGCAGGAAGAGAGTCTGAGCTAAGCATGCTGCTAGGGTTTGAGGTCCATGCTGCTGCAAACATGGAAGGGGCACGGGAGTGCAGAATATCATCAACAGGGCTGCTGGGCTATCTGTTTAGGCTAAGGAAGATCTGACCTTCAGGGCAGCTCTGATTATCACCAAATGTACAAAATGAACATTTTTATTAAAGTGTTTGATAGTATTCACTGACAGCCATCCACATTATTATGTACTAAGTTTACAGTTTTTTAAATTCGTATGTTTTCTCTTTATACCAATAATTTTTTAAAAATTTTTAAATGATTTTGAATCCTTTATATAATAACTAGTGCTTTTATCCACCATCTGTTGTCTAGGAAGAAGATTGCGGAGCCTGCCCACATTTAGTGCCCAGGAAAGAAAAAGAAGAAACTATTCACATCCCTGCAAGCAAGAATTCTCATTATAATTGATAATTAGTAATCAAATAATAGTCATTTTTCAATACCCTAAACTTAAATATTATTAAACACTAGCACGTGAAAACTTTACATATTCACATAATTATGACTGCTGCCTGCTTTGGATGCTCCCTTCTCTTCTCTTGAGTATGTACTCCAAAACATTTGCCCCTCACCCACCCACCCACCTTTGCTACACTTCTGGAATATTATTTCAGTAAAAGTATAAATGTCTCATCCTTTATCTTTCTGCGATTAAAGATGAAGGTGAATGCTAAAATAGAGCTGAATATGGAAGACAAGAAAGATAATTAATTATAAAGGATGTATTATTTCCTACATAAACTCCATCAGTTACATGAATTTCTCATGACCCAACAACCAACTTCCTGATCTGCAGGGATTATCAACAAAGATCCACATAAGGAACCATCTCTTCTTGTTTTATAAACAATCCATGTTACCAAGTAAAGATAAATACAGGACATATTTTAATAATTAAATCATGCAATAGATAAATAATTAATTATTCATTATCTTTTGTTACTACAACTAATCTTTTATGGCCATTAAAATTATATTGTTATCATCATTATTCAATATTTTTTTCATTTAAATTCCAAAGTTTACAGTTGAGAGATATGATAATACTTCCCATGCCCTAAATTCTACATTCCACCACTCCATCAAGTCTTCTCGGGTATCAGTGACATTAAAAAAATCTTTTTAATTTTATAACCTGCTCTTACATTCATGTCCTCCCTATTACCAGGAGGAATTGCTTTCCTGCTGGAAATCACATCAAGGACAACTAATTCATTAATTTGTGTTGTGCCATGGTATTTACACTCCAGATATCTCCACCAGAAAGTCCTCAAGCATGCATCCTTAGTCTGCATGGAGCCACATGCTGTCACTGGCATTAGTTTTAGATGCCACAATGCTGACCTAGGGACCAGGGCACCAAAGTGAGAATACTGTAAATTTTTAGGCCATAAAACCAGTGGCTGTCAGAAAACTTTTGATGTCTTCACAGCTTGAAGCATGTTGGTTATAGACTTAGTTAGGAATCTATCAATCACATGTCACTATCTAAAATATAGAAGAACGAAGCATCACAGTAATATGAACAATGGTTGCAAATGCTTTTGCCCGATAATCATAGAAATTCCTTATGGAAAATAAAAGAAACAATGTTCTCATTATAAACAAACTAACAATCATATAGCTTCATTTAAAAGTCTACCTATTACTTGTAAACAAGCATTTTTACTACAGTTTTGACTTTCAAATGGATGACATGACATAAACTGTTCAAAATGTGAGGACGAGTGGAAGCAGAGGGAAGCTGGCCTAGAGATACACCATACCATCCATCCATCCTTTCGACACAAATAGGGGTAATCTGCACAAAGCCAGAGGAAGAGAGCTACTGGACAGGAAATCACATAGATGAGACAAAAGATGCCACTGGATCAGCTTCCTGAACTTTTCATCTCCTAAAGTTGTTCCCATACTGTATTAAATTATTAGACAAGATTTTATTTTTAACAAGCAAAAATGAAATACCACAATTGTAAAATGTTAGCAATTTTAATTTATTTTTTAAGCGAGGAAACAGGTGGAAAACTGCAAAAGATCCGATGTTCAGAAAAAATGACAAAAGAAACATTGCAACAAAGTGAGAATTCTCTTGGAAAGAACATTCACGGAGTGGACTTTTATTATTGTTATAAGAACAATTTCCAATCTGATAAAAATGATCAATGATTGTTTATCTTTCTCCATTCATTCATTATTCATTACCATTTTTCTAATAATTGGCCAGACTTTATACACTCCAGCTATTTCCATTTAATTACCACACACACACTGCGGATATTAATGTTTCTGTTGTTTTCCTTTGTGGCCAAAGATGACCTAGCGATTGTTTCTTCCGTAAAGAACTCAAGCATGACTTGTTTTTAGTGGTGATGACTTGTGCTGCACCATACACTCTCTCTGTCTCACCCCTCTCCTCTGCTTCAGCAGCAGGTGTACAAGATGGCTGGCAGGAGTTAGGGGCAGAAACTCTCTACTAGAAATTTTAACTTTTAGATATGGAAAGAAGCCAAAGAATTAGAATAAATACATTGGTGGTAAATAATTATAAACAAAACTTTCATATAATCATATTTATATATATATATATATATATATACATATTTAAAGATTTATTTAAACCTGAGATTAACATGGAATTTATGGAAATTAATTTCTTTATCAGCAGACCCCATCTAATGATTTTAATTTTCTATGGCTTAGATGCCTGTCTATGGCGCCCACTGTCTACCAGCAGCTGAAGCAGCTATCATTAACCTTTTGGCAACTGTCTGGTCACACAAGGTTGACAAACAAAATTAAAGTGATATCCAAAAAAAAAAAAAAAAAAGCTCTTATTTTTTCCACCAAATAAAACGGTATATATTCCTTACACTTCCTTCATGTCTGTGCTGCTATATCCCAGTTTTCCTCAGAGAGAAAACGTTACAGAAGTTGTTGTTTTGTGTATTGGTATAAAAACAGAAAATCACAACAAAAAAGTCCGACATCTGCACTGATGACACGTATTTCGTGTGAACTGACTTGTAGATACAGTAATGGGCAACAGCTAAAAAGGGGGGTCATGGACAGCCATTCAAACGAAACCTGGATATGCTATGATCATACCTGGCTGGGTTTCATTTGAACACCCCTTATTGTATGGACTTCTCTCCTTCAAAGGACATGCAACTGTCACCTACCCATACTTCTTAGCGTGTGGCCACAGTCTCAACAGTAGAGAGCCCATGCAATCTCTCCCAATAATGTGGGGAGCTGAGTATACGGATGAATAAATCATCTCAAACCATCTTTGCTTAAATCAATTCATTAGGCAGCTGCTACTCTCCCATTTTGAGAACATCTAGTCAAATAAACATGGCATATTCTAGCATTATTCTTATTATTTACAGGTGCCTCCTTTTAAAATGACAACTTCCACCTTCATTTAAAATTCTACATAAAGAAGAACATCCCCCCCCCCACTGTCTTTATGTAAGCAAAGAACTGCAGCAACTCATCTGGTCTATAAATTAGGCTCCTGCTCCTTGGAGCTTCACGCATAGTAAATATCATCAAAGGAAATGTAGTCTTATATATATATGTATAATCTTTTAAAAATTTTCATATAAAGCTTCAGTTGTTTGTTCATCAGACATTCTTTTAAATTAAATTGGAAAAAAAAAGGCATTCCAGAAAATAAAGAATAATGTCCATCATCAGTTTCACCTGCAAAGCTTTAATTATTGACCTAAGCTAGGACAGAGTCTATAAATGTTTAACATTTCTTTGGCAACATTTGTTTCTGGCATCTTGATAGAGTATTTGTTCAGCATAAGAAGCCTACCTACAGGTTCCAGTTGTCATTAGAATTCAACTTTGATATATCCAGGAAGCCAGACAGGCTGCATTGTTGTGTCCACCTGGTCCCAACCCAAGAGGTATCCACATCCATAAAACCATAACGTTACTGTGGTTTGAATACTTTTTTTTATTATCAATATAATGTGAGTAAAGTGCTAGTTTTCATTTTTAAAATTGGTCTACGGTTATACAAACTCCATTGTTTGTCCGATACTATTCCTCAAACACTAGGTCACAATCTGTTACCAATAACCACCATTTGAGAATGAAGTATCTCAACTTAAAAAAAAAAAAAAAGGCTGGCAGAGAAAGAACAGCCAAAAACACTTGTTGCAGCCGTGACAGTAAGTGGCGGTGTTAACACTGCCACAAATACCATTATATAGGATATCTTTAACCATAACCATCACAAACAGTAGACCATCTTTAACTGAGACCATTCACAGTTGGTTGACTCCATACATAAATTTTTCAGCTTCAATCTGAAATCTTCATCCACATACAAAAAAGTGAGTATTTTTTAAAAATTAAAAGCTCAAGTAATTAATGGTAATAATCAACATCATTTTGAGGTGGTGTTTCATAATAAAAATACACACTGGTTATCTA
This sequence comes from Nautilus pompilius, assembly GCA_018389105.1. Lineage (NCBI taxonomy): Eukaryota > Metazoa > Mollusca > Cephalopoda > Nautilida > Nautilidae > Nautilus > Nautilus pompilius. Next base: position 119,719 of record JACATO010000688.1, read on the forward strand.
TTTCGTTGATTTTGTGAGCACATTGTTTTCACTTATTCTCAAATATTTATTGTGTTTTTCCTTTCTCCAAAATAAATGTACTGACTGCCTAACATCAGCACTGCGTTGTTTCTAAGGTTAAGTTAGCATCTCTTTGGAGGACCGACGGCCATCAGAGAGGTATTCTGAAACAATGGGAGTCTCCGCTAAGCAAGCAGGTGATCAGGGAGTGTACCTTGTGCTGAAGGTTTGTTCTCTCTACTTACATTTTATACACTGAAAATTATAAATTACAAATACATGTATACAACGTCTCTGTGTGCGTATACATAGAGGTCAGGTTATCAAGTACAATAAATGACCCAATGAAGAACCTGAACAGCCAGAACAAAATTATTTATTTATTTTTTTTAAAAATCTGTCAAAATTCAAAAAGCTTTTTTTTTCTTGGAATTTGTTATAGTTTCAAACTTTCTTTTTCGCATAAAATTCTTCTGTCCAGATGGTTGTTTAAATATTTATTTGATAAGCAGCCAGATGAATTTATCTCTGCCTATGTGAAGCGATCCGCTGAGAATGCCATTTGTCTGCTAATAACTACTGATTACTTGCTGTTTTTTTCAACTTTATAAAACGAGATCTGGGTAGGTAAGTTTGCAAGTACATCACCCCTCATCTTTCCCTATTCAATCAGTATGACTATCTTTGAAGTTAATTAACTTAAAATGAGTAAAGTGTGGCTAAGTCTAGAGTTTATCAGTTTTGGTTTCTTTGTTCTTTAGATCTGATGCTAAAGGTCGTTAAGAATTACCAGTTTCAAACAGACAAGATGTCATTAAAATGCAATTCCAGCTTTCACTAAATGTTTCTATGTTGCCTAAAATAATGTATATATGTACTTTAAAATCAATCAGTATGGAAACATCGTGTAGAAAAGGTTTGATTAGCGATGCCTTGGCAGCTTTGTTAAGGAACAGATTCCTACACAACAGAGTTGGTAGACTTCTGAGACAGCCAGTCTATATCTTATCCCACCCATTCCACTCTAATCATAGCTGACACTATCATCATTACACTACAAACAGACCAGCTAAGCTGCTGCTTCTTGTTTAAGTGTGCTAAGCTCTTGTGGAAATAATAAAAACATGGTTCTAGACAAAAAAACATTGCACAATTAGTGGGTAACATTAAAGGTAACATATCTAAAACAAATTGTGGTGTAGACAAGCAATCTCTGTCTCTGATAAATACAAAGTCTAATCACCAATCTTTAAAGCTGTGCTGTTAACAGACTATAATTAAAAAATTAATGCACGGACATAAGAAATAATAAAATACTTTGTCATCAGAGTGATCTGCTAAAAAGGGTCTAAGCCATTTCATGGATAACACCAAAAATGGTTACTTATGTATATAATCCAAAGTTTTACACATCTCTGAAAATCATACTAGCTTGTTTTATTGAGACTATCAAAAGTTCAGGAAAAAGATAATAAATAATTTTGCACTTCATAGGATAATGGAAAAACAAAATCAAGGTGAAATGTACTCTCAAAGCAGAAGTGACAAGAAAACCAAACTGAAGACAGAAGTCTAAACACAATGGAAATCAACTGAGAAAAGTCTTGTAGGATGTTTTTACATCTTTTAATTTGTTGCTACACAGAGAAATGTAATTTTTTTTTGCTTCATTAAGCTGAAGAAAAAAACACAACATGTATTGATTTTAATCCTGAACACCCAAGTACAGTTGGGGGGCTCTCGAGCAACAGTCAGGTGTGAAATGAACTTCCATCACAAGTACGCAAAAAAATGCTACCAGAACTGTTCATTTTTTTCAGATATGAAAGGAAACCCACACCGAGGAGGGGAGAAGCTGGTAAATGGAAGTGAGAAGAAACTGTACCAAGAAGGGAAATATGCCAAACCAAGCCATATATGACTGGGATTTGAACATGCAGCCCCTCAACCTTAGTAGTCTGATAGCCTACCCACTGGACCATATCAATTAGACGTACATTAAGTAAGATTGATGTTAACAAAAACAGTTGCTCCAGATTAATGATAATCAATATTATCTCTATCTTAGAGCTCCTATGCCACCCATGAAGATTTCCTGATATCTTATACTGCCTTTAAAATCAAAGGAAGGAACTTAGAAAGAAAATATGTCCTCAGTCTTATTACCTCTGAAATAAACTGATACTTTGGAATGGAATTATCCACAACTATACATGTTAATCTTTTGTTGTATTTCTTACATTTCTTATTGTGTATATATATATCATAACACACACACACACAATCTCTTTTTCATAGTTTGAGGATGTGCCAATTATCAAAATGGTCAATATAAAACTTTTGGCCTCCTGCTCCTGCTGAGAAGCCAGAAATGTATTTTAGTACTCAGGGTATCATCGCAGGCAGGAGAATAAATAAATCTAAAGGGCTGGCAGATGTATGCGTGAAATTTCGTGTATCCAAATTTTATTCTGTTGCCCAAAATCTTCACAATAAAAGTGTATTTGCTAATAAAAATTAAAGAGTAAAACATCCTAAATAATTGCTCAGATCACAAACTTTGAAAGCTTGTAATATACTGCAACATTCCGCCAATATACTGTTTTGATGGAAGAACTATTCTCTTGTAGAATGTGAAGTTATATATATATAAATACATTTTTTATATAAAAAATTTTAAAACCTCGTTTTGATCATGGAATATAAACAAGTTCTGCATATTTCACTGTAAGCAATGTAAATAAAATGTCTCACCACTGTAATTTTGCCTAGTTATTCATTCTCAGTAATATTGCCTGTGTTGACTGATCAGGAATGGCTAATTCAAGTAATGTGTGCACACTTCTGTCTTTTATAGACAATGAATGACGTTTTGGCCCTGGTAGACATTTAAATGAGCCATCATAAACCAACCTCAATCCAGAAAGTGGTAAAGAATTGATGTTCTTACAATATAATCTAACATCTTTCTGACATTAAATACTAAGATGTACTTTTGTCGGACTTTTATAATCGTTTTTGATTTTGCAGCTCTGTGCGTAGACCAGCCTCACTTTCAATTCTTTGGCTTTCACACAGTTATGTATTAATCTGGACTTGGGAGTGCCCTTGTCGATTAGCTTAACACAGAAATCTTTAAGTTTTGTGATTTCAAGTTGGAAATAATCTATTTTTTTTTTTTTTTGACAGCCTTTAAAAGTTTCATAAATGTATTGAATTATTTTTTTAGACCAGTATCACTTTCTTTGTTTGGCCTTCCTGAGAGAACAATCTCCCCAGAAAAGCAATTTCTGTTAAAACGTATATAGGTTACACAGGTGTAGAAGATTGGTGGATTCATGAATGACTGTGGGATTTACTATCTTTGCCCCACCCTCCAACTCCAAGCCATTGTTTATGCCCCTGGTTGGGTATTAATCTAGATAAAGTGATGCTGTTGCGAAGTTTAATAATTGACTGATTACTGATTATCTGCTGATTAATCAGCACATCCCTAATATATGTAAACTTTTCTCAACCCAGATATTGCAAACTGAAAGAAAGGAAGCAAATAAATTTTAAAAAATTACAAAATGAACACATCGATCATGTCCTCAAATTTAAATAAAATGGATCCTAACTTTCAGCACATCACCTAATTGCCCCCAGAAACGTATCCCTCTTCTCAACAAAAACTTTTAATCCTTCCAAGAAAAAAAAAGAGTTTTCAATTGAACAACAAAAAAAAGAGGAGGAGAGAAAATGCGATTAATATAAACTGTGATTCCTAGTAATTAGGGAAAGCTGTAAAAGCCAGATTTGTGCTGTTGTAGATACATTCAATTCTCCTGGTATGCATATGTCGAAGGAACTAAGTTGACTGGACCTCTGAGGCAAATATTGAATTTTAAATGAGAAATAAAATTCAGGGCAAAATTCTCTTTTACCACATGAATGATTCAGAAAGCTGGTAGAGAATGCTTGTTGCTTTTCATTCCCAAACTAGTTATGACAAAGATTAAAAGGAATGAGGCAGAAAGATCAACACCATCTTTTTCACAAAGAAGCAGACACAGTACATTAACTCGATTCAGGCAAGCTCTTAGTTGTTTGTTGAATGCAAAATCTTCCGATAGGCAATAGCATCATTGCTCATGGATGTATTGTCAACCAAGACTTCATCTCAACACATGGGCAGCACAGAATTACATCAATTACATCAGAGCTACAGAGATTTCTAAATCACTAAGCATCACTTCACTTTTCTTGTCATGATGATGCTGTGAAAATATAAATATTGTCAATTTTCATCTCAATCCAACAAGGAAAATAATATTCATTTTTTTTCTCAAAAATCCAGTTTCTAAGTTGCATTTAATTATCAGCTAGAAACTGACTAGACAAAAGAATAATAATCTCAGTCACAGAAATTGGACCTCTTTAACATCTTTATTTATCTTTGTTGAGGCTGTTTTCCCCTCTGGACAATTTATAGAGAATTCAATCTACCTATTAACAAATTACATGGATTTTTAAAATCAGAAACCACCTGCTGTTGATATCCCATCAGGTTAACATTTACAAGGTGAAACACGGCAAAGAAAATTTTAAAAATATATCTAAAAAATAGATATTGGTTTTATTTATTTAGCATTTCATTTTACGCAGTTATTTTTTATCTTAACAGTAACATATTTCAAAAGTTTTAGAAAAGAAAAGAAAAAAACAACAACAACAATATAACTGACCTCGAAGATCTGTTGTTATGATGATGGGGAGAGAAATTAATACAAGAGAACAATGTTATCACTAGAGCTAAAAAAGAAGATTCGTGAAGCATAAAAGTGTAGGCATTTACAAAACGGTGTGGGTGGTGTTGGCACCATCAGATAAGAATCGTTGATGATAAGTGCTTCAAGGGATTACTTTTAAAATCACAAAAAGATAATGGGAACAAGGGTGGCAGGGTAAGGGTTAGGGTGCCATACTTGTTCATCAGGGTGGCAGCACACCTAACTTAATTCAGGGCATATCTGAACTACTAGATATCTTACCTAGGATACGTACTTCCGGCATTCCTTAAATATTGATAAAAAAACAACAACAAACCCTGTCAGTTATACCTGCATACAAGTTACCTCAGAAGAGGAGAGATCCCACCAGTCCCCGGTGACCAAGCCAAATGCAAGTTGTACATCGTTGGGGCAACACCAAATATAGAAATTGTATACTGGCTTGAACATCACCATCATCTGTTTGAACAAAGCACCTGCTGCTCAAAGCCATGGAGTTAGGGTTGTGATGATAGATATGCTACTGACCAGCTAACTTAAAAAAAATTCTTTAATGAAAGCTGATGGTATCTGATCAAAAACAGAAGAATTAAGTTGGTATTTCACTCTGAACAGAATGGATGTGTTAATGGTTTAAGAGACTAAACTTAAGAACGTGAAGTTAAATATTCCATGATTTCAACTATTGGCAAAGGAAAGCCGAGGCCGGGGCCAGGGCCATGGTGTCCTGATAACTGTAACAGAAGAAATCCCTTTCACTGAGAGTACGATGAAAACTACACAAAAAGTCTTGTGTGGGGAAATCTACAAGAAAAAGCAAGGAACCACAGATGCTCTGGATGGTTTGCAAAGTGTAGCTGCAACAAATACACAAAGCTGGAGAGCTGCTGAGTGTTTGATAAGTGATCGCTTTCCTCCCATTTGGTAGAAAGCTCAGTAGCCCTTTTTTTCTCACATGTAGAATTATAAGAGAGCAAATTGAGAGATATTTTTTGGAACTAGAAAACAACCCAACAAATGATTGATGAGTACAGAAAGTTAATCACAAAGAAGATGCAGCAGCTTTTCATACCAAGGTGCACAAGAAAATGCACCTTTTAGGACCGGGGAACTGGATAGGATGTTCTCACAAGAGAGACAAGCTAAGAGAACCTTCATAAAAGAAAACGAGGTTCTGCCAAACAAAACTAGGTTGAAGTCATCAAGTGCTTATGGGGGGGGGTCGCTTAAAAAAACAATTGGAAAGAATGTGACTAAAGAAGATGCAGCATGAACTAATGGCATTTCAAAATCGTTCACACCTGCATAACTGGAGATAGCACCACAGTGCCTCCAGTATAGCAAATATTTCAAGACCTGATGGGATCACAACTGAAATGATTTTACATATACCAAAATAATGGGGGGGAGACTGCTGTTACTTCAGTTTTTCAAAAGGTGTTTGAAAGACAGAAAATGTCTCGTGTCTGGAGATTCAGCTCTCAAGAATCTAGACCAGTTTCCCTTACACATCACCTGGCTGTACTAATAGAACGAGTTGTACAAAAATGTTTGCCTTGATGGGTAAAATTTCAAGCAGGTAGAATTCAGAACATCTAGATTAACATCTGATCATCTGGTGTAGTTTACACCATCTATAAAAAAATGTAGTTCAGGAAGAGAATGCATCTACAACGTTCATAAACCTGAAATCAGTGCATATGACAAAATAAGGGAGCTTGAGCTCTTGTATAAAATAAAATGGATGAAGGCAGTGATTGAGCTGTCTTGATCCCTGCCCTCTTTAATATTTATATCAGTAGCATCATGCAACTCACAAAAAAGGTGATATAACTTTACATGTTGACATTATTATTTGGGTTTCTAACTCCAATATTTCTGTAGTAAAAATGGTTAAAAATGACATTATGAATTCTGTTGCAGTGTGGGTAGACTTTGGAAAACTACCTTAAAGACTGTGACAAATCTCCTTACAATCAGCAATCATAGAACAAACTACAGGCCTCAAATATTTTACAACAGTCTGTTACTTCCTCATAACGAAACATCTTCAGGTTACACTAGACAGAAACAATATGAACAATGTTGCAGAATCACCTAGAATGAAAATGAAGGCCATGCCCTGAATTGCAGTTACTTCTTGGGATGCTAATAGTAGATGCCTTCAGACAGTCTACAAAGTTATATGTTGACCAACCTGGAGCGTGAAAGGTTAACATGAATCATCTGCGCCTTCATAAAAGCTTGGAAACCTCAGCGTTGTTCAAAATAGAGACACAATGTTTCATGCAGCAGCAGCCTGTTATCATCATTTTAAGAGAAGTTGGGTTGGTTTCCGATATGCTGTATCTTTAGCGCAAAGCAGTTAAATTTGTAAAAATAATGAAGAAATGTGAACGTGTGGATCACTCCACAAAAGTTATAAAACAAAATGTTCCTTATCAACTTAAATGACCAACATTATGTCTGAGTTACAAACAGGTGAGAAGTTTGTGATAAATGGGCTGATGGAGATTAATGAGAGGGAACCACTAGCTGAAACCTAGCATCTTGGTAGAGCTCCACAGAACGGTATAATCGATGAAGATCTTATCCTGCCATGTCCTAGAAAGACCACCCTCAATACTTATCCAACCTAGCGGATAAAGCATAAGCTGCATTACCTCAGGACTCAGTTTGGATATATGCAGAATGAACAGAAGAAGATGGTTTTAGGTCCAGTGATGCAGGAATTTACAAATGACGAATGGAAAAAATAAAGTTAGGTACTAGACAGTTATCTGTAGCAGCTATCGCGCAGAGACAGTTGCACCTTTAAAAGGCTTAGAATGGCTACTTTCACTTGAAGTACCCTGCCATGTAAATATCCTCAATGACAGTAAGTATCTTCAACAATCTCTAAAGAACTCAGGAAAAACTAGTCTGAAGTTACAAGAGCAATGAATACGTAATGTGCTCACAGAGTTATCTGAATGAGGTTTCGCATTTGTATTGCAATGGCTATCAGAACTTGTTGGTCTAAAAGGCAGTAAACAAGCTGACAGAGTGTCAAAGCTATCACTAAGTTACCACAGAGTCAAGAGAAAATTTACTTCTCAAGCATGAAATATACTTAAAACAAAAAATAAAGGTGTTCAAGAGCCTGAATCTAAAAACAAGATATATTTTGATTTAAAGAAGTTAGAATTAACAAATGTGTAAGTTACCTAGAGATCTACAGGTACAAACTAGCAGTCTATGTAGGTGAGTGGGTCAAAGATTCCGATTACAACACAGCTGGTCCAAAGATAAGAGGCAGCACTTTTCCAAGCATAGCTAAGATGATTTTGAAAATCTTAAATCAACAATAGAGTTTCTAAAGCTAGATTGGTTACTTTTTTGGAAGACCATCAGAGTAATATTCTGAAATCTTGGAGTCTGTCCACTAAGCAGGATATTAAACAACCCCAAAAATAGTCAAATCACACAAAAGGTCACAAAGTGTTGATTTCTCTGAATCCCACACCAAAAAAGAAAATTTGCATGCTTACATAACATTTGTTGTTTATCGAGATGTCAAGCTTTATTTCCAATTTCTGCTTCAATGCAACAAATAAATCCAGCTAATTTTTGACACCGCAGTGTACAATGCAGCCGGTTCCATTGTATAAGGAAATATCACTTCTACAAAGGGTGAGGCTGAACCGACTAACTGTTTCTTCATCCAGAGGTAATGCCGGAACAAGCTGGAAAAAAAAAATCACTTGTCAAGATAAATTTCTCTGGATGATCCAAGCACAAAAGATGCCAAAGCTGAGCAGGTGGAAAGATGATAGCTCCTAATGAACAGGAGACAGGTCTAATAACAAATTTCACACTGTCAGAAAAGTTCTGGAACAAGCAACAATACAAAGCATACACTTTCAGCAGAAAACCTATAAGGACCACCTGGCATTTTAAATAATGCGGCACAAGTCAATATAACCCAAGAACCAGTGAACCAAAAAAAATCTAAATACAAAAAAAAAAAAAAAAAAAAATAGCCAGCGTTAATAATTCAACTAATAAGCACAAAATAATGGATATAGTAAAATCTGAACTTTGTTAAAAACTACAAAATATTACAAGAATTGAGAGAAATATTAACACAGGCAATAAAAAACTTAAATTGTCTCAGAAAAAGGCCTAGAAAATTTACTGTCATTTTATATAATAATCTTGTTTGTTTTCTAAGACTCTGCTAGTGAAGATAAAGCATCCTTCTCTTCTTTATGTACATTTTTTTGTTTTGTAAGTTTACCAATTCCTTTGTCAGTTAGTCTTGCTGCTAAAATTTAAAATATTTTCCTTATAATATTTTAAGTTCACTGGTCTAGTAGAACTAAGGTAAGTGCTTCCTTTCACAAGGCTCCCTAATGATCATTTCTGTTTATTATTTGTGGAACAACAAGTTTTAGTTAACACTAAATTGGCTAAGCCACGTGAGAAAACAAAGTCCCTTGTGGCATTAAATCTGGCCATATTAACAGAAGCCTGGGTCAGAAACATTAACCTGGTGCTTAGGATTAAAAGGTGTAACAATTCAAATAATAGAAAATTAATTGTCAGATGTCAATTCAAGGAGCCTGGGATTACAGCTCCTAATATAATTTATTAGCAAATTATAATCCTATAATTATCATCAAAAAATTTTAAATGGTCTTCTGCAAATCATCTTTAATGAATCATCATTTGATGTTCTGCGAGGGGGGGCCTTCAAAAAAGGAACAAGTGAAGACATCAGGGTTTTGGAGACTTTGATGCTGCTCTCAGGCAGACATGTTGATTAAACAATGTGGGTGGGAGGAACCCCCTGGAGATGTTCAAAGACTCAGGAAGACTGTAACAATAGCCCATTCCTCAGAACAAATCTGCAGGAAACCATTAATGATGCATGTTTAATACCTGACAAATGAAATTTTTTTTTTAAAATTTAAATCTTGTAAATCATTCACATTAAAAGCTTAGAAGACAATGCCATAGATTTACACCATTCTTGCTTCAAAAGACCACAGAATTTCATCTGTTAGCTAATGAACACATTGATCTGTTTATAATGATAATAATGATGATGATAATAATAACAATAATAATAATAATACAACTAAAACAAAGATTAGTTTATGGTTTTTGTTGCAAACACTAGTCTAACTATTCATATAAGAGAGCACACACACACACACACACATATAGCTGTTATCTTCAGCGAGTAGCTTACTTATATATACATTTCCGTGATAGAATTATTGTCAGAAATTGGCAAGCAAACAGAAAACATTAGATCATTAAAGCAGAAATGAAATAGATGCTGTCCTGCTTGCAGTTGTTAAACATTATAATGTGGAGCTTATTGAAAGCAAACATTATTACCAGTGTTCCAACTGACGAGGCCGTAATTTGAGAAGACAATCTCTTTTATGCAGAACTCCTCATAATCTCGTGGACTGCACCCATTACTACAATGTCAGCCCACCAAGCAAGCGAAGACTCCCCATCCCCTTGGCCGATCCCTGAAGCCCACTGCTGGAGTCAAGGAAACTAATCTTCACTCACACATTACAAAGTTTCAAGTTCAAGCCAAGCCAAGATCTGCTTTCTGCACAAGAAAAATCATTCCCATCTATTAATTCTGAGAATAAAAGTTATCCGAGACAATTATCTTCCCCTTCTACAGAAGCCGAAGAATTCTGCACTGCTTTAATTTGAAACAGAATAAACCAGTTTACTTGTTTTTTTCTTCTTCTTCTATTGTCTGCTAATGAGAACTTAATTGGTTTTTGGTAGTAGCAGTGTTGGTCTTGCCATTATAAAATCCTGAGAGCCATTAATGAGGAACTGTGATAAAAGTGCATTCAATGCATTCTCTTTCTTATAAAGGCTGAGCACAATTCTGCAACTCGTCTGTGTTTTGTACAAAAGTTATATATATTTTTTGTTTTTTAAATATAAATATATATATATATATATTTATATTATTTCTGTTAACCTTAAAAAAGAAAAGAAATCTTGTGTAGTTTATTTAAGCACATTCCTTCCGATTCTCTTACTTGAACTAGTGGTATGTGATTCCTCTATGACATTCAGAAAAAGCCTTGGAACCATCCAGATGTTAACGTGGTATTTCGCTCTCCTCAGCTCTCTGTTTCAAGTACTGATTAGCTAAAGCTGTGACCTTTCTACTGTAGTCAAAGAATGCCACCAGCCTAACCACCATTGTTTTTAGCCTGTGTACACATGCGTGGCCTCCTGATTTTGGCTGCTTTGGATGATATCTTATTTTTGCACCAAACATTCAATGTCTGGCTCCATACTTCAGTTGGTTTCACTCTTTTGGAGGGGGGGAGAGAAATTGAAAGAAAAAGAAAATCATACTAAAAAACACAATAAGGAAAGATGTTAAAGTGACTATGTTAAAAAAAAATGATTATAACTAATAACTGTTTATTACTGTATATGGGATACATGCACCACAAAAGTCTGCAGGATGCAAGTTACCTTTCTCCAATAATATCCAATAAATGATGAAATACTGATGCAATTTTGTGGAAGATTTGCTTTATGAAATTCTGTTCCCAGCCTCACTGAGAAAGCAGTAAACCAACAATGCAATTTATAAGGTTGAATTGCCTCTTCTTGGGAGGAACATGAGGGCAATACTCTGAAATATTGGAGCCACTAAACAAAGAAGAATTCATCAGACCGAAGTTCTAGTAAAACCATTACCGTAACAAGTAATCTACCTTTGATGCACATTATGTCGGATTACTTTGGAAATCAAACTAAAAAGCAAGCAGGATAAACTTAAATAATTTAACATATTTCAGTTTTTGTTTTAAAAATGAATATAGATTTTATTACATATGTTAAACTGTAGTGAATTCTGAAAGAGCCAATGTCAGAGTATATGTATGTAGTTGGGCGCATGGCATGAAAACGACTCAGCACTAATCTTGTCAGTGGCTGGAGAGTTGTCCAGCAAATACATGATGTATGCACTGCTTTTATCTGTTTAGTGCCTGCTAACCTCTTTCAAAATGGCGAGGCAGTGCGCCCAATGATACAGTCCTCTAAAATTCTTACCTGCAAAACTATTTCAAAGATTTTACTTTGCTTGTAAATATTTTCTTTTGATGATGCTAGAAGTAACGAATACCACAAAATGAGACATTATAATGGCACCAGTAACAGAATTCATAATCATATAATAATGTTAATGTAATTAATATCCAGAAAAAAAGGGCTGTGGTGTTAGCCTGCCAAGAGCCATCATGTGGTTCATTAGACTTTAATATCACTGTGGAAATTGCATGTACAGAAAAATAATATGAATCATAATGGATTTCTTCTTCTATGTTGCCATGGTGATAGGAATGTATACAGGTTCATTGTTAACTGAAATTATCAGAGAGAAAAATAATTTACTAATTGAATGTAAAGAATTCAAATGATGAAAAAACATTAAAACAAAGTACATGACAAGTTACTTGCCCAAAGATGCTTGTGATATTGAGAATGCATTTCACTGGGTGAAAGGTGAAGGTCACTTCACCGTGATCAAGTGGCATAATCGACTGGAGAGCTACCAAGTGACATTTTGATGACATTAACTATGAAAAAGAATATTTTTGCATACCATTAAAAATTACTTACCATGTAGCAAATAATACTGCACCTAAGGAATCAAATTAGGAAACAAATTTTAAAAAATAAAATAGTAATTCTATTTTTATATCTGCAAATACATCTATTAAATACTTCAGAGTCACAAATCAGCAAATACAAGATGTTTATTTAAAGTCTTTGATAGGGGTTAAATGTGTAATAACTATTTAACTCTCTGAAAAAGAGCAAAATAATAAGAAATTATATGCCAAAGCTGCATGCTTGAAGCCTTTAACATATGTATTTGTTTATCAGGTTGTTGTGACAACAAAATGGCGGTGGTCAAAAAACTTAACTGCATCTTGCATAATTGAAGTCAGTTATTGCAATGAAACAAACCCTCCAAGGAGTACAAGAATCCTCCACTGGATGTTGAAGAAGTCTGAAGGAACAGGTTCATTTAATGTCAAAATGGTACAGTAGATCAGATGCTGCAGTAACGTTTTCAAAAAACCTGCAAAAAATCTCTTCATTCGCCATATCCCACACAGATCGAATATCCTCTTAGTTTATAAAACTTCAGAGAAGTACTGATCACATCACCCCGGAAACAGATGGAATGGATGTGCAAAACACTTGAACAGGGTTAAATGATGCATCACAAAAACAGCAGTTTAAAGGTTCCAATGCTGTATTACTGAAAAACCAAGATGATATATTTCTCTTATGTGGTTAAACAGTTACTTCAGTTAAGTACTCGCAAGAAGACGGTAAACCAAGCATAGCTTATGCAAGGTTCTCCAGGGAAGAAAAATGGCCAGCAATATAATTCCAAAATTGATAAACCCTATCATTAGTATCTACAACTGTCAGTAATTTCTTCCATTCATTAACAATTTGATTTCTAAAAAAAGTTTTCCAATATTTAAATGCGATAAGTTAATTTATAACTATGACTTCTAGTATTAGTAAATGAAAACAACCAAACGTATCTATCTCTGTTCACATGCTCAAAATCCCTAATTATTTTGAAATCCTCTAACAGGTTCTTTTGAACAGATTATTACTTTAGCCCCTCCATTCTTCTTACAGTCAGCATATTTTGCATATACCATAAACAAGTCATCAATACTTTTTTCTTTTTTTTTTTTTAGGTTCAAAGAAATTTTATTTAAATTTCGATTAGTAACAAAAATTGATAATTTTTTTAAAATGAAAACTTATGGTCTTAAAGAATTTTAGCCAAAATTAGTTTACATTGAGACTGCGAGCCGGCTACCCAACCCTACTCCCTCTCTCTCTGGAGGGGGAGGTAGGATTTTCCCAATGCTCTGACCAGTAGAAAGGTGTTTTCTCACCCAGAAATTTGGAGTCGAAAGAATATAGTTAAACAAAAGCATATATTTATCTTATTTACTTGTAGCTCCTTTCCTCACAGCAGGCGTACCTGAAAATATAAGCTTTGTCGACGTAGCGCTCACGAGAAGTTATTTATTTTAAAATCGTCCATTAGTGAGGGAGGCTAGAGGCCGATCTTCCGCACGTGTGGTCGGTCATCAGGGGGTACAGCGAGTTCACTTCACTTCAGCAGTTGGCAAAGCGAGTAGCCAAACGGAACAGTGGACCACTACAGTCAGTAACTTACTTACACCAGGCATCATCACCAACAACCCCTGAAAAACTGTAGATAGAAGCCATAAAAGAAACAATCAGTTCCCACTTTACTACGTTGGCATCAGTGATCAACTAAATTGTGCATGTCACCAATCAACAGCTATAGCTTTGACCTTGACCTCCAGTTCCTCTGAAACACATTTGGAAATTTCTAATCATCCATCATTAGAATAATAAAAATTCAATGGTGCTGCTGCTGTTGTTTCTAAGTCTGGCACGAAGGCTGGTGTTTCATTTTTATCGTGGAAATGTTCCCAGAAAGGGAGACTGAAGCTCACGACACCCTACTGAAAACAGTGGATACGACCGATAGCCAAACACAAACTCTCTTATGCCATTGGAACTAGTCAGACAAAATGAGCCTTATTTTTTGCTGGCTAATCATCCAACTTCATAAGTCTAATTTAGAAAGACTACCTGAAGAAGGGAGTGTTAACTCCAAGTGACAATCCAAATTCATTAAAGCCGTTATGTAACAGCAGCACAGGGAATCGACCCGAGGTCTTGCAGCATTAGCTTCCTAGGATCAAATGTCCTGCCAGCAGAAACCAGTCTCGCATCAAACCAAGGCAACAGTCACCACAAAGGGCAACCACCACTGAGCTTTGCAAGCACACTAACCTGCCCTGCCTGCAGCTTCACTATCCTCATTCACCTGTTTACTTGGGGTTCAAACAATAATTTATGCTATTCTTTACCATTTCTAATAGATTCTGCCTTTCTGAAACCAAGTGTATTATTATCCATCTCCAAACTGCCACCTATGCTGAAACTAAAACCAATTACAAATAAAAAGGGGGGGATGTGTTTCTTACATATACTTTGAAAAATGAAAAGAAAAAAGAGGGTAAATCTTGAATGCAACGATTCTTTTCCACTTTTTATTTATTTATCAAATATTTAATTTCTCTAAACATGGATGATGTTGCCATTTCAAAGCAAATACCAAATGAAAACCAACATCGAGCCTTTATTTTGATTCATAAATCACTCAGCAAAAGAATTAATTGATGAGGCTAAGTAACAAGTTACTGTTCTTAGCCTGATGGATGTTAGGCAGGAGAACACACCTAAAACCCCTTTTATCAGCTACCCTAAAAACCTGCTAAGTAGCGCACCTAGAACAACATGGCTGCAACTTGAAAGTTTTCTCTGTTTACAACTTCACAGACAGACAGACATTGGAGACACACCCCAATGTTTTGATCCAAGAATCAGCAATAATTAAAGACCATCCAGCTGTACATTAAAAACGAGATATTTTCCTTATTACTTCCTTTTCTTTTACTTCTCTACACAAATTTTTATAAAAATATTTTTTGAATTTTTATCAAATGTCAGTTTTAATGGATGGTAGCAGGCACACAGAGCAAGAAGAACAAGCCATCATCAGCATTCAGGATACTAAACCAATGTTGACAAAGTCTGAGTCCATTAAAACTCCAGAGAAGAATTAAAGAATTAAAATTTAGTTAATGCGAACTATGATAACAAATAATAAAATGGTAAGGGAAAATTTATATAAAATATGAAATATAAAAATTGGCTTCTTCAACAGCCAGCACTAATGGGACACATTTATCATAACTGGAAAAAGATCGTCTTGAAAGGGTTACAAAAAATCAATTCTTCAGGAGGCAATGACTTGTCAAAAAAAAATTCTTCAATACTTGAAGAACAGAATCATTCCACCTTCTGTTACTATTCTAGTAATAATTTCCTTACACGTTTTGTCTTATTTTATTGTGTGTTGTATATAAACAATTAAGTACAATATGCTTAAGTCACTCAACTGTTAGCTTGAAGACACTGACCCCTTAATACATCACACACAGAAACAGATGAAGTGCTACACTTTTGCCTTTAGTTGAGTCAAATTACAGGACTTTCAACTTTAGATAATTAAAAGTTTTCTTTTCTTTCATTTTTAATCAGAAAGTTCGTAAATGGCACGAAAGGCAGAACGTTTTCAAGACAAGGGGAAAAAAACCTGCAGTATCATGGATCAGTCAGGGGGGGGGCTACTCTCTAAGATGCTCAGCTTCCAAATGTCTATACTTTCAAACTATTCCAATCGACAGCATATTTAAAAGGAATGAAACAAACGTTCTCAGAAATGTTTGAAAAGTCTTACCAACATCCATCAAGCCACGGCTACCACCACTTTCATTGCCACACCAGTCTGATGTAAAATCTAAGCGCACTGATGGACTCTAAAGGGAAAGCAGTCGCAAAGATGCTAGCTATCTACGTTGCAATAATTTGGTGCCAGCAGAAACAATTTAATGAAAACCACTGATTACTAACAATTTGTCCCTTAAAATTTTAACGGTAATATATATATTTCTTAAGGCTAAAATATTTAGGCAGTGCCACTTTAACTCTTCTATCACAAAGTTCCCGAAAAAAGAGAATTCTAAAAAATCTATTGGGGAAAAAACAGATCTACCTAATAATGATGCAGTGAAGGCAATCCTTTCTATGGTAATATTATGTCTGCAAGAAAAAGAAAAACTTAAAATCTCAGTGAAGCCAGGAAATTAAACCTTGATTGAACCAGAGCAATGGTTTCCTGCGGAGAGCTGAACAGAAAAAAACAAGCCACTGGATTTTAAGAGAACGAAGGTTTTAAACATTCTACAGTTGCTGAAAAATTCAGTTTAAATAACTCCACTTCTTTTCGTTGTTGTTTTTCTATTTCTAATCACAAAGGAATTGGGAGTAGGGGGGGATAGCAGGCAGAGTCTAAGTGAAAGTGACACTGAAGAACGTGCCAAGATTGAGAAAATTCAGTAGAATGGAGCAAGCATTCATTCCACACATCTCAGCATTGCTGACACTCCAGAGAGGCAGGAGACAAGGGCTGAAGCTCCAACAAAAAAAAAAAAAAAACTCTGAAAGACGAGGGTCAAACCATCAAAAATTGATAAGAGCCCATGAGCAAAAATATATCTGCAGCCTATGTTACACAGCCACATGGTTTAAAGTCCTGCCACAGGCACATTAAGGGCTTAAAGATTGGGCAGCATAGATATATAAGCCAGAGGCAATTTCAGATGGATTCTGTTGAAAAGCAAACAATACAAGCAGCCCAAAGCCAGCCATCATTCTAGGAATTCCATCAAATTCAGATACCATGTGATTTTTTGCGACTAGCATTACAAAATGAGACAAGAAAGGAGAAGAAAAAAGATGGCGATACGGAGGAACTAAGACAGCTTCTCTCCTAGCAACTTTCAACAAGATGTCTTTATGTCACCGTTATAGATGTTATACAGTTTGTTTCTATACTTGTTTTTCTTTGATTGAGTTGACAACAGTCATTTGATCAACAACAAAAACAACAACAACAAGAGACGACAATCTCAAGGTGGACGAAACACGAAAAATTTTTTAAAATAATATTTTTTTATTTTTCTTTCTAATTTAAGAAAATGACCAGCTGTTAGAAACTGATTCCCAAGTAAAATGTACCGCCTTATTAAAGCTTAAACGCTGTCCCAAAAGTTCCTCTCCTCTTTTCAGCAAGAATGAACATTCATTCATCCCTGGGTGGTAAAGGGAATCCAGAAAATCCTTGTATATTTAGAGCATACAACTAAATAAATGTAGTGGGCAGAAATGCAAACCTTCACTTGTAACAACAGCAGAACTATTTCGGCTTGCTTGCTTCATACAACATTGCCGTAGACAAACAAAGAAAACACCTGCTTCTGAGGTTTAACAGAAAGACTTTGAAGAAATATAAGGAATGAGAATGGCCATGAACATACAAATTACAAGACATGCTGGTTTTTTTTCTTCTGATATCCCAATTCCTTAAAATCTTTAATAATAAAAAGTGTGCGCTTATAATTTATAGACAGCGCTGTGCAGTTTGTCTTCAAAATAAAAAAAAACAATAAACAGATGTTTTCTGATATATGATGCATTTTAATATGAAAACAATGATACTGAACCAAATATAAATGACCACTAGTTCTTATTTTAATAGTTTCTTTTATCTTTTTTCCACAAAGTTTACACATAACCCTGTCAGCATTGTCAGTCAGGTCGGGTAAAAGCTACAGCTCATGTAAGAGGGTAAATAAGAAAAATACGGGCTCCAGCTATCTGTCCCCTGAATGTCTGAAAGATTCAGCTACTAACTTAGCTGAAAACCGAGTCACCGCTGATGAACTTCAGTCAGCTGAAAATATCAGGCAACTGTCCACTCTCCCTCCACAAGGCCACGGCAAGGCACCAGTATCTTTGTTTAATCCAACTGGAGAATCCCAGCTGTAAAAACATCAAATTCTCCAGCAGCAGCAGAAGAAAAGACTTTCTTTCTTTTTGCTTTTACAAGTAAACTTCACACTGTTAACCATGCCTAATGTCCGATGGCAAAGACGGAAACTGGCAGAAACAAGGTGCGTACCTGACATCCTAGCCTTTGCAAAGTGCCAGAAACAATGGAAAAAAAAAGAGTCAGAATAAACAGTGAAGCCAGCAGCCACCTGCTGGAGAAAACTTTATTGGACTGGTGGTGGTGGGAACCTTTATCCAAAACAGAACAAACAAACAATGAGTTGTAGAGATGACCTTGAGAAACATCAATAAAATAAGATGTATAGTGATGGTGGTTGACCTTTCAACTTGTACCATGTCTCTTCTTTGCTGTTGGTGAGGCAGTGAACATAAAAAGGTAACCAGGCTGATGAGAAATACAGAAGAAAACACTTAACTGCAGCCACTCCGGACTACCCCACAGATTGAGATAAAACAGGAATTTCTATTAAGTTTGAAGCAACAAGAAAATAAAGATTAGTGCTTAATTTTTTTTACATCTTAATAAAGTGCATCTTAAAATGAAAAAAAGCAGCAGCTTATGTTGTGCGAATTTTTAACTTATGCAGTAAGAGAGAAAGCCTGCTGCTTTGGCAAGGACCAGAACTCTGCACTTTCCCTTTCAGCACATGCAACTCAAACAACATTTTGTTAATTTTTTACTCGATGAATTGACACAAACTGCACAGCATAGATTCTACCTCTCTGATTTCGGGAATTTCCAGTTCTGTCGTATCTCCATTCACATCCCTTTTAGTCCCCCCCCCCCGTTTCAGAGTTTTAAGAAATAATCCCTGTGTCAGTCATCACTGGGCAAATGTCATGACCATCATCCACCAAAAACAAAGAGATCAAACTCCCCTTACTCAAACCACAGGGGAATCAATCACTTCTTCAACTTCCTCAGCTTCATTTGCACCACTGTTCTCCTGTCTTGAAATAAAACCAGTTTCAAGAGCACTTTCTGAGGCAAATGGAAGTTACTTCCTTCTAAGATTTGCTAAATGAAAAGCGTCCAATATGCCTGTAGTTATTAATAACCCATAAAACAAGCATTTCCGTAGTAGAATCTAAAGCAAAAACCAATTTGTGCAGGAAATGCTCCCTGTAGAGCTGCTTAATGCTACAAATGACATTAGATGATGATGATGAAAGTGATATTAAGGGTACAAAAATGTGATCCTTAAGTATAAAGGATCTAATGTCACATCATGACAACTAACACTATCTACAAAAGGCAATATCATCTTCTGTTTTCTCATCCTATCACTGAAAGATCACGGTCAGTTTGCAAAAAACTGTTTGTAAGTAATCCAACCATTAGACCTGCTTTAATAATAAGGGAATGCTTTTAGACAACAAGTGGTCTTGGTCTTCCTGACCAAAAGGTCTCACCAAGTCCAACCCCATTTGGTTAATGCGGCAGTGATGTAAAGCGTTCTCATACACCTTCTCCTCTTCTTTCTGTTTGGTTTTGTACAGGTTATTTTTTACCAGAGACCATGAAACGCTGTTGGCTGGATGCCCCCGGGTGACAACCCTGACGACAGCTTCCTCAGTGTATGCATCAGCAGCAGGTTTGACTCGTCATTTTCATTAGATTTCTTTTCTTTTTCTTTGTGAACAATGGCTGTGTCTCGCTGCCCAGCAACTCGGGGATCCATTCAACACTTTCTCCATAACAAGTATTCTTTGGAAAGTTCATCAGGTTTAGCTTTCAATGGACAGTCATTTCTCAAAACTTTCTGGGCTTTTCCCCCGATTAAAACCATACACCCTTCTTCGCCAAACACCTGCCGGCCCACCATCCCACTTCTCGCTTTCCCCCACCACACAAATCCATTCAAAATGTCCTTCCTTCTTTGTTTTGTTCTTTTTCATAATTCTGAAACACAAGATTCATAAATCCCATGCTTCATTTCGACCAGCTTTTGAATCCTCAGTTTCTCCATGACGTTTAAAAACATTCACTTGCTCATGTAATGACCACTCACAGTAGCCTTTATTTCTTAAAGAGCGAGTAACCGCTCATGTGTGGCGAGATCTCGGTCTCAAAGAGGTGAAAGTTCTTGTTAAAGCGGGAAACCCTGTGCACTGCACCTACATGTAACTGAAAATTGCAGTCAAACATAATTTTTAACAATAGGAAGTATAAAGGAGAAAAAGAATTGGACTGTAAAATTGATTCTATAACAATGGGAAGTGCTGATAAGCAGGTATTGCAAATGTATAGAAAACAAGTGCTAAAGTGATTTAAGTTCATTCACCTGATGAATACATCATCATATTTTTAAATAAAAAAGAGATTTTTTTCTTTAACTTAAATTGAAATAGGATAAAAGCAGCAAAGCCATTCTAGAAACTATGAAATTTTTAAGGGGCACCCTTAATTATTCATGTTATGACCAATGAGAGTAAGTTGCACAGGCTGCTTGTGACCTTCTGGAAGATGATATAAAACAAAACATTCCCACAAGTTCTTGACAGATGGAGAGATACTTTGGTAAATTTTAGAACTCCTTTTCTGAGCTTAAATCTGTCTCTGAAGGAGCGTGATGGCTGCCAAGAACGCAATAGCATTAATCAGAAACTCCTGGAAGTGCCCAGTCAAATCTGTAGTTAAATATCTCTGGCTCTCATGATTTTGTTGACCTTGGATGACATTGCCCAGTCATATTTTCTAATAATCAAACAGACCTCAAAGTAACTGTTTTCTTTATAGAAATCAAAAATACACTGCAACTTTAAAAAAAAAAAAAAATTCTGATATTTTCTACACATTAAGATCAATGTGTTATTACTCTGACAGTGACTTAAAGGCATTCCACCTTTGATCATGACTGCAAGAGTTCTCTCAGATGTTCTGGAGCAAAGCTGGTATCAGCATCACCACTGGCTTTGAAATGATGGATTGTTTCCAATGATTGTTGACTAGAAAAACAAATCATGCGGAAAATGGCACCACTAGTTTCTACATCACTGCTGTTTAATAACATCATCGTTGGCGGTCTTAAAGTCAGGGACATTCTTTAGAAAATTTGATTCATCAATGATAAGGTCGGCATTTCATCAAACTCTAAAACATATTTCTCTACAATGTAGATAAGCGATTTCCCATCACAATTTATTAAAACAACGACTATCATTTTTACTCCACTTTATATATCAATCAATCAAACACAAAACGATAAGGTGAATTTTTGCAATTCTGCCCGCTATTTCCTTTTATATAAACCAATTTTTTGTGTTTTTTAATGCAGCTGGCTGTCCTGTTAAAAACTTTTCTGGTTTGTCATCTTATGGATATTCTTGATGCTACTTTTAACGTCAATAATTTCACAACAGAGGTAGGAAAGAGCTTCAAACCTGCTCCATAACTGCGGAGAGGGGGAAGTAAACTTTTACTATAGCAGCGGCCATGGCATCGTTCTGCTGGTAAACACTCCTCCACCCAGGGCTAATGAACGACTGACTGACTGCCAGTCTCACTTACAGAGAGATATTCAGTCAAAAAAAGCAGCTTTCAAAACATCCATAGCTAATTTAGAATTTATTTCTCTTTTTAATATTTTGGACCAGACTTTGTGAGGTACTTGTCCATATTTTGAAAGAACTTGTTAAATATATATATATATTGATGCAACTTATCTGAATTCTGATTTTCCATGCATTTTGTTATTATAACTTAAAGAAAAACATAAATACAGTATATTTTGTTTGCCAAAATGTGTTCTTTTCCATTCTGCTGTAAGGCTGGAGATGTTTTTTTTCTTCTTACCTAAAAGAAAACAGCATTTTTTCACAGAAAGACAAATCATTAAAAATTTTACAATAGCATCACCTGACTGAACAGGTGTACTGAATCTAATAGACAGAATTTATTTACAAAGAGGAGAGATCTGAGCCGGTTGTTACAGCACCAGTAATTCCTAATTAGGTGCATAATAATTAAGATCAAACAAAATAAGTAAGAAAAAGGGACAATAATTATACTAAGCTAACCAACCATATTTTGGCTATAAAAAGAACTGATAGTTCAAAATATTTTGTTTTACATTAAATTGATTTTCAGTGAAGTCTTTATATTTTTGTATTCAGTTAAATTTATCAGGTGGATGGTATGATGTCGATGATAGGATCTATAAAAAAAACTGAAAACATTTAAATTAAATATGCCTAGAATCAAACTTGGAAAAAAGCACGTAGTGCATCATGCATAGCATTTTCATGAATTCCCATAACAAAACCTTGAATATCTGTGGACTGGTAATGAATTACAATTTAAAAAAAAAAGAAGAAGAAGAATAGAGTGATTTTTAAAATCTAAATCAATAAAATCCAAAATCAAGTTGTGTAATTTTTCTTCTATTTTCTTATTTTCAAAGGAAACGACAGAGTTTTCTGTCCTACCCAAATCCAATGAATTCCTAAACTTCTGTCCTTGAACGACGTGAACTTTAACTATGTTTTAATGCTTTGTCATTTTTCTTTTCTACAAAAAGTTACATTTCGGACGTTTAAGAAAAAAAGGTATCATTAGTTAATATTAATCAATTTTCCACTTGCATGAAATATTCATCAAACATTTTTTTTATCTAGAGAAACATGCAGCACTTATAGTTTATCTAAAACACTGGCCCTTATCTGTCCAAACAAGGAAGCTAAAGGGTTATCATCCTTGATAAGGTAGCGCATCCCATCCCTACTTTACTAAACAGTCATTCTCCAGGTGTTAATAAAACAAGGTAATTTCTAAATGCAATTAGAAGTTTTTGATCTGCCAGCTGGTTTTTTCCAGATGCCTTGACCTCTATTATGTCAGCTACAGGTTACTCATAACCATAACCTGTCAAAAATACTTATTTCATTTTTTAGGCTAATGTGAAACTGCATCATTATTCATTAATCGTACTGCCTTCTTATACCATTAACAAACCAGTCCCTGCTGATAGATATTCCAGGGTCAGTTATGGCATCTGCATTATCTTCTGTTCCTGCTGATAGTTATTTACCGTTATTTACCTTTATAGTAGTGTAATGGCTTACATCCATTTTTACTGAAGTGCTGGACCATGATGATAGATCGTCTTTCCTCTATAGCCAGAATAATAATGTAAACAACAGATTTGATAAATGTAGTTGCCAGAAACATACATTTGCTGGTTTAACAATGAAATGGGGCAGTTTAATCCCACTTCATATAAATCTAATTTTCTTTACATCTCGAAGCTTACAAACTACAGTCCTCACCTGACTAAATACACTATACCATGTTAAATACTTGACTGTTCTGGGCAAAGAAGAAAGAACCTTTTGCATGGTGACAAGATCAGAAGAAAGTGACATTCAAAACTTAAACATTTAACCCAGTTACGGTCGGTCACCTACTTGGATTTCATACAAACACATTTCAAAAGAACTTTTCTTTTTTAATGTTCCTGCTTAGTACCACTTCTGAATTAACAGGGTTAACACTCACATAAATAATGCAAGGTTGCTTCAACTAACACATCTTCTTAACCATTTAAATCAACGTTCTGAAAAGAATATTTGGGGGAAAAGAAGTTACCAGTCATTAACCTAAATTTTAAAATGCATAGAAAATAATTTTAAACATTAACAAAGTGAAGGGGAAAAAAAATTATTAATTAAATTCTTTAGATTTGTATCCTTTCATTTGGCAAAGCATGGCAATAAGGCCTTCAAAAGTCCTCCTCTGACACTGGATAGAATCAATTAAAAGAATTTTATCAAAACATCACATTGTTGTGGTACAAACTCATAAGTCACTGGATTTTTAATTAAATCTTTCAGTTCACCACACAATGAAAACACTTTCCAGTGCGCACTGATATAATCTTGCTTTGCTTTTGATGTGAACTTAAATTTGTACTTCAGAATTTAGAAGCTAGACCCAGAATGCCAATATTTCTATGCTACATTTTGCTTCAACAACTTAACAGGGAATAAATACATCTTCATCCTTCATCAGAATATCACAGAAAACCCACCCAAAGTCTTTGTTTCTAGGTCCGACATGGGTTTGGCAATGCAGTAGTGAAGCCAGTTTGAAATCCATATTACGGTAATGAGGGGAATTAACAGCATTTGAAAAATGAAATTACATTATTTATTGACCAAATAATTGAGAAAATTAAAAGTAATATAACATACAAACAAATTTAATTTAAGCAAAGTGCAAAAAAAATATTCAGAGAGAAACACTGCTGACTACAGAATTTCTTAACGTTTGTTTGCCACCAGGTTTTAAAAGTAACGGTACTTCAGCACTTAAACAAACCTGATTACTTTCCAACTTAAATCCGAAAGAAAGGTAACCAAGCCATCCATGGACAATAATGCAGTGAGTGGCAATGCACCTGGGAATCCAGAGTTGCAGCTGTCTCAGTTTCTTTCACTCTCATATCCATCATCTAATATGATTCAGTGCACTAAATACTCTGGTTCTACCAAACCGTGAACACAAGCATGAGCTGGTATTTTCCTTAGATTAGCACATAGTTGTATGAGAACACGTAAAACCAAACATAATTTAAGTACAAATCAGGTTTTGAGGAGAAACATAAAGCTTACGTATGTTAAAAGTAAACTTCCAAAATTCCGATTGTTTGTTCATGATCAATAAATAAATCCATTCATGTGCAAGAATGTAGCAAATGTTCCATGCATTGGAATACATGAGCATAAAAACGTTTTCCTGAAGAGAGTTCCGACCCAAGCAAGCTGTAGAAGTAGGCATCACCTACACAGAATAAAACAAGCAAAAACAACACAAAAAACTAGTTTCTTTCTTACAATAATTCAAAAAAAATAACTAATTTCTTTGTAGGGTTCCCTTAGTAATTATAAGAACAAAACCCCACCCCAAAACTATTATAATAATTAACATTTTAAAATATCATCAAATGTGAATTATACTTTCTATGCCATTATTCAGTATTTAAACTTTGTTATCTAAGACGCATCGTTGGGTAATTTCTAGATAAATAAAATATAATAAACTCTTGTCAGGTTGGGATTCATCCTGCAGACACCTGAGACATGATAGAGCCCCCCCTCCCTGGCAGTACAGTTGTGGATGGACAGACAGGCAGGTAGGTCATTAGGTACTGCACCTGCCATCTTGTGGTCCTCATCTTCTCTACTTTTTTTTTTGTAACTGTACTTCAAAATATCTTTAGTACCTTAAAATTTTATTTTTTATCAATTTTGAGAGAATTTTCAGATTTCAGTTTTCCTTGTCATTCAGACTGAAAGTTTTATAATAATGACAATATATTTATTAGGTAATAATTAGTAATTTTAAGAAATCCAAATGTCAATGTCACTCAAGTCTTGTCTGTATAATTATTCACTTTGTTTAATTGCTATTAATAAACTTCAAACATTTTTAGGATATGACATAACATACACAGGTTATTTAATAATAGAACTTATGAAAAAAACTCAAAAATGGCAATCCATGAGATATATTAAAGCCTGATTAAAGAATATCCACATAAACTTTGCTCAATCCAGAAAATGCAGACTTTGGAGTGAGAGGGTGGCTGTTAGAGTTGTTAACAATATATTTCTTAATAGAGGCAGTGTTAGAAATCTTTAAAAGTTGTCTAATGTGAAAATAAATCTTATACTAAGAATTGTACTTTTTGGAGTGGAGTTTGCATACATTGTCTTAATTAAATAAATCTATAACCTGGGCCAATCAGTTTGACCCATTCAGTTATTTTAAGCATTTCATGCTTCTTTTTTAACATGAAGGCCAGGCAAAATGTTTTGGTCTATTGATTAATTATTAAAAGACATGATAAAGAAAGATTACAAAACAAAACCTGAAATTGTAACAACAAAAATGTGTTAAAACTCCAGGCCCTTTTTTTCTTCTTCTAATGCCTTGCACGATGAAATATTTCCCCAAGCCTCCTTAATGACTTTCTGCAATTCTTCTCCATCCTTTGGATGACTTTTTGCGATATATTGCTCTATCAATGTCCATCTGTTCTCATTTGAGATTTAAATTAAGAAAGATTCCAGGCCAAAGATGGAATTCCTCAAAATCTGTTTTTAAAAATATTCAAATAGCAATTTATATTCGTTGCAGCTCCTTTTGGTAAGATTATCAAATTGTCTCTGCCATTTAAAAGAAAAAAATTGGGTTCATATGTCAATACTGTCGGGATGCTTTTGGATTGGTAAAATAGTTTATCTTACCTGATTTTTTTCTGGGTCTCAAAGCATCACAATTACAAAAATATGAACAGAACTTTTATTGGTAAATATTACCTTGCTCCTATTTTGGTATCCTTACAAAATTAAAGTCACTTTTATCCATGTATGGCAGAAAAATGTTATTCTGGAAGAATGGGCTAACAGATGAATCCTGCATCTTGGCAATGCTTTCTTCCAATTCTCTACCTAACTTACCACTTGAAGCACACCTGCCCTCCTGATAACTTGCCAAAACCTGCTCTACCCTCAATGATAGTTTGTTTTTTTTTTTGTTCTTTTCTTATGTAAAGAGGTGGACCAACAACAAAAAAGTGTCCGGTTTTTTTAGTCAATGCAGTAACCCTGCGAACAGTTCTCGCTGAGCGACCAAATTTTTCAGCGATTTCTGAACATGTCAGACCCCTTCTGACATATGCATCAATTGGTTGTCAATCAAGCACTTCTCCCCCCCCCAAATTTAGGATTTATATTTTCCTGTTAAAATACTATTTCAACAATGACTAAAGCTGTTGATGCATGTAGCTGTTTCTATAAATTGAAAAGTTATGAAGAAATCTCCAGGATTTTCTAAATGGAATGAAAAGTTCCAACAGATTTCAGAACAAAACAGAAAGATCAGGAGCCAACTAAACCAGTATATGATAGAAAATTCTAGAATATTCTGTGTAATGTAATTATTTTTATTGTTGCAAATATCACCTATTAATTTTCGAACTGCCATTTCCCGTGTATTAGGTGTTAATTCCCCCCCTTTTTTTTTTAGTTTTTATCGTATGAATAGGAAGAGCAATTTCATTGGTGGACATTTCTTGTGCATTTAGATTGAAGACTTTATTGAAAATTACCAGGTGACCGGCCGAGTTGTATTTCCCTAAGGTTATTAGCTGTCAGGAGCTAATATGCACACAAATTTGTGGCGATGCAGCAATCAGTGGACTTTATTTTCACTAGCATAAGAATAAAAGTGCAAGCTTAAATGAGAGAGAGAGAATCCTCTGTAGACGTTTTTGTAATCCATGAATACTTTATGGATTAGTGTGATAACAGGAATTAATGGAATCAACACTAGAATTAGCATCAAGCAAAATCAACTTTAATTTTTACCTTCTATCGCCTTCCCTGCCTGGTCACAAGCGAGTTTATTTAAGCCTGCCATAACACATCTATTTGTTTACACTGCATCTTTGCTGCAATAGATAAACTGAATATTTCTACCCAGGAATCTCACTTTAATTCAACCTATAATGTGGATTACACAGTTGTATTGTTAACTGTACTGATCTACAAAAATCGAGTGGAATGTATTTCAAAGATTTATTTCACTTCCTCTTCTTCTTCAAATAAACATCAGTTTTCTTTCAATGATTTATAGCATTTCCACCATATGCAAGATTTTCATTAATTCAGTTATTATAGTTTTTGATAATATAAATTTTTAAAAAAAATAAAACAGCAGAAATATGAGACAATGGGTAAGGAACGGTGTAGAATTTTTTTTTTTAAAAAACAAGGCAGAGCTAACCACCTCACTGCCATGTTACAACTGGTTAGATTTAGTGTGCACTGATAAATACCATCAACGACCACACTAACTAAAGTAAGGACATCAAACGACGGCAGCTTGGTAAAACACATACACAAGAGAAACTATTTGCATTTTTGTTTTTTTCCATTTTCAACATTATTTAGTTCTGAACAGACTCTGGAAATAATACAAAACCAAAGAAGTCAATCAATCGGATTCAATGTCAGCCGGACTGAAGATAAGCACTCTGTGCCAATTTCGAAAACAACTGATTTCTTCTAACACTGCATAAATTACTCTTACATTTCCCCCCCCCCCCCCCCCCGATTACGATAGCTAGCGAAGTTTGTACAACTGCTTCCGGTCAGGTAATACTCACCCACTGATAAATATGCCAGCCCATCCACCATACAGATTTATTATTGTATTTTCAGATGATCCACAATCATTCCAAACCTGCGCTTTCACATTTTCCTCTCTCTCTTTTTGTAATATCTGTTACATGCAATTAAAATTTGTTTTGTTACTGGTATCAAAAACATTCTCCTCCTCCTATTATTATTATTTATCTGTGAGTCATTATTCAATAAGTTAGAAAGGTCACAGTCGCACCAAATGTATCTCCTGAAACTATTTCAACACACATCCAATTGGTTTTCCAGGTTTTATTTCTCCCAACGAAAAGCAATCCACACATTTACAAATGGATCACTCAAAATCCATTTTATTTGGCCTTATGGTAAATATTTTATCCCCTTTTATTTAATTCCAGTTGTTTTTTTTTTTGTTTATTTTAAAAAAGAAAGGCAAACTTATGTAAATGAAGAAACCATCATTTATGGTTTTGGGTAGAGGAGACTTGTACCTGACTTTCCCTAAAATATCTCAGGCCAAAACCAGGTGATTAATCATCACAGAGATATTGCTGATGCACACCTGCCCAGCCTGCCATACCCTACTGCATGCATCTCCTCCACCTAATTATTTCTCCCATAATTAAAAAAAGAAAAAAAAAACTATAAGATTTTCCTAATTATTTTCAGGCAGTAAATCATTTTCCTAATCTATTTATAACATTTTCATTTCATTCATTCATCATCAATAATAATAATAATAATAATAATAATAATAATAATAATAATAATAAATAATAATAATAATCCTACATGTACAGTAACATGACAAGGGAGAAAGTCATAATAGTCTAAAATGATATCTTCATAACTCTTCATGTAAATGGGAAAATTCCTCTGGAAATCATACTCCAATCCATAATAGTTTTTTTCCTGTAGTTCATCAGATTTTATCATGCAGTGGGTTAACATCACTTTTCTTTTACTTTGGTTTCAAGGCGCTGTTTTTGGTATGGAAACTAGCAGCAGCAGCTATAATCAGACTAGGAGTGAACTTTACTGGGTACAGAAATTCCTTCATCCGAATCAGTTAGGAAGTCAGATAACAATGACACTATTAGGTTTCTGCAGTTAAGAAAATCTGACTTTTCTTCATCATCAACTAATTGGTTTGGCACCTGAACCTGGCCACAAAACAAGAGACAGGATCTGCCTGCCTGCCCAGGAGGACACTCTACTTCTTTCTCTTTGGCTGTGAAAGGAAACAAAGGATTTGAAGGTGAGAAACGACAAACGCTCATAGTGAAGTCAGAGAATGATGTGCAAACTATATATTTTATTGTATGATCAGCAGGGTTGGAAATAAAGTTTACCAACTTTGCTTTGAGACTGGTCTCTGGTGTTGATGTAACAAAGAAAATCATAATAGCCCATAATGTATTTGACGTCATCAACACCATTAAAAATCAACTTCTCAATGGACAAAATGGCACAGAAGCAGATATATATGTGCTCTAAAATGTAGCACCATCTATAAGTGGAAGGCCAAAGCATGATACCAGCGACATCCACTGATAAATACACAAATACCTCTTGTATACACTGATAATAGCCCAAGGTGCCTTCAAGATCAAAACTGGAAAAATCCACTGTAGCATTGTAACTCGCTGAATCTCAGGAAATAATTTACTAGCAGAGTAAAGTGTCATTCTGACATGTTTCAGAAAAGAAAAGATTAACGTAAAGAAGACAAAGATACATCAATACATCAATTGAAATGATTAATATTATCATTCCTAACTATACTTGCAGAACTTATTCCACTTGTTGATAATTTAGTTAGTAAAATAATATTTTCATAACTTAGCCAATATTAACAGAATGGTAGCTATGACAACAGTAGATAGATGGAAGCAGCGGTGGCAGAAAGAAAGAAAGAAGCTCCCCCCACAGACTCAAGAACCCCTGGTAAGTCTGTTCTTTCTTTTGTATTATCATTAAAAAGCTTATCACAAAAGATGTCGCTCTCCAATCCTCTGTTACTGTTAGTGGCTGTATGAATGTGGTATCTCTCGACAAATACACAACTAATTTGTACGTGACTGTAATTACAATGTTACAGACAGCACCCTCTTTACTTTCTAAACATCACCCGCAGCAGAATCCATTCTTAACTCATAGCTGTTTGAAAAATAACAGAAATTTCCATTTATTATCTTTTGAATTTAAATGTTACACCAAACATTTATATAAAAGTTAAAAAGAAATGTTAATTATCTCAGTTGAAGAAGAAAAAATCTGCAAGCTCTTCAGTATACACATCAGATTTATTTAATCTCTTCGTATTATTTAAACAGATTTTAAGTTTAAATTAAACAGTTTATTAAATTTTAAGGTATTTAAATAAATCTGAACGTGATTGCATAAATCTGTTTCCTATTGTCATATTATTGAATTCCATAAAGATTCAGGTAATCACTTTTGATCAAAACCAACATCATCAAATACTAATATGACTGGGCAACAACCTGAATTTGTGGAATATGTCTACTAATAAAAAAACAGAAGTGAAATACTTGGTAACAGAATCACATACCTTGGCTGCTATGAGATATTGATGAATGCATAGACTACACAATACTAAAAAAATGCTGCAATATATAGAATATATACAAGATAAAAGCAAAAAAGCAAAAACACAATTGTTAATGAGCCAGCATCATGTAAGCAAGTAATTAAGACATCTGAATTGCCTCTTATAGTGGTAAATTGCACAAATTTTTATCAAGCCTCTTGTTTATTGAACAGGAACCTAGCAGTCTCAGTTTAATGTTGTATTGATTGGTCTGGACAGAAGGTAATAAATATGTAGATGAATCCAAAGATCAAACCAGATGGGTCACCTGGCCAGTGTCAAAACCAAATGGAAGGATAGAAACTGTGGCTGAACCACAGGATCAAGCAGCTCACCGGATCAGATTTTTCAGCTGAAAAGGTTAGGCTGACTTAAACTTTAAAAAGAAGTTTAAAAAAAAAAAGACAATTAGCATTCTTCTCACCAAAAGCACAAAGTAGGTTAATTTGATGTCACTTTCAGAAAGCAACAAATGCTTTCTGGTTATTCACTGAAGAAAAACCCATTATTGCTCAATTATAGAGAAAAAAACTGTTCAGAGCAAAGGTGCTCAATATAATGCCAATAAAGCCCCCAATTTAATGAAGATTCTGCAATAATGGAGATTCTGTTATAGTGGAACAAAGTCTTCCTATTCAGGCAAAAAGAAAGACAGGCCAAGGAGGTTTTGTTTCCTTGTAAGATGACAAATGGCCTTGGCTCCTCATATCTCTTGGTGTCTTAGTTAAAAGGCAGTTATCAGGTGTTGAAAGGAGATGCACCACTCACAGGCCACCCCAGCATCTCAAAGTTTAACCAGTCATTTACTCTGGTCTTGAACTTCTTGTTTCATTTTCAGTTCTGGATGAAACATTAAAAATTGTCATAACTTCTTTCTTTTAAACATGTAAATTTAAATTCTTAGCTCAATATGGCCAGAGGGTCAGTCTCAGCTGAAGATTATTTCATAGACCAAAACCTGATAATGGAAACAAAGATACATTCATTCATCAGTTGGATTATCACTAGTAAGTTGATGCAAAGGAGACCCCCTGACCAGTATCATCTATCTTTTCTTCTTTACCTTAAATATTAGTTGAAAATAAATCCATTGGTTTTGGTTAAAGATTTTTATTTGTGAACCTAAAGTTGTAATAATAAATTCCTAGACAATGACAGCAGCAAATCAAACTTCTGGTTTCCATTGTCCGCTAGGCAACCTGTGTGCTGAGTGTTGACAATGCGGTCAGGAAGCAGAAGTAACCAGATGTTCTGTATCATCAATGTCTGGCAAACAGAGCAATGAAGAGCTCACAATTAGTATGGCGGGTCAGAATGCACTCGTTACTGTTAACCTGTTATGGTAATGAAAAAAATGGCTGATAATTTGCAAACATACCCATAATTGTAAAAAAAAGCTTTAGAGAAATAGAGGTGAATAAAATGTTATAGTGAACTTAATGTCAGTTTTATTTGTCACCATTAAATAAATGACTATAAGACAGTTTGTTGCTTTTATTTTTTTAAGGTTAGAATAATTAAAAAAACTGCCAAATCGGCTGTGAACTATTATTAAATTCTAAAAGCTTATCACAAAAACTAATTCTAAACTAACAGGAATCTGATCCATAAGCATTTTAAGGTATTTTTTCTTTGACTGTGTTGCAGTCTATCTAGTGAAGTATAGCATATGAATGGAAAGAATTAACCTACAACAATAGTTAGTTATTGCACTGATTAAGATGGAGAGCTAGTGGAATTCTGTAGACCTACACATCAACACAAATGATGCTGATCCAGCAACTAATCTTTTTTCCCCTTCTCTCTCATCATCAACTGTTACTAGAAAGCCATGATAATTAAGGTGAAAATTTCCAGACGTTCTTAAATGCAGAGTGTCAAACAGATTTGTTGGTTTTGTGTGTATTTTAAACAACATTCTCCGAGATAGCGAAATACGAGGTTACATGTATTAACTGCACTGATAGATCCCTGCCTACCATTGAAGCCAAGGACAAGTCACAAGAGAAACAATACAAGGGGAGGACATGCATAGATTAGTGAATATGTTGCTAGAAATATAAACAAAGTCCTTCAACATTATGGCTACTTTCAAAGGCCACAGTAGAATTTATATAAATTGGTATATGATTATATCCAAAAGATTTTTGGTTTTTGCTCTTGCAAGAAAAAATACAACAAAAGACAAACTTGAGAAATGCATTCCTCAGTTAGCTCTCTAAAACCGCGTGAATTAAGAATTTCCATGATATTAATAAAAAAATAGACAGACAGACACCGACCAGCCTCTGTCAGCACCAAGCATCTCCTTGTGTAGAAACAAAGTTAATGCCTGCATATCATATGTTCAATAACGAGTCCTTGCTTATTTTGAAAAAGAAAAGACTATTTGTTTGTTTCTATTAATGAAACTCATCAGGACGCAAGCACCTTCCTTACCAAGCTGCTTCTCAAAGTAAATAATTTTTCTCCATCATCTCAAAGCTGAAAAATATTACCAAGCTCATTTCTTCGCTGAAGAGCCTCCCTACATATTAAAAGTGTCTCTGATATCTAGATATATTAGAACTGAACTGCAAAGGCACCAACAAACATGATACAGAAAATCAAACCTTTGAAACTTTTCCGAATGTGCTCATTCAAATTAATGTAGCATCTACGTCCACTGAAAGAATATTCAACAAAATTATACGTTCATTTCATGAATTTTCCTTCTTAATATAACAAATCCTTAACATAAAATCCCCATCTGAATCCTTGATTCTGAGTTGAAAAAATATTATCAGAAATGATTTTCTAAAATTTCTCAAGATTTTCCACTTAAACATTAAAGCCCATCCACAGTAGGAAATACAATTTAAGATGAATCTACTATGCATGGACACTAACCACATCTCAAAGACAGAGTAATGTATTGAGGGCACCTGTTTTAAAAAGAAACTTTTGATAGCGTTTTTTTTTTTTTTTTTTTAAATTTGCAACCAAAATATGGGTCTACTAAAAGGTCAGAAAATTAATTTGTGGTATTTTTTTTATTGTCTTTGCTTTAATTTTTAATGGCAAATAATCAGTCACCATTTCTGATGAAGAAAATTGCACCTAAGATTGTTAGTATAAGAAAATGTGCGGGCAGGGCTAAGAGCCAACTATGAAATCCATAAGCCAGTGTGTGTTACGTTAACGTCGAACATGATACTCTACTTTAAAAAATTCTAATACCAATGTAACGGATGATGTCCCACCTGACTAGAATCCTATTTTACATTTATTTATTTATTCCTTTTCTTGTTTTGCTAATACAATGCTGCTTCTACTCGTTTAAAAAATATGAGAATCATCATTTTAAATACTGGCTTTTAAAGTTATGTACATGTGTGTCCGGGTACACGTCCAGCCAAAGAATTTTGGTAAGCATTACAAAAACTATGGAAAGAAATTTTAATAAATAATGTAAATTAATTCCTCTTTGTTTTAATTTTTTTCTTTCTTTTTCCCCAGTTGTTTTACATTATTTAAATTTATGGAAATAAACAGACTATAATTGATGAATCCAGGCGCTCATACTAAAGCTAATAATCAAGATGGCGTCTATGCATCCATTCATGTTCTCAAAATAACAAAGATAGAAAAAAACATGGACTGGAGATTTTCGAATTCTCAGTCCTGGTTTTAAATTTCAAACTAATGTATGAAAATTATGTTAATATTTTTGGAATCAATTCACGCTGACATCAAAATTTAAAATGAATACCTCAGAAACTCAAACACCGTTTAAAAAGAATAATAAATATTAATTTGCTTTTTTATCACCATTATTCCACCTTGATTAGTTAAATAGAAATTACTTTTAAGCCATAGGACATTTGTTTAATCATAAATTCACATATCAATTTAAAGAGAAAATTTATTCGAACCAAAATATTTTTAATCTTGCAATAATTAATCTCATCTCCTTACATGGTCTTGTTAAGGTGTCAAGTGGAGTAAGTTATTGCTTCTAATTATCCATAAGAATAGTGTCTGTTTATTTTTTCAAAATGACCTCTAAAATAAAAATAGCATTATTGATTATTTGCCAGAAAAAAGGTCTATAAAGTCACTCATAATTGAAAATATGAAAATATAAATCAGTTAAGCTATGGTTGGGTGATGCAGGATTGATCTGAGAAAACGGTTCTTCTGATGAGAAAACCAATTATGGAAAGAAAAGTGCTACTGGTGAGGATTTGGCTGGTCAGCGTTTAGTTAGTCAGATGAAACTGTAGTAATGAGACGAGGTAGCAATAACCAACCCCTTCTTGAGAGATACTGTCATGTTTTATTTAATAGCATTATGGTTTTGTGTACCATTAACTTTGGTGGACAGATGAGAAATGGAAAAAAATATTACCATAAAATATGTTTGTTGTTGTTGTTTTTTTTTCCGGGTTGCTTTAAAATCAAAAGTCAGCGCCCTAGTTAGATGAAACCATAAATTGCATAATTTTGGGGGTTTTAAGAACTTTGGTATGCAACCCTTTGATGACTGCATTTTTTTTTAACACTTTGAGAAGCCGGCCCATATATTTATAGGGAATATGGCCGCTGACCCAGACAGAGTAATGCCATAAATATACATTTCCAAGGTATTGCGGGCAGTATGAAGCCCAACATATACTTTACCAGATTAGTCTGTCAAAATCAGTGCCTAGTTGTCAAACAGATATCTTAGATTTACCAATAATAATCATGTAAGTATGCATACTTTTTCCCACTAAGCATACATCTTTCCAGATAAGACAGAACAAACTTGTACGTTTAACACTTTGCAAAAAAGTAACTTGTAATTTTTTGATAGCATCATTTGTTTCCCACACGGGAGAAGAAGAAGACAGAATTAAAATAATGATGAATTATGTATTTTTAATTACCAAGTTGTGTGAAAACAAATAATGTTAAGTATTCTGCATTTCTCGGTCAACCCGCCCACAAACCTAGAGTTGTCTTTAAAGTTACAAAAGTATCCAGCTTCAAGTGGATTTAGAGAAGAAATATCATGCAGACCTATAACATTGCAATTTCCAAGAGTCTGAGGCCATGTTTGTAACCTGGTAGCCTCTGGTATTAGGCCTAAGCAAACACAAGGCCATTAAATAGTCATGAACATCTGTTGGAAATATCAGCAAGAAAGGCAGACTGCCTTTTCAATACCTTACAAAACGCTCCTGTATCACATTTCAAGCAACAACCAGAATAAAAAATCTCTTACCACTCTTCTTCTTCTTCCAAAAGAATAATTCTCTGAACTTGGCCAATTTTCAAATGTCCCCATCCACTGGCGAGCATGTGTTAAATATCACTGCACATTTCAATTATTCTGTTATTCTAAGTAGTACAATAGACTTTAATCAATAAGATCATCACGGTAGAGATTTATTATCATATAAATATATCCACTGAAAAACAGCAAGAAAAAGATATTCTTTATTCTAGAATATTTATCAGCACAGGAAATCAGAGTGCGATTCTATAGTTAAATGGAAATTACAAGAGAAAACCAAGTGCAGAGCTACGATCTTTAAGCGTTTTGGCTACTAAAAGATACCTGACAAAGTCAAATATCACAGCAAAGTTTTTGTTTTCCGCTGTAGTTCCTTTAATATCAAATTCTGGTCCAACAAAGCAAAACTACTCCCTTATAGTTTCAGAAATTTTGCTTGCATTAATGTTGTCTTGTCTGAAAAGGGTTATGCAGCAAAGCCCTGGCCTGCAAGATTATTCTAACTTGTGTGATGTTTTCAATGTTGCAATCTGCAGAAAAGCCCGGGGAGTTCAACTACATTAGTATCACGATGGGACACAGGCAAGAAGTGGTGGCTAATTCAGCCGTGTCCATACCAAATGGACGTTCACCCCGATTGTCACATGACCCTCAAAGGAAATGCCTGCCAGTTAACGATTTCTGAATACAACTGGTGAAACAGTAATGCAGCCAGCTCCACAATTTCCAGTTTCTTTATCAGTTTTATTGTATTTTTTTAATGGTTTCTCACTCGGCCACTCCCATTATTTAAAAATACCAAGGAATCGGGACACACTGCCATAAAATGGGATTGATCCTGTCCCCCCTCCACCAACCATAATTTGGTAAAAATTGCGTCATCATGTTATTTTTTGGATAAACATGGTTTCTTTCTGCTGCTGTACCACCCGAGTACGCAAGGAGATTTTGCGTTGTCTGCTCTGGTCACTGGGGTCGGAAGCTGAGATGGTCGTAGTCATGCCGTCCCCTCAGCAGTTTGCACAGAACAAAGTAATATCTTCACAGTAGAATGGGGCAGAAAAGAAATAACCATTTAATGGTTTTAGACATAATACATAAAGAGAAAGCCGGTTCTCTTCAGCTCTCCACTGTTGCCAATTACTTTGTTTCCAACCCTGACCCACCATCTTTGGGAAACTCTAATGCGTTAATGATTTGTGTACTACCAAATAAATATTAAAAAATAAAATAAATGGAGAAATGGAGGGCATAGGATCTCTTCCTTACCTGAAGAACCAGCCTGGGCACCTGTCCCCAGACCAATCCACAATATCACAAAACAATACTCTGTTCAATGCCTAAACACACCTAAAGACACCGATGCCGTGATAGAAAGGAAAAACATTCACCATACATGAACTGATGACAAACTCGGATAACAAATATGCAAATTTAATAGATATAAAAACACTATGATCATTCAAAAGATGGAGATTCTAAAACTTACAGGTTGAAATCTCAAGATATGGCCGCTATAACCTGACATCGTCCAACACACAAAAACCAATGAGCTGCTGCGTGGTTCAAGATGAGTCAGTGCCTGCCTGGTATGATAACCAGGACTATAACAAAAATAACTAAACTTGGCAGAGCCGCCAGCAAAGAACGTAGAAACAAATTAGTTAACTTTGTACATTCCCTCACCCCACTTTTTTTTTTTTTTTTGCCTATTCTCAAATCATGCAAATTCAGAATTTAGCTAACGCTGATTGTCTGCATAGGGTTAAATTTAAAAGAAAAGAAAACAACCTTGTTTCTCATTCATATTTGAGAAAATTTTTTATTTTAAGAAAAAAGTAGAGGTCTGTCCACTTTGTTGCGAATGAGACCTTCATTACCCAGCTAACATACAGCGCCACAATTTTCTCCATTTGTAAAACATTTGCAACAAGCGTCAGGTGATCAATACCTGCACAGCATAAAGCACTTTCCCTTTGAGTACAACTGCTTTTCGTCAAATGGTTTACAATGATAATCAGAAACAACAAAAAAAATAAATCTAATAGAGTAAATAATAACAAACATTCAAATACAATAAACATCTAAAGCCTGAAAAATGATTATGTTAAACAAAACATTAATAAGATCAGATATGACAAACAGCAAAAAATACCCAAAATGTTTTTATTAATCAGCGCTATCAGAAAGAATATTTTACCAGGATCAGACAAGAGGCTGACAAATTTCACAATAAGGTCTGATGATCTATTCCAGCACTTTCATTGATTTCACATTTCATCTCGGACAAAACATGTACCTTTGGCACGCTGCCTGCAGCCCATGAACAAGCAAAGAGGTCTGGGAGTTATGTTTTTTGAAGCTCAATAACACTGAAACTGTTCACCAACTAATACCACACACACACACACACTCTCCCCCATTTTTTAAATTTTATTATGCCACCACATGCCAAATTTGGTCTGAGCCCAAAACCCGATGGCTAGACTTTAAACGCCATCAGACATAAAGCAATCACAAGACGCTTATTAAAACAGCTTTGGCTTACGTGACTGTCAGTAATACTTGAATTTCCTCATAACCAACAAAATTATTTATATTCCATACGTGGTAGATTTCTGCAATTTAAGGATTCTGCCACTTCACAGCCATGGAAATTAATAATATCAAAATGAAACATTTGGAAATATCCAGGAATAATGATTGTTAAACAGTTTAAAATGTGTGTCAGTCGTGCGTAAGATTAAAACTAATTAAAAAGGGTTGTCAAAGATGAAGGCGGCATCACCAACATGCAGAGTAATCACCCTGAACTGTCATCACTTGGTAAGACCTCAGCCTCCAAGTAACAACAGTAAATACTAGCTTCAAAAAAAAACAACAGTTAGCTGGTGTTATAAATAATTATCAACTTTCTTGCACTGGGGGAGACTGACAAGAAAGTCAACATGAAAACAAATATCTTGGAATATGAGTG
This sequence comes from Nautilus pompilius, assembly GCA_018389105.1. Taxonomy (NCBI): domain Eukaryota; kingdom Metazoa; phylum Mollusca; class Cephalopoda; order Nautilida; family Nautilidae; genus Nautilus; species Nautilus pompilius. The sequence continues at coordinate 159,111 of JACATO010000688.1, forward strand.
CTCCCTAGAAAAGAACAACATACCAGATCCCTGACAGCCAGATGTTCCCCTCAAAACCAGGACCATGTCTTTATTAAGAGTGGTGTCCTAGCTGGTCTAACAGAAGCTCTTTAGAACTCACCAGTCTCCTGATAATATCAATGGTTATGGAAACAAAGAAAACATCTAAATTATCTGCAATTTTTTTTCTCCTTTGGATAGGCAAAGAATGAGAACCTAATGACCATCCATTTGTGAAATTAGTACTGTAACAAGAATGAGATACAGACCTTCGGGTTTCTGATCTCATCCACGCACCATCTGTTCAAGTTTATGCACTACAAAAGGCAAATGAGAATCCCCCATGTACATACTACAGGGATAGGCCAAAAGTTTGGAAGAATATACAATGATTGTTTTATTAGATTTATTAGTTACTCTTGATAGGCAGATTGATTAATAAGTAAGTTATAAGAACAAAGCGAAAACAATATATTTAAACTCAAATAAGACTTTCAACATAATAGCTTTGCAAATTCTGGGCATCTTGGCAATTAATTTGTCACAGTATTGGAATATTTCCTTAACTTTGTTGCCTTTTAAGGCACCGTTCCCCTTTTAAGTTCAACAGCTCCCAAACCTGGGAATTGATCTGACCAACCGCATTCACAGGTAGGAAAACACCTTGTTTGTCTTTGCTTCTCGAGTATCATCTACACGAGATGATTCGCATGCTTAGGGTAATTACCTTCTGAAGGATAGACCCTTCAAGAGTAAGTCTGATGCTGGAAGGTAATGCATGTCTTTTCAAAATACCAAGATAACAATCCTCTTTGTCTACTCAATTCTGTACAAATCACTGACTTGATAATCTCCAAAATCTCCCCACGTTTTACCGTAACACTCCGATACACAATTAGATGTGCTCCAACTTAACAGCAAACACACACAGCATACACTTTCACCCAAACTCAAGTCCATAATATTCCGGTTCTCACCAGTATGGGTTTTATCTACATTTTCCTGCTGGGTTCCTCCCTCTCTACTTTATTATTTGTAGTCCTAGTTACTGATTTCTTCACAACCACAAGACCACGTGGACCAGCAGGTGTTGGATGCCTTTACAATGCTGTAAGGAAAACTGCCTTTGCTCTGGCAATGTCCATATCTTTTGTAAAGTCAGGGGCTATCTTAATAACTTGATGTATTTGGTTCTCTGCTGATTTTCTAGCCATGTTTGATCCAGTGATCCATTTCTGTGCAGTCTGTAACAAATTCCTAGAATGTCTTTGTTGGATGCGCCAACTGACTTCACCATAATTTCTGTTTTAATCGAGCGATCACCTTTCAAAACACCACATCCCTTACCTCAAAAGCTTGTGGTGAGGGCACCTGTTGTAGCTATGGCTCCTCTGGGGTTCGTGGCAGGGTGCTGCTGCTGCTGTTCATATAAGGTGCGTTTGTCACCAGTCAGGTATGCTGCCTGGTTTGTATGCCTCACACTGTTTTTGTACAAAAGCCAGCCATTATGGTAAAAGCCATCTTTGAATTTAAATAAATTATGTGCTTGTTTTTTTTTCTAATTTATTTATTAATTTATGTATCTATCAGTTTGACTAATAAATCTAATATAAAAATAACCAATATTTTCATTTTCCTGACTGTTTGCTTCCAAACTCAGAGCTGTACGTAGCATGTGCACAGAATATATTTTCTTTTGACAAATTAATATTTCAAGAAAAAACTGTAATTGAAATTGTTACTGATAAATACATCATTGCAGTGATCAAGATTTTACTTTTATAATTCATCTATAAGGAAAATGAAAAAGAAATTATTTTGCATGCTTCAAAGTTGTACAATCTATTGTCAGCTTTAAATGTATGAAATTTTACCATAATCAAAGACAGTGAATTGTAAAATACGCTACCACGATACGGTTCAGAAAAGTCATTTGCTAAAGCGCTGTGCACTGAATGTCCGCTATTTCACATTTCAGATTTTACTCAGAAGTTTGTAACATATCCTTCGATATGTCAGCACACTGTAATTTTTTGACCATTCAAAAAATTACTAGTTCAACAAAACCCTTTAATGAGATAGAAAGGGGAAAAAAAAACAAACTTTCAACGAGTATGAAAAGGATAATAGCAGAAGTGTATTGGTGATGTGGTATAAGAAAGTTCAGGCCATCATATTAGTAGGAACTAAACTAGCTAATGGACTTTTGTTTTGGTGCTTGCTCCTTCCCTGTCACCAACATCAAGAATTGTTTTCGAGATTTTGGACTAATGATGGTGATAAGGTCGTTAGTTGGCTTGGCTACTGTAATAAACTAATAGAAAGTGCCTCTACTTTCTACATTATTTTTAATGTTTACCAAATATGAAAAGCATTATCATTTTAACAAGTTTAAAGTAAACTTCATTCTAAAAACAAAGAAAAACCAAAAACATTTCCTGCAGCTATTTGTTCCCACTCTTCATGAAGAACTCTGTTTACTTATTTTACAATTCCATCTCCCTACCACCAAACAAATTGAAAGTTATTTATTCCTTAGTTTTCTTTTCATTAGCTAGTTGTTTCATCTCAAATATATATATATATTTTTTTAAAAAAAAACCGTTATCTAGTTTTTCCTTTGTTCCTAAATATACTTTTATTGCTTATTTGTAATAGGATAAAAGTTCTGAAAATTCCGTAACTCCATGGTGTCTGGACAACATTATCATTTAAATTTTTTGAAAGAAATGAGTTAATTTAAATGCCATCAAACTTCTAAAATCTAACTTCGATGCCTAACATCACTAATCGGTAAAGTGACAAATGAATTTCGTTTTTATTGTAACCTGTACATTACTCAGATAGGCAGGAAGTCCAGGTACAGTAGACTGGGTATCATCACCTTCATGGCTTTATTAAGCTGGCTGGCTATCATCAATCTATGATGCGCTAGCAAAATCCACCTACCAATAATACAGTAGTTGTTGAAGTCATTTTCACAACAATTCTTGTCTAAAATAAATGGGAAAGCAGGTAGACAGTTCCATAAACTAGCCAGAAAACCAACAAATTTATTTTCATCTTCAATAGATGCATCTGTTTCAGGAACATCTAAATACCACAGATTTGGGCAGCTACATCTGATCACTACCATGAGCAAAGTTTGGCCACCACTATAATCATATTACTGATAGTACGATAAAAAGTTGCATGTCCACACTGTCCGTTTACCTAATGGCTCAGAAGAAATGCAGGTGAGGTAGGGTAGACAAACATGGTAAATATTTGACAGTCCAAAAAATAACTTTCCTGGGATCATAACATTCAATAACCAAAAGAAGGCCTCAGTTAGACATTTAAGCAGGCTCAACCAGATGACCCAGATTAAATTCAGGACAGAAACAAGAGATCTTCAGCAGTAAAGAAAACTAACCACAGGGCTAAGTGAGGATGGAATGGAGTAAGAGGACAGCAGCCTAGTAAAAACAACCAGCCTCATAGCTATCATTGTAGATATGCCAGGTTTTTCCTTCTTTTTTTTTCCAATATAAGAGAAGGAAACAATTTTTAAAAAAGGGGAGGAGAAAATCGCTAGGATGCACATATCAGGCAATGCCATCGTGAGGAAAAAAAAACTCAAACGGTCAATTTAAGAATTTTCTACTCACTACAGCAGACTTAGACAAAAAGTAACCATTTTTAGAATCAAGTAGCAAAGCATTAAAAAAAAAGTTCAAAACAATGGCCAGTAAGTAAGCAGACAGACAGGCAAAGGGAAGTGAAAAATACATACAAATGTGGCTTCTTTTCTTTAGCAAACCCTAGACTTTGCCCAGTAGGGATAAGATTAGAGCTCTTTGCTTTCGAGCTTAGAACTATGTTTAGGATCACTGGAATTGTCCAAGTAGCCTCAAAGGAAGATGTCTCTTCAGGATGATGTTGTACCATTCATTTCTATTCCTACTCCACGCTTCATTGTTGACACCAAGAGATAGTTATTTTAGAACCCTTCTGCACTCTGAACACAGATTAACTTCCTTGTACTGAAAATCAATAATTCTGATTTCTCCAATCTTTTGTCCAGTATTCATGATGTTTTTTTTTTGTGGAAACTCATATTTCTTGTGAATTCTTTGAAGTAGCTCCTTCATTTACACAAAATCTTTTCAACACCTTAATCCAGCTAAATTTGAGATCAACATATCAGCACAGTCATTCAATCTGCCAATTCCCAAGCCGCAAGATGTCTGGTTGCAATGTTATCCTATGCATGTATTCTCATCGCTTTCTGTAAGATTCTGCTTTTTTTCCAAAACCAAATTTTCCAAAAAAAAACAAAAAAACCCATTTCTCTGTTATTCTTTTGACAACTTTGCTTACTATTTTCTAATCTGATCCAACTATCCTAGCTTTTTACAATGCAAAGAGCTTTCTCTTAATTTGGATACTTTGTGATAAATCAAAAGCAATAAGGAAACTCAGTATTATTCTTTATGCTACTCAAGTTAGTAACATTAATATCAGTTAAAAAAAGCAATAAAACATACTGTCACAGTTGTTGAGTTCGTAGCTTCTGCGTTCAGGACAACATAATTTTGGACAAAGTTGTATTTTATATCACAATGAAAAATTTAAATAAAATAATTTCAAACCTCACCAAAAATGACAATAAAAGCAAAAAGTGATAATACATTACTGGTTCCAAGTGATGATTTAGGCTGTAGCCCTTAAAGTCAAGAGATATGTTTGAACTTTGACTATCAGACTTTGTGTCATGTAAACAGTAACAAACAGAATTATCATGCAAAAGATATGGTAACAGTATTGATATCCATTTCCAAGCTTTATGTTGTCTTCTTAAGGTACTAAAATAGCTCCACTGAAACCTTATCTACAGAGGAATGATGTTGGCAAGAGAATCAGCCATTTAAAATACTGGTAACAGTTTTCCAACAATAAGGTGCTATGGTTCTTGATTACATTTTTAAAGCAGCTATCATATGGAGGCCTAAATAAAAAAGAAACAAAGTGTATGCTGATCTTAAATAATAATTATTTCTTTTTTTAATATATAAATTGTTTTTATAAATTAATTAAATCTATTGTGCTATTTAATGAACTAAAAGGTAAGTAACATTCAACTATAATTCTGTACAAACCTGAAAAATTACTGTAAATGTTTTTTTTTCAAACGATATTTCTAGGCCTCTGCCTCCTTTTTTTTTTTAGCTAGTGAAGAAATTATACTTGAAAACAAGGTGTCCCAAAAAAGATGTATACACACTTTTGTACATTACCATACCAAGACATTTCATCGCTCAGTGTTCAGACATTTTCCATTCATATGAAGTACTGTATAATGCAATACCCTGCCCTGTCCTTAGATGTTTTCAGTGTTGGGCAAAAATTACTAGCATGAGAATGTCCTATGATCAGTACAAGTTATCACAAATTAGTAGTGGCAAGCTGGGAATGTAGTCAAGGTACAACGTGCATGGACATGGAAGTGTCAACTGCCATCAGCAGCCTGCCTTGCAATTGCACATTTGAGAGACAAATTCAAAGCCAGAGGCATGTAAAGGCTGCTGCAGAGTAAAGAAAGGGCTGCATGTGTCGACTGAATCTGCTCACTACAAAATCCAAACATGTTTGTCAGTCTGGTACAAGCAGGTCAAGTATCCAATGGATTCTGGAGGATGTAAATTGAAAACCGTGCATATTCCTCAATAAGTAGCATTGTACCCAGTGTTGAGACCGTGTACAGCAATAAAGAATTGTTTTACTAGCAAAATGGCGTTTCTCTGAATTTTCAACAAGATATACAGCCATTTTTGGATGAACACTTACTGGGAAAAGGATGAAACAGTGCAGTCAAGTTGAATGCCAGCCACACTCTCCAGATCTCAGACCATCAATTTTCTTCTTTTTCGGGCATGTTGAAGGACAAGGCAGCTGACACAAAAGCAGCCTAACTAAACTTCAACAGAGAATTGTTGATGCTTCAACAGCTGGTCCTGTAAAAATAAAATCTGCTACTGTGTTTCACTCTGTTGTCAGATGCTGCAATACCTGCATCGATGCTAATGGTAAACATTCTGAACACTGTAATGTTTCATGTTAGAGGTGTCTGATGTATAAAGCAAAAATTCTATCTCATAGTATATCTGTTTACTAGGCTATAGGAAAGAGTTTGTATAAATCTTTTTGGGACACCCTCATATACACAGGTGCATCTCAAAAAATTAGAATATCGTGGAAGAGTTCAATATTTTTTGTCAGTTATTTCAGAAAGTGAAAGTTGTAAATATTCTAGACTCATTACATGTAAACTAAAATGTTTCAAGCAATTTTTTTATTTTAATTTTGATAATTACGGCCTACAGATAAAAAAAATAGAAAAAAGGTATCTCAAAATATTAGAATATTCCATTTCGAGTTTGAGTAAATCACTATTTATGCAGTATAAATACCATGAATCTCTCAGTCTGGTTCAGTACACAAAACCACAATCATGGGGAAGACTGCTGACTTGACAGTTGTCCAGAAGACACTCACTGACATCCTTCACGAGGAGGGTAAGCCACAGAAGGTCATTGCTGAAAGGGCTGGCTGTTCGCAGAGTGCTGTATCAAAGCATATTCATGGAAAGTTGACTGGAAGGGGAAAAGTGTGGTAGGAAAAGGTGCATAAGCAAGAGGGATGACCGCAGCCTTGAGAGGATCGTCAAGCAAAGCTGATTCAAGAACTTGCGGGAGCTTCACAAGGAGTGGACTGAGGCTGGAGTCAGTGCATCAAGAGCCACCACGCACAGATGTGTCCAGGAAATGGGCTACAAGTGTCGCATTCCTAGTGTCAAGTCACTCCTGAACCAGAGACAACGTCAGAAGCGTCTTACCTGGGCTAAGGAGAAAAAGAACTGGACCGTTGCTCAGTGGTCCAAAGTCCTCTTTTCAGATGAGAGTAAATTTTGCATGTCATTTGGAAATCAAGGTCCCACAGTCTGGAGGAAGAGTGGAGAGGCACAGAATCCAAGTTGCCTGAAGTCCAGTGTGAAGTTTCCACAGACAGTGATGATTTGGGGTGCCATGTCATCTGTTGGTGTCGGTCCACTGTTTTATCAAGTCCAAAGTCAATGCAGCCGTCTACCAGGAGATTTTAGAGCAGTTCATGTTTCTGTCTGCTGACAAGCTGATTTCCTTTTCCAACAGGACTTGGCACCTGCCCACAGTGCCAAAACTACTAGTAACTGGTTTGCTGACCATGGTATTACTATGCTTGACTGGCCAGCCAACTCGCCTGACCTGAACCCCATAGATTCTCTATGGGGTATTGTCAAGAGGAAGATGAGAGACACCAGACCCAACAACACAGATGAGCTGAAGGCCACTATCAAAGCAACCTGGGCTTCCATAACACCTCAGCAGTGCCACAGGCTGATCGCCTCCATGCCACGCCGCATTGATGCAGTGATTCATGCAAAAGGAGCCCCGACTAAGTACTGAGTGCATAAATGAACATACTTTTCAGAAGTTCGACGTTTCTATATTATAAATCCTTTTTTTTAATTGATCTAATGAAATATTATAATATTTTGAGATAGTGGATTTTTGAATTTCATGAGCTGTAAGCCATAATCATCAAAATTAAAACAAAAAAAGGCTTGAAATATTTCACTTTGTGTGTAATGAATCTGGAATATATGAAAGTTTCACTGTTCGGATTAAATTACGGAAAAAAATGAACTCTTCCATGATATTCTAATTTTTTTGAGATGCACCTGTAGATATATATATATATATATATGTTTCTTTTACATTTTTTTTTCCTTTGGCTCTAGTTTGGTTGCAGAAGATTCACTGATTATCTGTTTCCTTCTGGTAATTTCCGGTCCTTTACAATCACAATTTGTCATATTATCTGAGTTGTTTATCGCTGTATGTTCGCACTTTTTTTTAATAAAAAATAAAGCTGATTTTTGAGAATACAGAAAAAAAAATGTGTGTCTTGTGCGTGCTTGTATTCCTAATATAGAGTACCAACAGACTGTTACCCTGGTTCTTCTGACCGTAAACACTTAAATATGGAGTCAGAATGGCGTTGTATCTGAAGAATAATCATAAAACTAGCAGCAAGCAACTAATTTGTGGCTGGAAATCAAATTAAATATGACAATCAATAGTAATTATCTGGTGTTAAAGGCAGAAAGTTGTATTTTTTGGAAGCAGCACATGGAGATATCCTCTGAGCATAATACCCTGAAAAGCCAAACAAGTGAGCTTAAGAATTCCTACGGAATCTTAAGTAATATACAGTATGAGAAATGTTCTCGAAATAAAAATAACAAATGTATATTCACCGTCTACTGCATTTAAAAATCTGCCAAAAATAATAATAAGGTATAAATAAAACAAAAAACAAGGTTATTTTTAATTTATCAATTAAATGTGGAATTTGTAAAACTGATGATAGAAAGCAAAAGCAAAATTCAAATTCTCGTGTTAGATCTCTAGCTACTTTGTACCCATTTTCTCTCCCTTTTGTTGATGGCACACACTTAGCACCCACATTATTACACGTTCTTCAATATAAACTAAATGTTTGCCATTTCTACTTTCTAATTTAATGACCTAGTCTGCAAACATTTCAAAATGATTTATATCTTACTGATTTCTAGCTATCTTCCATCGTCCTTGTCCTACACAACAAAATAATCTATCACGCAATGGCTGCCATAAAGCAATTAAACAGCAATAACTTTATTATTACCCTTGCCATAATAATTTGGAAACTTGTTCTTGTAATGTGTTAGTTTGTTGTAGCAAATAAAATTAAGTACAAAGTGAAATTTTTTGTTAATACTTAATCAAGCCAGTTTCTGCAACACAGGGGGCCTCTACCATGTTTGGCATTGAACCAAACAAGGTTTTGTGTTATGGCTTGATCTTTGTATCTGTGTGAGAACTTCCTCTAGTTTTATCATATTGGTGAACATGAAAAAGCTGCTTTCAGATGAAAACCCAGATTGCCCAAAAGGTGCTCAACTACATTCATATCAGGACTATGGGGTACCTAGGAGAAGTGAATGCTGTTAATTCTGCTTTCAGACTATGGTCACAAGAGATGTAGCATTTAGCATCATCCTCATCAAGAATACAAACATCTAATTTCAGTATGTCTTGTTAGTAAAGTGTAAGATGCATTTTTAAAATATAATTGAAATATTCTTTGACGAACACCATTTCCGGCTCTCCACCATACTAGATTGCAGCCAATACCACAACTCTCCCGACATCATACCTGAATTAATGTTTAAGTTCTTCATTAGACCTTCTACAAACTCAGATGTGATCTCTATACATGGATGAAACTTTGATTTCTCTGCCCAATAACTTTGCCAAACATTCTCTGACCAGATATTTCAGAGCATTTTATTCCTTTTGAACAGAAGAATCTTTTTATGTGATACATACTCTCTGCAGGAAATTTGATGAAGTAGAAGTTGGACTATTCTTTGGCTCATTTCTGTTGCAGTAGTAATTCTAGCAAAAGAATTCTGATTTTGAGTGTGGACATTGCAAGTATGGTGTCACTGTTGAGGGCCTCCCAGATTACTTTCCAATAGCTGTGGTATTTGTTCCAATGAACTTCACAATACATGGCGATAAGAAAATACCGAGAATTTTGGAAATCTGTTGTTGACTTTAACCACATTTTAAGCATGACAACATCTGGCAAGGTAATAGTGCAAAATGATTATCTATCAGATGTACTAATGGCCATTCAAATGCAACCGGGTTGGATATAATTACAGTAACCATTTTCCAGCTTGGTTTAAATGGAATCACCAGTGTACATAATCACACATGACGTATGTGAATTCTGATCAGATACATTAATCTATGGAGGTGGTCAAATTAAATGGAAAAACACTACAGGTGCTAGAAATTTAGTAGTAAGAAAAACCAAATAAAAAAAAAAAAAGTTTTATTGGTTGTTTGAAGTAGTTATTAATTAAACATCAACCCACTGAATATGCACAGTAGTACTTTCTGCATGAACCTGCATATGCAGTGTTCATTAATTCTATACTGTGACTGTATTATAGTTTCAATACTCTCACAGTGTATGTATGAGGGATTTGACAGTTATAACATTAACAACTGCATCACAATTAATGCTTTGCTTTTCAATGCATGTTCTAAATTCCAACTTTGCTTTTTGGATTCTTTATCATTTTTTTTTCCCCAGACTACTGAACAACCTCAAACATTTCATTATATTTTGCACACTGCATGTACAGAAATAGATTCTGTACAGCATATATGGGATAACTGAAGATTTTGTGGATACCTCGCATGTTCAGGATGAGATACACATAAAAGCTAACTCTAATAATGCTAAAAGAGTGAATTCTAATGTTAGTACACAATCTGGCGTATTAGTGATAATATAATTTTAACAACAACAAAAATCTTTTGCAAAATCTAATGTTTTGCTTCTTTTTTCTAAAGAAGGGATATATTTCAAACACCTAGTTTTTGAAAATAGAGAATAGTGATGGAGTAAGTTGCTAAGGGCATATTTATTTGGCTTGGTTGCATAAAGTGCTAGAATATGATTCAATATATCCTCTTATTTGGTGAAAACTGTATTATCCACTTTAAATGAACCACAGATTCATGGCACTCAATAATAGATCTGTTTATTTTTTTTTAATAGAAGGACACTTTCATCCGTCATCCAGATGCTAAGTGACGAGGATGGGCACCCATCAGATAATCCACTGCCAGCAGGCACAATGGTAATAAACAGCTAGTTATGGCAACAAGTTAAATGTATCATATGATATGTACACACAGGAATTTCTTGTTAAATAGCCTGAAATGATGCAAGACAAAATCCATCGACCAGTGTAAAGCATTCAGAAAAATAGCACTAACAGACTGAGTTAGGTATGACTTGTGTTTCAATGGACCACTCACAAATAAGACGCAGGCCATGTGGGTCAAAATCCTAGCAGTGAACCAAACTCGGTGTTGAGCTTTGGAACAACACAAATGTATTGTACGCCCCTTAAGATGTCATTATAATGCATTGTGCATTTGAAAAAACAACAAAAGTTAAATGTGATTTTCTGTATTAAAAATATAAAACTAACTGCACATTAATAAGTTAGGGCAGCACAGCAGTAGTCCAATGGCTAGATTACGGACTCCTTCACCAGCTGGCCAATGGGTTTTCTTCTAGTATCCCAGTTTCCTCCCACATCCAGAAATGAAGAGCTCTAGTTAAGAACTTTTGATCGGTTTGTTCTTTGTGCTGGCAACATTTAAATCATTCACCATCTTGGAAGGACCTGGCTCCACCTCACCATGTACTATTCTGGCCAAGATTAATGATGACGTCTTCTCACAGGTGCTGTGGCTGCACAAATCCCCTTCACTGGACATTTTAAACAAGGGTCACATAATTTAAGCATGTGCAAAAATATATATTTTGACTTATATTAAGAGCCAATTTATCTGAATATCCAACCTAACACGTGCCTGAGAGAGAAACGACTTCCCCCTTCCTGCAGAAGATGGATACCCTTTGACAACCAAAACTTAATCCACAAGAAACTAATTCAATGAAGAAGATATCACCATAGAATTGGACTTTTGAGAGGCACATTAATTTAAAAGCGAGTGAGTATACTGCACTTCAAAATATATGCACTGTAGCTGTTAATTTAGATATACAGTGGTGGCCAAAAAATTATTACATCACCAAAATAATTCATAATTTTAATCTTTTTTTCATTAGTGTAACTGAACCATACAATAACGAATGTATTATTTATGCATTTCTATTTCTGCCAATAATGAAAATATTCTATCATCAAAATAATATTGCAAAGCAAGAGTTCACTGAAGCTCACTGCTTCATTATTCTAATGGTTGCCTCTCCACAAAAGCTTTTACAGTATTATGGAGGATGTTAAGTACAGAAGAAACTCTGTAAATATCACAACCCTGACTTGATTGTACTGAAATAACATATAGTTTAAAACAAAACAGGGAGTTACAAAGTTTCTGATCAGCTACCATCACTTGAACAATTTACATGCTACATTAAGTATAGTAACAACTTTTCTAACAGATGTTCTTTTCTAATATAATCAAATTTTCCTTTTAAATTATGTTTATGCTCTGAACCTGCCAAACCCTTTTCTTTTTCTTGGAAAATCTCCATGTGCACTGTATTATTAGGATGTGGGTAAAACACTAAACCAAGGTTTTGTCATTTCTTGTTGTGGCTGCTCACTCTGAGAGTTTTCCAAGCTTAACTTGATGTCTTAAAAACAAAATTAAATATTTTCGAACAGCAGTAAGCTTAAAGCAATTACTCTTGATTTATTTTATACCGTATCAATCAGAGTACAGAAACACTATGCCACAGGCAGCCAGATTAAAAACAAATTTATAATCCCTCTTGACATAACAGGCAATAATCTTCAAGCTCGGGCAGGAGATTGAAAATGCACCAGTGCTCTATCATTTCAATTACCTTGCAGTTGAGTTGCCTAATGATGATGGTTTCCCTACACATGATGAAGGCAGACAATTGTTTTTACCAAACTCCCTGACTGGATAAAGGCTGTGCATTGATTCTGCACTGAAAGATCTATTAAGAACAGACAATAAATACCAACCTCAGATGTTTTGTTCACTCACACAAAAAGTTTGTGAGCATTTCCAGTGAGTATCTGATGAGTAAATGATGGGGAAAAAAGAGAGATTCCATCAATTAATTATTAAGCTTTTAAGGCATACTACAAGCCAGTTAGCAGGTAAAATAATTAATTAACTTATTTCAAATGCAAAAGAAAAATGGTAACTGAGCTAAAACATAACAAAACCTACTCATACAAACATTCACTTCCTATTTTCCCTTGCCATCAATTAGATAATGCAGAACACCCATCACTAAATGTATTCCTCCATGCATCTTTTCAGAAAATATTGTAAAATTTGTATAATACCTAAAACCACAGGTATTTCAGGAATTATTTTTTCCAATACAATCCAAAAGGAGGAGGATCCTATGTAAATGCACCATTATCTGTGATATAAAGTGGAAACTGATGAGTTTGAAGCGACTTAGTGCCATGGATAAAAACGAGAAAGTTTAGGAAGAAAACAAACTTTTTTGTTTAATTTGGAAATAATATTTAAAGTAGACATGCCTCTCTCTCTTTTTACTAAAAACTAAGTGGTTATGTTTTTAAATAAAAATCATTATTATTATTATTATTATTATTTTAAAATATCATTTTGTCAGAAACTTTCCATTGCTAGACAACGGGGCAGATAACTATTTACTTTTACGTGTTATCAAGTGAAAATTAGTTTTTTTTTTTTTTTTTTTTGTCAAAGGAATATTGATTATAATCCACTCGCAGATCTAGACTTTGGCAGTCAGCTTCCATCTATGGGAGTGCCCAAGTCACCAGCATGTCGTGTATCTAATATGATTTTGCCAACAAACAAACTTATTGATTAACCACCAAAAAAATCTCTACTCTCTGTTCAGTAAAGAAAAAGTCATTTCCAATAAAATACTAAGCCAAAATGGACAAAGCATAGGTTCCAATATATATCCCTGTAGTACACAGTAATTTGATTTCACTGGCAATTGTGTATAATTAACTGACAGGGCTAAAGGATCATACATTCTGATGTGTAGCATGTTTTTTCATAAATCCACGAATAAAAATTTTCTAAAAAGTCAATACGACAAAACTATTTCTGGACACATTCGAGATTAAAGATAAAAAAAGAAAAACATTCTTTAAAAACAACAGAGAGGCAAAATGCAGGTTGCTTTTTCCATAACAACAGAATCAAATAAACAGCTCTACTATTCATCAAAATTCATAAATGCTATGTTTATTTATGTTCCCAAATTTTAGACACCAAAAACCATTTTCATCATTCAACACTGTAAAGTTATTTATTGGCCATTCAAGAAGAAATATTTTGCAACATTCAAAGAGAAGAAAAAGTGGTTTACATCAAATCCATGAATGATCTGGCATGAATCATGAATGAGGAGCACAAGATCACCATAAAATATCTACACTTCTGTTCCTCACTACTTCATCAGCATGCAAAAGACATCTTTATAATGATTGGAAAATCTGCCTCTTAAATTATTTTGGTAAGAGATTGTGTCAGTAGCTGTTAGCTGAAGACATTTATCACTGGACACAAACAAAAGGAATGAGATTATAATATGTAGCAGCTTCTGCTTTTTTTTTACCTGTATCCTCAGCGCAAAGAACAGATTTTGCAGAGTGTCTGCCTTTTTATGAGAAGGGACAAACACCTACAGAATTAACAGTATGACAATATCTTTAAAACATGCACTGATGAACAGAAAACCAACGAACTTTTACTTTTCCCCCAAACAAAGTAAAACTGCAGAGATAAAGACAGTATGTAGTTCAAGATACAGAAAGAAGCAGCTAGTTTCATGCAAATGACAGCACCAGTTATTGTAAAAGTAAAAGGATTCAGCCGTGCTGTTCTTTAAATATAGTTATTCATTGCATAATAGATAATGAATCCATTATAAACAGTATGGAGTGAACTAACCAGAGCCTACACGCCATACAGGAGAAATGTTGAATCAAAATCCGCTTTAAAAAAAGAAATGGGTAAATTTCCCCTCTTAGATAGCGTGCAATATACACTCATAAGTATGATAATAAACAATTTGCAATGTAAAGACCATTTCCAAACTGTTTTAAGTCTACATAAAAATTACATCAATCATGTTTATCTGCATGTTGGAGAAAATCTCACTAGCAGACCACTACAGAAAGTCTTTCAAATAGTTTGGCTGCATATTTGTCAATTTTAAAATCCATGAAATGATGAGAATGATAAACATGATATATCTTTTACATACTGCATGCATTCAAGGATCATTCTAACCAGGGCTGACATTGTGTCAATAAATCAGGCCAAATTCCTAAAATTATCCAAATTTGAGCTACAACCACTGAGTATATTAGCAATTTCGAATTTAAAACCACAATATCATGTACCATTAGGTTGAGTTATGGTTGCATCATGTAAATCACCTGAAAGCAATGTTTTCTTTTGTCTATATATAAAGATAACAGAGCAGCATGTGAAATAACTAATGACCAAATTAAGAATATTCTTGATCAGTGATAACAAATCAGCAAAAAATTTCTGTAGTTATCAATCAGTATCCTGCAATACCATTTGTAGCAGCAAAAATCAGGTGAGTAAAGAATGTGATTTTTAGGACCTTTCTAAGAGACAATGCATCAATAATAGTCTACTATAGATTTTAAAGAAAACTAAATGCATAATTTTGTTTAAAAATTAATAAGTCAAAAAAATATACTGATAATCAGGATTTAAAAAGCAATGAATATTTACATCCCATTTTTTTTGCGTGATAATGTGAGAGGGTGCTTTAATTTTTAAAATGCAGAATTTACCTGGGTAGGAAGAATTACCATAGCTGCCATCTTGGTTTTAGAATTTACAAGAGTTACTTTTGATGCATTAATTATAAAAGAGTAACAAAGAAAGTGCTGCTCTCTTGAATGCTAAAGAAAATTAAATGTTCCATTTGCTACATCTTCCCTTAAAAACGTGAAAGATTATGTAATCCTCAGGAAATGTATGCTTCAGTCTGTATTTTCCAACCTATGTGATGCTCGCCATCACATCTCTGTTCCTTTAATTAATAACTTCTGAGCTGCCATCTACTGATCACAAGGCAATCAATCCGATTAAGTGTGTTTCTATCTAGGAAGTTCCAAATCCATTTATGGATATTTCTGTAAGAAAGTAGCAAAGCCCCCAATTAATAAAACATTTATCCAGTGGACTCCAACTTATCTCTCCCCATTTTCATTCATTAATCCCTCCCCCAGCAGCCCAAGGACTATAACTTCAAGGCTACCATTTCCACAGCAAAACCACCTATCATGCAAAACAGATCAAGTCTTTACACTTCACTGATGACATGTTATACAGGTTATTACAGAAGGCATCTTTGCCTTCTCGCATCACCGTTAACAAATGATGCATGGCATGAAGAATCATAACCTTGGGAGGATACAAATGATTCTCTCATCTGCCTCCCACTCAAAGCCTTCAGAAATATAAGAGCTTGCATTTACTCGGATAGAACCATATCTCCATTTAAACATGGTACACTAAGTAATGTAAAATTTGAAATAATGAAGCTCAAAGATTTTGTGGTTGTATTAAAGATGAAGTTTGTTAATATTTAAAGATGTACTTATTTTTTTAAAGATGATTCCTCAAATTAAAAAAAAAAAATTAAATTTCTCCTATGATTAGAAATTTCCCTTCCCTCTCCAGCAAAATAATGTATAGTTTTAAGTTAGTCAGTCTACTTAACGTACTCTACTTCTGGTCTATCAGAAAAACTTGAACTGTTATTTCCCCTGAGAAGGCAAAGATTTCTAGTACAGAAAAATTGGTCTGCATTACCATGACCATGGCTGCTACTGACAGAAATGAATTTTGCAAGCACCCGGATAGATTTCACCCAGACGAAATTCTTCTCCTCTTACCCAATAGGAAGCCAGACGTTCTTCTCTCATATTCGCCTAGACACATCATTGTTAGCCATTAACATTCACCCATTTCTTCCAAAACTCTATCTAATAGTCTCCATGATAAATGTATTTACTTTCTAACAATTTATCTAAGTCATGTTTCTTTTCCTAGCTTTCTTTCTTATAATTGCAACGACTCAAAGACTTTGTTGGTGCTTTTATCGAGAACAAACAGTTTGGTAAATATGTTGATTTATTTAAAAGAACAAAAAATTTTAAAAATAAATAAATAAAAAAAAACCAAACACTATAATGTCAGAATGGTGTTAATATTAATATTGTTCAGAGTATAATTCAAAAATTCTGTTAAAACCATAATGCATAAATATTTCTGCCAGTCAAATTTTTGAAAAAGACCAATTTCATCAAAGAAAACAAACTTCTAAAACCTATTTTGTGATATAGGATTTGCAGATTAGCAAAGACGAGACCACACTATTTCATGAGCAAACAGTAAAGTTTACAATTATAGTTTTTTAAAACTGCTTCTGTATTTGATTGATATAAGAATTTTTCTATATTTATCTGAGTGTATAGGCACTAAGATTTCCTCACATCTTGGGTTTCTGCCATGAAAATTCTGTGTAAACGAACTTTGCAAACATTTAATTCTATGGGTAGCAGCCATTTAAGTTTCGAAAATTTTCAAACTCCTATCAGAATGCAACATGAGACACTTCATCTTTTGTTTAATAGATAATACACATAAGATAATTCAGCTGCCAGTCTGATCCAGATTACCTCACAGGTTATTATTCAGCACTCTGAAGATATATAACCAATAAATCTTGCACAAAGCAAAGGTTTCTACAAAACATTCTCAGAAGAGATTAGGAGACAGAGCTTGAAATGATTTCAGCAATCTAAGGAATATTAGGGGTCCAGTTGCATTTCACTGAACACTGAACTTAACTTACAAGGAATTAAATGGCAATCTTGTGAAATATAGTTTTCTTTCACTACTCTAAAGTGCTGTCAAATTAAAAAAAAAACAACAAAAAATATTTTTAAAATCCATACGAAACCGTGAAGAGGAGAAATATGATTTCCAGAAATTTCAGGGTAGAGTGTAAATGACACCCTGTGTACACACTATCCAGTCCAAGTTGTTTTTCTTTCCTTAAAAATATTATCAGTGCAGCTACTTGTGAAGCTAAACCATAGGACAGAATTCCACAAACTGTGTTAGCAACAACCAATCACCACAAGGACTCATTGTTTTGGTACCCGTACAGCCAGCTAATTTTGCAGCTTAATTATAAGAGAGAGTTTTAAAATCAGTACAATGGAAAACACAAAAAAAAAACATGGCCGCCACTTCCTTAACACTAAATCTGTGTTATGATAAACTTGATGAAGTCCCAACTACCAAATACCAACCCCTGCTCAGAGATTCTCATCCACCTAAGCTACTGGGAGAAGCCACAATCTCATAGCCCATTTACTGATCAACAATCTTTAATCTCAAATCAGGAACTCTTTTTCCTCTCATTTGTGGTGTCCATCTTTCGAAGGTCTCAATTATCCAGGTAACTGTCTGGAGCTTGAAAATATAGTCAGCAGATCTGGTGAGTGACAGCATGCGTTTGACAGGAGAAATTAACCAACTACAAGCTCTTTAATGCAAGAACAATGCTATCGGTATTGGGGAGCTCCCACCAGCCTAAGAATCACATCAATAAAACTGATTTTATTTAGTGGTCTTTTCTAGATAGGTTCCATATTGTATACAGTGTAAAAATTAATAATTATTTAAAAGTACAAAAGTTTGCCTGACACACACACACACACCAGCGGGGTATAGATGGTTCTGTCGAGTAATTGCTGTATTTTTGTTTCAAAAATTTCACTGCCTTCATTCATTCATTCTTACTTAACAGCAGAGAAAGGGGCCTAAGTTTATATATCTGGACATTCATTTTCTTTAATTAAACGGATACTATTACTATTTTCAGAAGTAACTAATGAGAAATTATATTATTAAGGTATGTGAATAAATAATCCTTCATTATAATTGTTGTCGTTATTATCTTTGCTATTCCATTTAACACGTTGGCCAGAACAGATGACTTCAGTCGGTAAATAAATCAAAAAAGTTGTCTAACCATCGGCATTAAAAAAAATAAATTACAAAAGGGTCTTCTGATCTGATAGCTGTAAATTATACATCCTCAGGAGAAAGGAAATTGGGCATATGAGGCGTCCAAGGGCTAAACCATCAAGAACTAATGCAACACCAAATCATAAATGAAAAGAAAGTGCCTTTTAAGGTGTATACTCATGGGTACTATATTTTCATTTATACTAACAGCCAAGTTAATGAACAACACAAAAACCAATAATGCTGCCTGACAAACAACATTACCATAAACAGGATATCTGAGTTTGTCATTTTAAAAACTTCATCAGAATAAAGCTTTCCCCCCTTCCAATTTCAAGCAACTGAAGGACAAATTAAAATATAAAGCAACTCTCTCTCATTCTTTCTAAAAGCATTCCCCCCCTTTCCTGTTGATCAGATGTTTCCTTAGAAACCCTTTTTACTCAGCACCAGAAGGATAATTTTATAAAGGGAAAGTGTGGCAGCGTGGAATCGTCATGATTATTCTGGAGAAAAGTCAACCTTCGAACGATGCAAGCACAGTAAAGAAAGGTGCAATAAAACCAATATTTCACCGTCAGTGGTGATGTTCAGCTGAACATTAAGATGACTCCCCCACCTTCATGCCACAATCAAAGTGAAAGTGTTTCTCAAGTGTTCATTTTGAGCCATAATTGCTTAGGTCGATAGAGCATCAGTTATTCACCATGATACTTGCTTAGATTCCATCAACGGAGATCATAATTACTGGTATAAATCCAAGATGTGAGTGCTCTGAAAGAGGTAAAATCCCACAAGCTAAAGTGAGACCAAAAATCAAAAAAAAATATGAGCAATAGAGGCCACTAAATAAGGCAACTCATTTACACCAATCATTTCTCAGCAGAATTATTTCAATATATAGATTTTAGTACAATTCAAAATTCAGCTAAGCAATTTTAAAAATACAATAATTAGCATATTTGTTAAAATCAGACGTTTTTTTGGTTTGTACAGTAAAATAAATTAGGAGAATCTTAGACTATAACTAAAGTGAGAGTAACATTTTCTTCTAGTTGTCATCTTTTCTGGCTTATATGGATGGATCACTTCCACTTAGGAAGCTGGATGACATAACAGCGAGACTGTCACAATCACGTGGCATTCTCTTCAGGAGAACTGGCTTCTAATACAAGTAATGGAAAATGTTAACAGTAAAATTCTTCACAGACTGAGCCCACAACAAGAGAAACCATAAGGGGGTTTCAGATTCCTCCCTATCCATCAGAACTGAAATGCAATTCTCAGAATCTCCTCCCTGCATAGTTAAAAGTGGTCCATCTGTTTCCAGAAATACTGATGATTTTCTTTCATGAGAAGTATCATCATTGAAATAGAGCAACATATCTTTAGGTGTTAATAAAAGTGCGAAAGGCTGCGAGGAAAACAGAGAAACTAGCGAGCACTTATTATTACTCTGGGTGCACAAGCATGACATCATCAAACGTGTTTATATAACACAGAATATTCACTGACTGGTATAAAAGATTATCCAAAATAATGATAAACTTTACATTTAAAACCTGAGGCAAGAGAGTTTTGTAAAGACATCATAGTTAAAGAAAGCCCAGGTATCTAATGTATGGATCGGTAAGAAATATAAGAACTTATTGCTAATCTTTATAAAAATCTGTGAAGATACTGCCTGCCAACTAATGTCATAATGAGGCTACATCATCATTCATTGTCAATAAAATTACTGATGAAGAAGCCTAACAGCAAATAATAAAAAGCACATGATAATTAAAACATTGTCTAACCATAAGTGCAGAGAAGTGAAGAAACCCTAAATTTAATATCGTGATAGATAATAATAATAATAATAATTTAGAGCAATGCCATTGCAAAAATACATAATTAAGTAGTTAAAATGCATTAAAGAAAGGCCTGCAATTATTTATCCTTCCTCTGGTTGTTGTTATTTTTTAAAGTTAATGATGATTAAGGTTCTAAACAGTTGTTCAGGTAAAGAAATCCAAAAAGGAAGACATAATTTAAATAATGCAGAATTAAATGTAAAAAAAAAAAAAAAAAAAAAAGAGGAGGAGGAGATGCACCCTAAAGAGATCTGGTCCAGAAAATCACCAGCAGAATAGTTTAATTACTCTGAATACTTCAGGAAAAAACGACGAGTGCTAGCTGTGTCCCACTGCTGCGAGTTCATAGGGCAATTAGTGATGCAAAGAAAATCCCGACAGAGGTTACTGAGTAAGGAAACTGACATAAATCATAAATCAATCTCTTTCTACATCACCACAATAAAAAGTCAATGATCCTTTTTTCTTTCCTTTGTTCTAGAATGTTTCAAAAGTAAAATTCCGCCGAAAAATTCTTTGGCGTTATAAATAATTTTTCCTGCCATTTCTTGGGTTTGTCTTTTTTTTTTGCTTTAATAAGGATCACCTCTCTTAACACTTTGTTTTTACCCTTTCTGGCATTCCACATTCTGAAAAGTCAATTCATCTGTAACTTTTACTCCTACTTCAACATAACAACTGATATCTGTTTTCAAAGATGTCGATTTTCCGCAGTTTTCTTCAAGCCTTCAGAACCTGGATTCCAACCCTATTCATCATGCTGTGTGCTTGGATTGCTCCATTCCTCCATCTGTTAGAAGCCATTGAGGTGATGCAAGTAATCTAAAAACGATAGACAAGCGGCATCATCAATATTGTGGGTGATAAAATCTATACCGGAGGATGGAGACTGTGGAAAAACTGAACTGAATTCACAGATAAATGTAGGTGCGCTCTATCCAAACAGGTTGACTAAGGCTGCGTGAGTGTAGCTCGTAGTTTGTCAAGATGGCTTACAAAATCCACAAACATGGCAGCCAACATCTTCCCACCCAGTTACTCATTCTATTATAATGAGCGACGATTAAAACATAGTAAATATCATAATGCCATATTTCCTGAGAAGATGTATAACAAATACATTCTTTTAAAATATTAAAATAACATCTTAATTTACTGTAAAAATCAAAAACTCTCTTTACTGCGTGATTGACAGTGAGAATTCCGACACCTATTTATTTAGGACAATACATCCAGCATGGTTATGTACTCCTGTGACCATTGCCTAAATGTAGAGAAGACCTTACCTGTAAAAAAGCTTTACAAAGGAAATAAAACAGAACAAATGGCTACTTACAGAACAGTACACCTTGTTACAAATAGTGCATATCTTAATGAAGATGTTACGACTCAGACTGGTCAGTCAGTCATGGTGCTGCGCATGTGTATAAATCAGACTGTCTTCCTTCCAGTTTGTTACGTGTCACCGTTTAGAATTTTTTCAATGATTATATGATTATTCAAACAAGCATCTTATGGGATTTTTGTCATCTTCTTGGTATTTCAACAAATGAAAGAGCTTTTCCTAACAAGAAGCATTTCTTACAGAATCTATTTTGCTTGTAAAAATTTCTCCAGTGCAGCAAGAAACCAAGTGCGAGATATCTTCCAATGGTTTAACAAATAGTTAATTAAAAGTAGAAACTCATTTATATAATTTCAGCTTAATTGCTGAAAGTAAATAAATTTTTTTTTTAAAAAAGGAAAAGTCAAATACTCCTTATAATGTTTTGTTATTTCAGGAACTTAATAATCCGCTTTGTGTCAGTTTACTGCATTTCCAAAATATAAAAATAAGAATGAACTGATGATGAATGGGTTAATCAGAAAATAACTAGATATCAATTTACACTAAAGATCACAAATCTGAATTAGTTCGTTATCCATGACTGACACTAAAACTAAAATTATGCTTGGTACTTTTAGACAAAACCAATCAACTCACCCACTTATTCCCTTTATCCCTGACAGCTGATAAGTTACAACAATTTCTATCCCCTTCGTCTTCAAATGGTTAACATCCATCAGAAATGCCAACCTACTCTGGTGCCAATAACTGGAAGTATCTATCTTTTTAATTACTTTCTCTTTCATTCAGAAAACCCCATTCTTCAACAATCAGCAATAAACACCATCTCTGGGAAATTATGAAACTAACTCTGATCGCCTATTCTATCCAAATTCTATTATCACAGAAATTTTTATTTTTTTAACAAAACAATCTTAAAAAAATATAATATGCTGATGACCTTCAGTTCTTTTGTCCTTGAAATCAAAATGCCCTTAAGAACTAATTTCAGTGAACCTTAATCTGATTGGCTGAGGAAGATCATGCAATTAGACACAGAGCAATCATCATTTACATACAGCATACCTTTCATTATTTGTGCAAAGCCATGTTTTGTTGTTGTTTTTTAATCAGCTCCATTAACTGAAAATGTTTAACACAGATGAAACGGATGGGAGGCAAGGCATTGCAATGCGTGGTAAATGAAACCACACCAAACTCACAATGGCTAATGATGATCTAACAAAAGATCCTTCATGCAGCGACAATATAAAACAACTGTTCGCCCGAAATATCTTCTTTGACTTCGCAATGCCGTGAGAAAATTGCCAGGCTATGCACCACTTACACTGGACATTTAGGAGAGGGGGGCGGCATTGAATCAACAGGAAACTGACCATAAACAAGGACGCCTAGCGAGAGACTAATCGTAGCAGCAGCTGCTAGTCTCCAAACTGGCGTGACAAGAGGCAACAACTGCACCTTTACTGCAAACACTCCATCAAAAACCAAGCTTTGAAAATCGTCAGTGCAGCAACAGTGAAACCCCCTTCTTGCCATCATCATCATCATCATCCATTATTTTTACAAATTAAGTTACAAATACTCAACATGGAAGAAATGCTAGCGAACAGTTTCAACTGGCCATGTAAAAGATTGTGCTCAAGTCAGTTTTTCTAACTATTATCATTTCTGCTAACCCTAACAGATTTTGCACATAATTCTTTTCCTTTATTACTATTCTATTGCTCACCTTTGATGGCAAAATCCAAAGAGATTGTAAGTTGGAGGTTAATTTCTCCAATGAAACAAAACGGTGCCCTACGGCCGAGCCTAACTGTGACAAACTTCAAACACGTCACGTAGCAGCAATATGCCAGAAATACTTTTCCTTTTATTGATTTGCATCAACCACTAGAGTTCCCAGAAGCAGCAGATAACTATCCAGCATCTCGGAATCCATGACTACTGAAAAGATTCAGGGCTTGACGGAAGATAAAACAGCAAGAAATGTCATATCGTTCAAACTTATAAGATTTTTTTACCACATAAAACCATAAAAGATTTAAAACCCATCAAAGTTTCCTTTGTTTTAATCCCTTTCAAAAAACAAAAAAAGGACTAAATATTTAAGCTCACATCACTTTCAATGATTTACATCAATCATGCTTATTGATTTTATTCAATTTCAAATCATTAAAAATTATATAATAAAATATTCTATATGAATTAATAAGTATATACCTTTTACTGATGTATGTATCGATAGAAATGGGATAAGTACAAAATAACTATTTTAGAACTGCAATTTTGCATATTACTGCAGTCTGCTGCCAAACTTGTTTTTCCTATTTAATCAGAAACTATGTATTCAAACTGATAGAGTGAGTGGTTATGGGGTTCATCTTCTGCAACCAATATATTTTATTGGGTACAGCAATGGATGTTTCCCATTTGCCAAACCCAGCTGCTGGATTTGTATCACCAATATGTGAATGATTTCTTTATCTTTTCTTCCATCATTTCACCATGGAAGTGGAAGATGAAGGACAAAGAATCTGATTTGAAAAGTCAGATCTGCAATATTCCATAAATCTATGCCTTCGGGGTTTAACCAACTTTATTAAATTTAATGCTATATCAATTGCAGTTTTGCCGGCTCACAAAATATATTCATAATGCATTACATTTCATAGTAAATCTCAGTTTATTAAAGCTTTATCTTAAAAAGTGAGTTCTAGGTACATAAAATATTTTCTGAATTCTATAAATTGCTTTGCTGGTTCATTCTGTCTCAATAATTCATGGTTAACTGAGATGGAGACCAAGCAGATAATTGATAACAGATTTAAATGTGTCTTAAACACATGCAAAGTAAGTTTGAATTTTTTATCCCCAACAGGTACACACCGTTTATATAGATAGATGTCACACCAGGTCTGCATGCACTGGTAAAATCATACAGTGTGTTGCTGTGCACTTCTTTATGATGACAAATTCCATCTGGATGCCATGAGGACCCTAGCCAAGTCATTTCCTGACTCCCAGGTCTGTATCAATACACAATAAACTATTGTTTATCGAATAACATGCATTTTAAACTCTCTATCTAATTCAGTCTCTCTATGCTCTCCAAAAAATTAACTCTCTTCAGTTAGGTTTATATTTTGTGTTTTTCCCCTTACACTAGTTGAAAGTGAGCTTCCATTAAGTCAGAAATACCACAGGTGTATTTCTTTTTAACATTTCATTTTTATATTTAGCTATTACTTCATTGCAGCGTGTTTTTGTTTATTATAGAAGATCAAACACGAATACTTTCTTGATACCCATAAGAAAACAGTTTCCAAAGTGGTTTGTAGTGGTTAAAAAGTTTGGGGAACACAACCACTGGAGAGTGAGAATGCCAGAAAAACTTCATCACCAGGTGGAACCATATTCCAAGATGCATACAGTTTATCCATCTTGCATAGGTTTCAAAGACACAAATAAATCCCATCTGCAAGAACATAACCGGAAAATAAACAATTAAAAAATGACACAGATAACAGACAATAGCCCAGACATGCTAAATAACAGAAAAAAAAACTACGTACTACAAAAAATGCAGTTCTGTAAAACACAGCTTTCGGTCATCACGTGTATAGGAAAATGGCGCAGCATTGCAGAGATGGGTGGCTTTGATGTCCCCCCGTCTGGCTCCTATGACCATGCTTTTTAATGAACCAATAAAATACCTCCGAACCTATCAACTCATACGTAAATATGAATCTAGGGAAATTATAACTGCGAAAGAAAATGCATAGACAAATTGCATCGTGACAAACAGAACTAAGAAATCAATAACTTTGAAGGCAGTGAATAAAATATCGTAATAGTATCTACACAGAATTTAAAATCTCCATTGATCCACAAAAACGCCTCTTTGACTTGGAAAGCCAGTAGTTTGTAAAACTTTGCTGGCGACTCTAGTATTCTGTAGGCAAACGAGGCCACTTTACCGTTCCTGGCCAAGTCTCTGTGCCACAAGGGCAGATAAGGAAAAGCCAGGGCGACTTGGGGAAGAGTTCATCACAGAATCATATTTTTTAAAGAGATCATGAAAAATGAGACATGTGATAGGTCCCTTGGGTCATTCAGAGTAGGAGTCGGCTAGTAGCACTGGTAACCAGCCAGCCCTCCTGCTTTTCAGCGTCTTGCATCCTACCTCCGCCCCGCCCCAGTTATTATTCTGGGTCCTGACTTGTGAATGGTTAGGTACATCAAATGAATCATATATATATATATACTCAGCCACACGTGAGAGTTTATGAGAAACAACACAATACATGGCTTGTGACTACTCTGAAGTATTATTACATGATAGACTAAAAAAAGAAAATGTTATTTAGTATCTCATTGCAACCCTGAGCCCAGAATGCTCCGGTTGGTAGTTCTCCCTTCTTGGGTTGGGCCACTGCTTATATGGACAGAAGTTATGTTAAGCAGCCAGCATCTCTGTAGCTTACTGATATATTCACAGAAAAAAGAAAGAAAAATAACATTTGCTCTTAAAATTAAAGGTTTGACAATTCCTACCTACAAGGGTGGCTGAGTATTTAAAGTTAACACTGCACACTGATAAACTCTTCAGATGTGGGAGGAAACACAACACAGCTAATTTGTGCAGAAACACCATGGCAGAAGCAAGGTTCACCAAGCCAAACCATGTCCTGTGACCTGTACAGATAACAGATGACCAGTTTTTTTTCACTCACTCAATTAAACACTGAAAAACAAAGGGGGGAGGGGACAGAAATAAAGGCATGTAGAAAGTTGTTTGAGGAAATAGTTAGCCAGTGCAGCAGAGTTAGGGATCCTGAAGAACTAAGGACCCAAACATCTGTAATGACGACCCTACATCACCATCCATGATGGCTACATCTGAACAGTTCAAGTGTCAACAACCTTTTAACTTTTGTTTAAAATAATGGATTCTGAATTTAAATCATTTATTTATTTAATATAACTTCTGGTTGTTGTTATCTGCCCAATATGGCCCTACATCAAGTATGGCGCTATCTGTATCTGTTCAGAAAGAGAGAGACTTAGTATTTTTTTTCTCCTTTTCAAATTTGGTTTCAAACCAGCAGTAATTGTATTAGAAACGCTACATAAATCACCTTACAAAATCATGCTACTGGTTAACTGAATAAAAATCTTATTTCTCACTTTAGATCCAAATTTACTCTCACTATTCCCAGAGATATCATTTAATGGATTATTTGCAAACCTCAATAAACTTGTGAAAAAATTCAATATTCGGACAGTGCATATATCTTGGAATGGTGTGGCCTGCTTTCACTGTAATTCAGACAAACCCTGTTATTTGCAAAATAAATTGTAATCATTATGAATTAGTTTATGAGAGTGAAAGAACTGCGGGGCTAAATCAAAGAAGAATAAACAGTCCTTTTCCTTGGCAATATTTAGTTATCTGACACAGCCAACCATTCTCTTCTCTCTGGTTGCAACATAAATTGGAATAATGGCCATTTTATACTGTGCACATAAACATCTTCTCCATAAAGTTCTTTAAGTTTATGATTTATTCCAGCAGCTCAACCTTCTTAATCTAAAGGTTTTTCCAAGAATGTGGCACCAATCATTGCAGTAGTAAAGCACAGTATTTTTTGTAATGAAATTTATTTTCATTAAAACACAGAGTTGTGGGTTAAGTCTGAGAATTCTGTTATACCCTATCGCCCTGTATCGGAAGAACTCACCTTTTCTACATTTAATTACAGAAAACTAATACTTTTGCACCGAGAACCTATCAACCACAAAAAAAAAGTGGTGACAAATTTTCTAATGAAGAAAATAAAAAGCTAAAAAAGTCAGCAATGATGTTATTTCAGACGTTTTCCTCTGATGGAGCTACGCCGTCATGACGTCTTATGATGGCCCTCCATTCAATTCAATCTATCTGCCATTTTCACCACCACCCAGTAGATTTACAGCCAATTCTAATTTTGTAAGTAAAATACATAGATATTCATTACGGTGGATGCACACATCTGAAACTTCAAGAAATTTGAACTGTCAACTTATTTTTTAAATCAAAATATTTCGGCATCCTTTGAACGTTTCCAAAAACTAGGCATTGTCATCTTATCTATTAGTAGAGTACATTTACTATTTCTCCATTCACAAAGGAGCATGAGTCATCACTTACAGACATCATCTGCCATAAAGCTAAACAATTATTATTATTATTATGATTATTATTATTATTATTTATATCACTTGCTTTAATGAAGTACTGCTGTGTTTTTTGTTTTTCCTATAAAAATCCTTTCAGGGCAGGTAACTTCTGTTCACCAAATGTACAGCCAGAGTTATTTTCCTTTATAGCTGCAGTTCGGCTTGCAAAGCTTCAGTTAAAATGTTATTCGCTAGTACCCCACAAAATCTGTGGTTTGTTTCTCACACAAAACCAAGGAAACGATTAGGTTTAAAAATCATTAGAATTTTTTTTTTTTTTGCAGTACTTTTAGATTCTAAAATAAACAAGTGTACAAAAACACGATTCTAAAACTGGCCGAGATCTGAACATAGTGAAATAATCTAAAAAAAGTTATTCTTATTCTTCACAGAGACAGACAAAAATCTTATGGCTGCTTTAGTGTTATCATACTTAGAATATTATTTTTTTTTCTGTTTGGAAAAAAAAGGGGGGGCCTATATCAGCATGTGTGTGTGTGGGTGGAGCGAGAGAGCGAGAGAGAGAGAGATGGAGAGAGAGGGGGGAGAGAGGGGAGAGGAGGAGAGGAGATGGAGGAGAGAGGAGAGCGAGAGAGAGAGAGAGAGAGAGAGAGAGAGAGGAGAGAGAGAGGAGGAGAGAGAGAGAGAGAGAGAGAGGGAGATGGAGAGAGAGAGAGAGGAGAGAGAGAGGAGAGAAGAGAGAGGAGGAGAGAGAGAGTGGAGAGAGAGAGAGATGGAGGAGAGCGGGAGAGGGAGTGGAGAGAGATGGAGGAGAGAGAGAGAGAAAGAGATGGAGAGCGGAGAGGGAGAGATGGAGAGAGGAGAGGGAGAGATGGAGAGAGAGGAGAGAGAGGGAGGAGAGAGAGAGAGAGAGGGAGAGAGGAGAGAGAGAGAGAGACAGAGATGAGAGACGAGAGAGAGAGCGAGAGAGGAGAGGAGAGATGGAGAGAAGAGCGAGAGATGGCAGAGGAGAGAGGGAGGAGGGACGAGAGAGAAGAGAGAGAGAGAGAGTTTCACATATGAACAGGTGGAATGACAAAATAGGGTTAGAAAACCAATCCAGAAAACTAGCTAAAATGTAATGTAATTTTCTTTTGTCAAGCACAGAATTAACTTTCCTTATAATCAAATGTTTTTAATTGGCAGAAACCATCAGTGTGAATGGACCGTCAATGATGTAATTATCTTAGCTCTTGAACATAAGTGGCATCAGAAGGGAGTTAAAGAGCTCGGACCCTAACTCACAGCAAGCAGTTGGCAATAAATACAACATCTGTCACATTTGAAAATCTAAAAAAAAAAATAAATAAATGAATAGGAAAAAATAAGTAATTCAATCTATTGAAATTCTCTGTTAAGTGAAGATAAATTCTTTGCCAAACAACTTCTTAAATAAATCATGTAAAAAAAAAAGAAAATAGTACCAACTCTAAGACCAACGGATAACTTCTAATAGTGTCTAAAATAAGTGATCATGAATTTTTTATAGCATCTAAAACCACTGATGATCAACTTTTGATGGTATCTTAATCTTTCTTGCCAATTTTCAATATTCAAGTTATTCAAGGGACAAGAAGCCTATAACTTACACGGGGCTCTTGCTCTGGTGAAAATCTTGTGCACTGATTATCATCAAATCAATTTACAGACGGCGACGTTGCGGATTCTATAGCAGACCAATCCAGGCATTAACAACCTCGAGGCCAAAGGAAAAAAATGATTTCCTCCAATACTATCTACTCTCAACTCCAACAAATGTCCTTCTGTGCTAAAAATCAATGCCAGTTTTGTTATCCTAAAATATTCAATTACAGCAAACCTTACACTCTACAATCACTGCAGGAGGAAAAAAAAAAAGGATTTGAATGGTTTATAATATCTCTCTTTTTTTTTTTTGTATTAGGGAAAGGGAAAAGAAGTGTGGCTAACAGATCATGCCGTAGCTCAGATGGAAGGTACTGTAATATCCTCACTGGATATTCTTTAATCAGATGAGAGCGCTTAATTGTTAAAAAAAGTATACAGAAGGTAAAGTGCCCGTAACAGCTACAAAGCAGCGGCGTCTAAACTGAAGCTAAATAAACACGTTATAGATTGATTTCTGTATAGCATAACTCTGCTTGACGATATTGGCTTTTTATAACAGTGAACCTCGGACATATAATAAATGATGTGAGATCTCCCGAACTTTAGAAATACTGCATTAAGTCCACACAGTTAGAACGATGTCTAAAACAAGAGAGCAGGTAGGCAGGACCTGTTTTCCCAGGAGTTCCTGGGAAAAACACGAATGAAATGTGAACTTTCAGAAAACCTGGAAACTCGACCCCCTGAGCACTAATAATGACTATAGACGGCGGTGCGCAGTTCACTTTGTAGTTCTAAGGAAGTGAAAATAAAATAATAATTGGCATTTACAAACAGTGCGCGCGCACACACACACATTGACAGGTGGATGTGGATGGATCAGAAAGTTGGAAACAGGGCTATTTAGTAAGTTTCTATTGCGTGTGTCCACTAGATTGCGTTATGACGAAGTTCAAATGATCTTATAGAAAGAAACCATGTAAATGAAAGCAAAAACATCACCAATTATTACACAAATTATTGTCATAGGTTCTGAACCTAACTTCAATAAGACTTTAAAACACCCTGATGGTGACATTATAAAACAAACAAACATTACAATAATAATAACGGCGACGACGACACAGAACAATAAAGCTTATTTTGTATATTGGCAGTTGTTTGGCTACTGGGACCCACTTTCAAACTCTTTAAAAGTCAGTTGGAAGCTTCTCCATTCCAGAAGGACCACATCAAAAAAAAAGAAAATTCAATAATTAATTTTGTGCCCCTTCCATTGTTCAAAGAAAATACATTCTGTAGCAAGTGACTGGCCAAGAACTACATAGCCAAAGGTCATACAGGAAGCCCAACTGGAAATTCTCTGATACCTACCTACCTATCCAAGTGAAAAATTCCTCCCTTACACCTGCTGCCCAATCAAACACCTGTCTACCACATGTTTCTACTCCACCATCCTGGATTGCTGTACATTTAGCTTAACTAGTTGCAGATTCAAACCATTATCTACATCACCTTCACTCTGTAATCGCACCACTCAAATAAATTGCTCTTGCATCACTACTCTCTTGAAAATGATACAGTTTAGCAACAGCAGTGATCCATATAAACAGATTACAAACTAATTAATCTCAGGTGTGTTGGCTATAGATTTTGTTTTTGCTTAGTTCCAAGCAGTAGACTGGATTGGAGTCTCAGACAAAGTTAATCTACAACCCCCAAAATTCAAGTCATGTGTCACAACTCCTATTCTCCATTTCAGTTCACTTCCAACATCTCTCCTAAGTCAGGCTTTACATTTTCTATAGCACGAATCTGTATTTTTT
This sequence comes from Nautilus pompilius, assembly GCA_018389105.1. NCBI lineage: Eukaryota > Metazoa > Mollusca > Cephalopoda > Nautilida > Nautilidae > Nautilus > Nautilus pompilius. Next base: position 190,708 of record JACATO010000688.1, read on the forward strand.
TCACACCTTAACCTTATAAACATGGAGATAATTTGCACTCGTCATCTTTTTTATTTAAATGAACAAATTTTGAGAATTAAGTTTTAGAATTTTTTTTTCCAAACTTCTGATGAGGCCAGAGATGACTGATTCCAACTCTTGTCTTTACAAGTTTACGATTTCTGCAGGTTGTTTACATTTATATTTACTTTCAGAAAAAGTGCACTTGTTAAGTGAGAATCCCTCGTCTATTAATTGCCACTTTAGCCCTAATTTAAACAGCAATCCCAGCGCAGCACAGAATTAATTAATATAATTAGTTCAATTCCTAATAATTGGCTACAGATGAAGAACACGCACCAAACTGCTTTGTGCACACTTTCTGTAACTGTTGTGGAGCCAGGAAACATCGTCCTGATGGAACACAAACACTTAAATTTTACAAATTCCAAAACATCTATGATATAAATCCACACAACTGCCAATCTGCACATGTGAAGCTGCTGTAGCTATTTTTTTCTTCTTCTTCTTCCCCTCATTGCTGAATAAAGAGAGATCATTACAAGAAAGAAGTTTATTAACACAGATAGACAAAAAAAATCCATAAATATACATACCCTCTGCAGCCTGTTGATGCTATAACCACCACCAGCCTCCCTGATCCAGAAAGTCTACTGCAGACTCTGGTCTCTGCGAGGATTAAGCCTTCTGCTGCTGTAAGTAAACCTATGCAAGGACATTATTCATCCAAATGTTTTCATGTACTTAGTGTCGCAAAGTATCATCCATGTTTAATTACAGTGTTTCTGGACACAGCTATCTCCTTTGCTGAAATGTTCCCTAGTGATGAAAGCATTCCATTGGCTGGGCAGCCTGATGGTTGTAAAGTAGAGCAGATTAATACTTCCACTGGAAGTGTGTGTGAACACATGGGCTGGCCACTACTAATTGTTCCAGCAGGAGATGGTTGAGTGATTGAGTTGTTTTCTCCGCCCCTCTGATTGTTTCCTCATCTATCCAAAACTGGCTGATGAATGGTGGAGGCCCCAGCAGCAGTTAGATCCAGCAACAACTCTGCACACAGCTAAGGAAACAGAAGCTACTGGCCCTGGAGACTCTGCAATGGGGTCTAGTTAATAACAGGCAGGGTGGGGGGAGGGGAGAGTTCCAGTTATTTCACTTGTGATTAGCACCAAATCAGCTGTTTAGAGGGGGATTTTCTGCTGTGGTGACATGCAGCAAAGTGTCCCGGGTCCACCCCATAATAGCAGCAGGCTCCATCAGGGTTGGATAATAAAGAGAAAGAAAGAGAAGGGCTAATAAAGAGAGATTTCTACAGGAAGAGAGAAGGCGAAAATAAAGTATCAAACAAAACCAAAGGGAAAAAAATCTAACGTGAATGTTTTTCTAAAAAGTAGAAATAATAAAAGTGTAAAAAATTAAGACATCTTTTTTTTCTAAAAAAAACAAACAAAATGGATCTAATAACATATAAAGTCAGGTGAAGTTTAAGAGAACAGGTGAGAAATGATGCTGCTCGAAAAGATAAAGAAATTATACATGAGAGAGAGAGAGAGAGAGAAGAGTAATGAAGAAACTACAAAAACAGTGGAATAGGTGCAAACAGAACGAAAAAAAATGGTAGAAATGAAGAATGACAATTTAAAAAAAGGAATAGCAGACACACAGAGAGAGAGAGACATGGAGAGAGAAAGAGGATGGAGAGAGAGGGAGAGAAAAGAGAGAGATGGAGAGAAAGAGAGAGAGGTAATAGAGAAAGAGAGAGAGAGAGAGGTAGAGAGAAAGAAGAGAGAGGAGAGAGGGAGAGAGAGAGGAGAGAAAGAGAGAGATGAAGAGAAAGAGAGAGAGACGAGCGGAGTGAGAGAAAGAGAGAGAGAGAGAGAGGTAAGCGAAATAGAGAGATCGAGAGAGGAGCGGAGAGAAGAGAGAGCTGGAGAGAAAGAGAGGTCGAAGCGAGAGAGAGAGGAGATTGCGCGGGCGGGAGGAAGAGGAGATGGCGAGGCGCGGTGCGCTCCGCGGGCGCGCGGAGCGCGAGAGAGGAGGGAGCAGCGGGCGAGCGCTCTGGGCTACTCTCTGGCGCTCGCTCGCGAGCGCGCTGGAGCTAGGAGGAGCGAGAGAGGGCGAGCTCCATCGCGAGCGGAGCGCCGGCATGCGCGAGAGCTGGCTCGCGCGCTGGGGCTCGAAGCCTGAAAACGCGACTCGCTGCGCGAGCGCGGGCCGCCCGAGCGCGAGCAGCTGGAGAGAGCGCGCGCGGACAGAGCTCGCTCTCGAGCGCCTCCGCTATCGCGATGGCGCTCGCGGAGAGCCCGAGCGAGATCTGGCCTCGCGCGCGGGCGCTCTTGGCGAGAGTGGCGCTCACAGCGCGATCGCCGCTGGGGGCATCGAGCGGGGACGCGCTGGGCGCGCTTTCTCGCCCGCGAGCTCGATGCGCGCGGTGCTGCTCTGGATCGCTCGCGGGCTCGCTCGCGCTGGCTCTCTGCCTCGGGCTCGCGAGCTGCGCGCGGCCTGGCGCTCCCGCGTAGCGAGCGCTCTGGCGCGCTCTCTTTCTGGCCGCGCGCTCGGGCTCGCCCGCCTCGCTCTCTTGTCGCGAGCTCTGGCTCTCCCTCTCTCGCGCGCGGCTGGCTCTCGCGCGGGCTCGCCCCGCGGGCCTCCCGCTCCTTTCGTCTGGCGCGCGACGCTCGCGCTCTTTCTCTCCCGCCGCGCGCTCGGCTCTCCGCGCGCGCGGGCCTCCCGCTCGCGCCGCTGGCTCTCGCTCTGGCGCCCTCGCTCGCAGCTCTTGGCCTTCCTGCTTCTGGGAGCTCTTTCGGGGGGGGGGAGTGGGAGGGGGGGAGGGGGGGGGGGGGGGGTATAACCCAGGGAGTTCCATGCAACTTACTTTTGTTTTGGTAAATAAATGATGGGCCTATAATTTAATCCCAGGTATAAATTAAACATCAAATAGTTCAAAAGAAAATCCCAGAAGATCGATACATTAGGTTGATTCTTTTCAGTGTTGCTCATCAAGACCCGTGTTTATTTGAATAAACTACCCACTTACAGTCTGTCTAAATTGATCACCTATTTTTATTTTGGAGCAAGAAAGGATACTATCAGATTTAAGACCCCAGAACTGCCTACCTTGGCAAGAAAATCCTTAGTAGAACTCTTCAGCTTTAGAGGTGAGAAGAAAGCCACAGGACAAGAAACCATGTGTCACAAAGCTACACTACCAAACCTAGCTGGGATCAAATTTGAGCACCCATCCTTTGCAGCCCAGTAACTGGGCCACTGGCTACCCATTTAAAATATCAATCCTGAGAACCTTTATAGGTAAACCGTTTGCCTGTGTAAAAGAGTTTTAACATTATCTAAAATTCTCCCACCCAGATAATTAATTAATCATGGGTACCAGAATTTGCAAAACGGCAGAAGAAATCTGATGTTAGGGATTTAAATTTCTACTGCTAACCCTAGCCAGACAAAACCTCATCACTGAAACTTCAAAGGACTAATTTTAGAGAAACAAAGAAAACACCCATTCAAATGATACTGTCTTGGTATCTTGTAAACAAGGTTAAGCTTTTTACTGTCTTTTTAAATTGATATTTACTGAAGAAAATTATATAATGTCAGAGTAATTCACAGAGCTCTTGTTCACCAATAGTAGCCTTCTTATCATCTCTATCCAGCCACGCTGAACCAATTTCTTCTAGCCATCACTTCCGCTACTTTTTCTCACTAAACCTCCTTTCTTTCTTTTAAAATAAGAATTTAAATATGTTTTAAGCTTACAAACTCTGAAACAAATTGCTATGAGTAATTCTAGCTAATATAAGCAATCTTCCCCAAAAATCAGCCCATCATTTACTTTTCAAGCCACTAGATATTTTTTTCAGTCCGACTCCCTTGAACGTTTTTCCATACAGATCAAAACATCCAACATGGCTAAATAAAATCCTCTAAGGAAGATGGATGCACCTATGGATCAAAGCCGTGTAATTTCTCAATGACAGTTGACAGAAATACCCTACTAGATGTGTGTTTTCACATTCCAGATTATGCAATATACAGGTGTTTATATCTGTGTGCAGTCATGCATGCGTGCATGTGTGTATGCATGCTTGGATTACATGTTATTAACCAGTCACATTTAAGTACACTGTGCAATATCAAGAGTGACAACCTTCAGCGCACTGCTCAAGGTTCTGTAACTCAGGTAATGACTCATCTCATGCTTGATTAGCTGGATGCTTTCTCCATGATGCACAATTAATATAAATTTCAGTTTGACAGCTTCACACTGCCACAGACGACCTCCTATCAAGTGCAACTTTCAATAACGATGTCTGGCAAAACTAGTTGATTACTTCATAAAAGATTTATAAATCTGATAAAGCATTTTCAAATCTATATTGATTTGAATCCCTCACCACCCAACCTTTCAATATTATTTCTTTCTTTCTTTCTTTCTCTTTTACACTTTCCATACAAAGATTGATCAGGCAGGAAAGTTCTTTATCAAGAGTCAAGATCCTGTTTTATGTCCTTAGCCTGCTAAAGGCATTTTTACCATAACCTTCCACAGCAAGCAGATCTATTTACTTACTATAATCCTTACAGCTGGTCCATACATTAATTATTAGACACCTATACATTGTCCAATCTTTAAACCAACAGAAATCTACTTCATCATCCAAACAAACAACGCGCAAATTAAACTAAGATCCACACGAACAAACTGAGTTTAGACAAAATATTACGCCACAAGTAAATTATGGCACATGGAAATGATATTTTAACCTCTCTGGCATGGTTTCTTCCCTCTCTCTCTCTCCCTCCTTGATTCTGGCCACAAGGGTTCCCTGCCATATCTAAAGGGACTTTTGGTATGCCTGTTAGGTTGACAACTTTTGCATATGCTGCAGTTGCAGGTGCTTCCTGTTCCAGATAAGAGACACAGGAACATGATCACCATGCATGTAAAAGCATTCTTAACTGAAGACCGACAAATACTTACTTAAAATATACTTAGATGTGATAGGATAAAACAATTTCTGAAAGAAAAAAAAGGAAAGGAAAAATCTAATAAAGGAATAATACTAAATAAAAGATAAAAACAAAATTGTAAGCACTGATATTTGAATGCAATGAGGATCTTTAATTAAAAATGATATTTTGTAACAGTACCTCGCATAATCATTACATGGATGTCCTGTGTTTGCTTGCATTTACATAGTTTTATTGGGCACAATATGTCCACTAAAATATAATTTTGAATTTTTCCCTACCTGAAAACTTTACTGAAACCGAAAGCACTACAATCATCATTGTCAGGTCTCCACATTTCCTACCCACAGTTATGTCATCAAGGTTTTACCAACAGCCTTGCAACTGGACAGCTCTCTTTGCTGCTGTTCTAAACGCCACTTTTCTCACAGCTGATGAGGTTCCCTCGAGACAGAAGTGAGCCTCATCTGACATAAGCTTGTATTATTTATTGGTGGTGAGGCCAGAGTCTTTTCTAGTTCTTTGAGAACTCATGAATCCGTCTTGAGGCGCACAGCATCAACTTCGCCTGAAGAGGAGAACCCCAAAAGATGTGTCCAGAGGTTCTGGCAAAAGAAACAAAAAGACAAGGTGAAATCATCCTCTTATTTTCTTCCTCCTAAGTTTTTTCTTCATTTATCTCCACTTCTTCTAAATGTGGAAATTCTGAAAATTTTTCAATAGGTTGCATAGCGCTGTGTGGATGTAGTGTCTAATTTGGCATTTTCCAGTTAATAATTACATTTAAGACTGAAGTTTCCAAATGTTCAGAGAAACGTTTGAGCAGAAGTTGCATATTTGCCAAATTTCAAGATGGCCACCTTGTTTACTGGTCTCCTCTTCCTATAATTTCTGCTACTAGGCTGAGGACAGAAAAAAAGAAAAAAGAAATTTATATATATATATATAAATCTATATATTGATAAAATAATTTCTCTAATTTAGTCAATTTTACATGGCCCTGAGCCATCCATCACTCTTCAGCTTTATTGAGGGTTAATTAGTTTTCTGAGAGAGGAATAACGATGCTTTTTAAAACCTGCAAAAAAAAGAGAAAAAAAACTGATAAGTGTCACGTCACCAGTGTCACTGATATCCCATTAAAATTTAATACCACGTTAAGTTATATGGAAAAAAAATGTGTATAATATATATACTGTTTTTAAAAGGCCAGAAAATTATTTAATGCCAGTTCTCCGATTTTTTTTGCCATTATGCAAGAACGACAAATGTAAAATGTCTTTAACAATGCAGTTAAGCAATTCAAATACATTAGACAAGAAATGTTAAAAGGCATTTTAAAAAAAAACAACAAAAACAAAGTGAAGTTAAAAGATAATTGAAATTCTAAAGACAGAACTTAAAAATTCTATTATACTGAGATGTCCATAATCTGAACTATCAAGAACCAATAATTACAATTCTATGAATGCAGCCGCAGGAAAATTACCTGGCTAATTGGGAGTAATAGATGAAAATGAGACTGACTAATAACCATCTTATATATAAGACCATGTCATTTTCGAACAATAAGAAAAGTGAATGAATACCTGTATCACATCATTCAGAAAGTTCTATACAAAATAATACATTTGGTTTAAAAAGTATTTGAAAGACTGATAATTTCCTGACAAATGTGAAAATTGCCACAAGGTACAAAGGCTGCTTGCGAATCAACATAATTAATTACTTGAGGGGAACACAAGATCAGCGCTTGGAGTTTACTTCTTTTAAAATGAGATTTAATTGTTGGTACAGTGGAGAGGATAAACACTGCTGAAAGGAAAAGTATCTCATCTGGAAACAGTGTCAAGAAGAAATACAGTGCGGGAACACGTTTATACATCTGGTCAGATGCCATCTAGCACTCGTAGCCGAATTTTTTCCTCGGTTTTTACTTAAATCTTTGTTGTTGTTTATTTGAAAAACTTGACAGGTCCATTTTCAGTGACCACAGTCTTCTGGAGTTAACCCCTCGAAAACCCTGTTGCACTAGCAACGACACAGAAGCAAAACATTTTCCAACTTTTAGCAAAAAGCAATTTTCCTTCAAAATAATAAAAACAAACACAAACGCTTCGAGAGTTTTGTTGCCGCTGTAACTGTGTGATTCTTTGGCATTAAATAATAATGAAAAAAAAGCAAAACAGGTGTCAGCAGAACGAGAGAGAAGAAGGGTATTTTGAAAAGCAGGGGCTCTCAACCTCTAGGATTTTGACTGGGGAGTACATTAGCTGATGGGCAGAACTGATTGATACTCTCAGAAGTAATCAGTCCGCCAAAGTAATACAGTCGCCCAATGACCAGCCAGATCTCCAGAATAATAACAGTGTAGCTCAGTGTGAGATAATCCTTTCACACATGCACATTATTCTAGTGAAAATTAGCAAAGGTTAATTAATAATTAATACAGTGTATCAATTTACATTTAGATAAGTACGAACCTAAGATAATGTTGTCTAAAAAAAACACAGAGAGATGACGACTTACACGCAAAAAAATACAAAGTAAAATGAAAAAAAAAAAAATTTTGTTAAAAGTATCTGTATCATCTTGTATCGATTTTAATCTAACCGCCACTTTTTAGGAGAAAACTAATAGAAATTAAAAGTATTCCTGGAAAACTGGTGACCAATTAGTCAACCATTGGCTTGCCGGCCTTCCAAACTCTCCTTTCTGTCGCATCAGCTTACCAGGAACAAGAATTTAATGGCGGAACTTGCAGCCAATGTTTGTAAGCTCACAGATCTTCTGTTAAAGGAATTTGTGGAAGAAAGCTGAAGGTGATGCCTCATATTTTACTTTTGGCAAGAATTTCACAACATTCTCATAAAAGACTACTTTTAAGAAATTCAAAGTTGTAGGCAGCAGTCGTTCATCAATATTGCAAATATAAATAATTTTTCTTCACATGATAGGCAATCATGCTTCAGAGAGTAAGTACTGTGTTGTATACATAGATTCAAAGTTCAACACTCTCACAGAAGAATTTCTTCTCTATTCTAGTAATGATACGCTGAATACATGGTGGGCTGATAATAGTGAAAAATACTAAATTATATACATTTATTCAAAGTGGGTGCAGCATCCAGATGTTAGCATTCAAAAGGAAAATTTGAAGTCTGAAAAATGAAAACTGTGAATAGTGAAAGTTACTTTGGCAGAGTCATGTGATGAAATACATTTTAGCTATAAACAGAGCAGCCATTTTGATCAACCATTCTTTAAGATAAAACAAAAGGAAATGATGTAAATTTTTAGTCTGAGATAATAACATTTTGGTTAAGCCCCACATATAATAATATATATACAATCCTGTGGTGACTATTTAAGACAAAATATATTTTGGAGATTAAAAGCTGTCTAATGCCAGCTCTCTAAAATGTTTAAATAATTAGGTTATTAAGAGGGCAGAAGGAACATAACTAGTCAGGTTTACAGACATTATGGGAAGACCAGACTCTATCCAGACATTTAAAATCACAGAAGATACAACTCCTCTCAGACCTAGAAACCTTGTATAAGGTGGTTTGATGATTTCTTGCCCACTTGTAATCAATACATTATATATTTCTCAAGTGTAGGAGCGAAGTGTAATGCCTCCCACTACTTTACTAAAATTTGTCACACACACACACACACATTCAAAATTATGAGCAAATTTTACAATAAATACTCATCTTCCTTTTTCAACTCTGTACTTAATGCATATGCATTATTACATAAAACAAGCATTAACCCTTTCCCTGCCAAGGTTTTGATAGCATTTTCATTAGCAGATTCACTTCTCCATTGACAGATGCTTTAGAATTCCACCCCCCCAAGGGGGCATTTGCCACATGCTTAAACTAATGATGTCCGGTGCTACTGACCGGCCATCTATCGAGTGACACGAAAACTACCTTAGATCGGTGATCTCAGACTTTGGCAATTAGTGGGACCATTGATTGGAGATCTCCAGCTTTGACAGGAAGAGAGTTAAAAACCATATAATCTACTAAGTGTGACACTGTCATCACGTCAAGTTTTTCATTAAAAAGTAAACTCATTTCTTTTGAAAGTAGTTCCAAAGTTAACTAAAACTGGCTGGGCCTTTTTCCCATGACTCTTCATTTTATGGCTTCCAACACAAGTGGAATGGGATTTAGACCTGCTAATTGAGAGGGGATCACACTGTTAAGTAGTCTTTGATTCTTTTCTGGTATGGTATTATGTACTGAGTTTTGCCGTGTCCCTTTGATCATCATCTTATTGAAATATGAGCTAATCACCTTTGTTACAATGTCCTTGATGGAATTACATAACATTGTAAAAATAGTGAGATATATCTCTAGAATTCCCATGCTGATTTATTAAGTCACTACTCAAATAACCAGCAAAACCACCACATACTTTCAAATTTCCACTATCATGCTCAATCGTGGGACAAATGTTTTTCTTTAGTCTTTCTTCTACCATACTGTTAGCCCAGTGAGGACACTTTTTTTTATTATTATTATTACCACATCTAAGCAAGGGGTTTCTAGCTGCTACTCAGCTAACCGACCCAACCTCTCTTTATTGGAAGAGAATGAGATGCTGACTGCTGCAAATAAATTGTGGTCATTAATTGTTTATTTTTCACAAAATGGTTTGTTCTAGACCATTAAACCAGCAAACTAACTTCTTGTTTCAAGGTTTTCATTTTTCTTCCTGAGCCCTTTTAGTTCATGGCTGACCTGCAGTTTAATTAATTCTGTAAATGGTTGTCTGCGCACCATCTTGTGTAACTCCAACTTCCTCCATAATTTTCATTGTTGATAACGGCCCTGTGACCAGTAACTCAGCCCTTCCTGTTTCATATGTAAGTTTGCTTTTAAGTATGATTTTCATCTGCCGAAAACAAAGCAATCACAATCCTTATCTATGATGATGATTAGCATTTTGAAAAGATCATAGCATAAGTTAATAATTATTCAAACTAACTATAAGAAACGATATTGGATAAATACTATAACATCATACTTTCAATATGAATTAAATTTAACATTCATAGAAATTATTGCTAAGTTTATAATTATGCAAAAAAGTTTGATATTACAAGAAAATCATAACTAATAGTTTTTAAGTTCTGATGTGTAGTTAAACATATATTTTTGTTTCTTTTTCTTGCTTATATAATGCATTTTCAATAATAATAATAATAATAATAATAATAATAATAATAATAATAATAATAATAATAAAGTGTTGAAGAAATAGAGGAGAGTTTTCATATAGAGTGCTTGTAATTTTGAACATCAGTGTATATAGATTTATGGATATTCCTTAAACTTGAATATTGTGTAAAGTATGGCTATTTGCCTCATTATCATGCTGTATTATGTCACACATGGATATTTCCAATACAAGCTACGGTGGTTTTGTGCTTCCTTATAACCACTATACTATAAATACATCCCAAACACGAGAGCATTCTATAAGGTGTGATAACATGCTTCTGAAATCTGAGAGCCTTGTATAAGCTATTTTATCTTTTTATCAATGTATAACCACTAGATTATGCCACATGATAACAACAAATAGGAAAAGGAGTGTGCAGATGCACGCACACGTTGACTGATGCTCTTTAAATTTGAAAGAAATGTGGCAGGGGGGATAATTGCCTGCATGATCCCTGACCATAATACTTCACCCATCAAGCATCACTCGGGCCTTATTATGTCTACATCTCTGGAACTCCCAAATGGCTTTCAGTTAACCCATTTCTCACTAAAGGTAGTTGTGCATGAATACTCCTGCACGTTTACTCACACTACCACACTCAAAAGAATTTCAATTTTAAGTAAACATGAACACCTTAAAGCATTACCTTATATATAACCAAACAAAGCAGATTGGCAATTTAAAAAAAAAGAAGAAAAGCAATTACTCTGACTGTTCACACAGCCCTGATTTCAAATTAAAAACTATCATATATTGATTCCCCCCGTCACCCTGGCGCTGTCTTGACATTCTAACCAAGGTGCAGCCGTAAGCGCACGACACCGCCAAACAGATGAAAGAACCGCCATGCTGCAGTAGTAAAGATTTTCTGGCTGGAAGTTGGTCGAGACAACATCAGCGGTAAAAATGTCAAAAAGAAGATCGTCAGACTTCATCTGAACTTCAGTCTGTTTTATACAAACCAACTGTGCCGTCACAAAAGGTCTAATAATCTCCAACATCAACAGAGGATGCAGACCTCTGGCTTCTGGGCTGGCAGCGTTTTCTCAGCTCAGTCTGGTACTTTGATTTACAATGGGCTGGCTTGAAAAAATAATACAAAAAATTTTGATACAACGATAGATTCTCGCGCAGTTGCTATAAACCAATACTGGATGGTGATACTTATTTGTATGTTTCAGAATTATGGAACAGCGCAAAGCCCTGGCAGGTAACAAAATAAAACATGCATTATAGCCATATTTTCAACTACTTAACATATCAAAACAAACAAAAAAACCAAAATGAGGAATATTCAGACAATACATGCATTATATTTTCCATTCTACAATCATAATGTGCACTTGTGAAGAAAAGCAAGTAACAAGAAATGTTTATTTTGATTAAGAGATGTACTATTTTGTATCTTTTTTTCTCTCTCATAATTGCACATATTTTTGTCTCTTTCATTATAAAAAAAACTGCTTACAGTTTGCGTGTTGTTATCGTGATGGTCATGGAAATGAACCTGTCAAAGACATTGAGAGTTTGGTGTAAAATAATGAGAGTGGGGTAGACAGACAGGGAGAACAAAGAGAAATGGTCTGGTAGTAATATTCTTAAGCTTAGTCCACTCTTAGTCAAACACTGTTTTATTGGTGGAAAAGTACAGCCAAAACGCAGGTACGCAGGCTTCCTTCATTACCTGCATAAGACCCATACACAACGTTTTACTTGGAAGCATGAAGTACAGGACATCAATGATTGCAAAAATCTAGCATAATAACTTCATCTAGGATAAATCAATTAATGCATCATTGATTTAATTAGCACGTGTTTGACTATATTTTGCTTTTGCTAATGAAAGCCACTTAAAAAAAAAACAAAACAAGCAAAAACACTGATAGCTTCTACCAAATGAATCCTTGATAAGCACAGGGTTAATCCCATTATATAAAAAAGTCAATTTTCTCGCAGTCACTAAACCAAGTCAATGTGTGGCCCTTTATCTCTAGTGTTTTCTGATATGTTTTTTTTTTTTTTTTTAAAGACCAAAATAAAACCAGTTCCATCAATCTACTAGCATCACATTTTCTTATTCTCAGTGTGATCTTGCGATACACCTTACTGCAGGTCCTGGAAAGCTAAGCCAAGTCAGGTACACAAAGCATCCCAGATCAGTGGTATTTCGGCTTACTGAAGAGAGAGATGGAGAAAGAAAATGATGGAACTTGTATCTTTTCATGACAGCTCCATAAATCTAACCATGGTATGGTTTGGTTGATGCACCACTACAGACAGCAACATAATACACCATGAAAGTCAAAGATCTCCTTTTCCTCCCCTGATGATTTGTTTTACAGCCCACAAAAAGTATTATTACATGTGAAGTTGTCACTACAGCAAGAAAAACCAGCAGCACACTGCTTAATACAATAAAATAGTAAGAACCATTGTAGTATTGTAAAGTGTAAGATGATTCAGCTTCTTTGAGGGGTACTTCAGAAGTCAGTAAATCCAATAGAAGGGTATTTTTGTTTGTCTTCTGATGGCATCTCAGCTTTATGCCAAATAAAATGACAGAAAAGCTTCCTAATAAAAGAATATTGATGTTGCTGGCCTAATGTGTGTCCATATTAACACTCAGCATGCTAAAGGTCTGGTTCAGCTTAGAATTATCTCCAAAAACTATGCAAATAACCTGTCATCACTTTCATACAAAAATAATATCCATTTCTTAGAACATTTCTGTTATGCAATGAACTTGCTTTTAGCAGCAGTGGCACATCAAAACAATGCCAATACATAGTCAGAGTAAAGGATGACCAGCTATTTGCTTTGCCATCTGAGTTCAATAACAATAGTGTAGCTCTAGTGACCTGATCTGCCATCAACAACAACAGTTTACTACTTAGCCAATCAGATCCAATCACACACACGCAGTTGGCAAATAAAGCACATCCATGTTTTGAGACAGCTGACTGACCCCAGCTCTCCCTAACCCACTCAGCATATCTTAACTTCCTTGATTATTTTTATCATATGGACTAGAAACTTCAACATGGTCAGATTTGCACCTTGCTGTAAGATTTCTCAAAAAGGATTAGTTGACAAACCCTATAAACTCCTTTTTATTTCTGGGGTCAAGGCAGACAGGGTTTTCATCGAACAGCAAAGCAGTTTAAAAAAAAAAGTTGAGAGATGTGGAATAAAATAAACTATATGTATATGCGCATTATACAGGCTAGTAAATAAATGAAATCTAGCATTTTCAAGAGCAGTTTGCAGGACAAGCTAATTAATCACCATAAATCCATAACATTTACAATACTAACTATTTAGTTCACAGAACTCAGAAAGAAAGAATACAAACAAAACTGTGACCAGAAAGCCGTCTCAATTGCCCTTAACATTTCAGACAGATCGTTTTGCTTGTTTCCAATCTTCCTGACAAACTATGGCCAGACAGATCTCATGTATTAGAATTTTGACATTTTAACATTCTAAAAATTCCACATTTCCCTGCACAAAAAAAATTACTTCACGTTAGGTACATCCATCCGATAAAAACACAACAGTTTTAAAATGGTATCCAGCTAAATTAAAAAAAGAAAAGAAAATGGAAGCATTATTACTAATAATGCTATTTCAGAAAGCATTTTAAAATAAGTAAATATACAGGGTTATTCAAAAAGAATGAACCGATTTCATTACGCAATATTTTAATAAGGAAAAGCAATAGAAAACTCCAGGTGAGTCACAGGTATTCTACTCACAATCAAGTTTTATTTCCTGTCTTACAAGTGTTCAATGTGGCCACCACCTGCAGCACGGGCAACATCAGTGCGATAAGAGAATTTCTCCCAGATGCGTATCAGCATATCACGGATCCACTGAGTTGATCGCTGTTGTTATTCGATGTTTAAGGTCATCGAGGTTAGTGGGTAGCGGTGGATCATAAACGCGATCTTTTACATATCTCCATAAGAAAAAGTATGCTGCACCGTGACAACCAATTTTGTTTTCGCAAACTCGAGAATGCGGAATGCCTTTTGCTGAGGACTCGCCATTCTGAGGGTAAACAAACAACTGAATGTTGCCAGAGGAATGACGTGATTACAGCGCCCCTGTGGCAGCCAATCAAAACTTAGAAAGCTCCTCTTTCAAATGGTCACTGACTCATTCCATGATGATGCTTGAGAACTGAAGTAATGCGTCATGAAATCGGTTCATTCTTTTTGAATAACCCTGTATAATAGTAACAAAAATCATTACAAGCCAACAAAGACCCATTTACTTACATTATCTGTGGAGAGAGACAGAGTCTGCAGTATTATGCAAGACAGTTGATGGAACTAACATCACAGTATAGTCCATATTTACAGTAAAAATAGCAAGAATCTATAATCCATGTTTTACCTGGCACTTTATTTATAAAATTCAAGTCAGATCCTTAATAATATTAATTATGGTATTATAAGGCCAATAAATAAAGTATCGCTAAAATTACACGGGGACAAGTAAAATAATAACCATTTTTCATTATAGGTTTTAACAATAAGGAAAAAAATTTTTTTTGATTCTTAGATACATTTGTATAAAATATTGTTAAATTTATTCTTACTAATATTATAAATTGGAAATTTAGAATTCTAAAACACTACCATGAGGAGAATAACTATTGATTAATCCTAATTAAAAATAAAATGTCTAGCAGTTTTAGGCTGGTTAACAACATATTTTGGAACAAAGTTGACTGTTTGATGAAAATAATTTTGAACTATGTGTTAAATATGCTTGCATTTTTTATTCTAGTTAATCTGCTACTTCATAAATTTATTATTTTAACCAGGGAGTTTAAAGCAACATGCATAGCTTAGTTTGTCCCAAACTTTTGGCTGGTAGTGTATATAATGTAAAACCTTTATGCAAAGTGACAAAAACTGAAACTCAGTGAGTACGAACTCGGATGTCACTGAAAGGTGAAGAAGAGTAAAGTATGAAACATTTTGATTTTGAAAAAAAAAAGCACCAAAGAAACAGTACTTTAAAGATGCCATCTTCTTTTTAGCTCTTCTGAAGTGAGAGTAAAAATGTTATGGCGCCAAAATCCAAAGGAACCTCAACAACTTTCTTGAAGTGATGCAGACAAACTGTATGACTACATTTCTGGAGAACAATAGAGCAATGTCCAATAGCTTTTGGTTCTGCACATCTCCTAGGAAGATGGAAGCCATGCTCTTTGCAAATATATTTGCTTTGCTCACACAGCCTGTTGCCATATAAGTAGACAGTGTAAATTACTATGTTATCACAGTTTCAGCCTAAACCTTACAATAGTGCAATATCACAACAAACTAATCCACCAGGTGTCAGTCAGGTAGGTGGGTAGGTAGTAAGCACAGATAAGATACATTGTCTATGTCATCGAAACAGAACTGCAAATAAGTTTACTGGAAAGAGGGATTAATGCTTTAAGTTGCATTTTTTGTCCTTTCTATATCTTTATTTAGTTGCACAGTTTCAGCTAGATTTCTTTAACCCTAGACCTTCCTGCAATGCAATGGAAAATGAGAAATAAGTGGGAAAATACCTCTGATGCCTTAGCAGTCTTGGGCAAAATAAATTTTCAATTTTTCAATTGGTTAAAACTCCTGTTTGTATCATCCAAAGCTGATATACTGACAACCAGTATAGTGCGTAATGTGCTTTGGGGGGGGTCACTTCACTGATGACTAGCATGCTAAGCAATTGCTGGTGGGAATCAATATAGTGAGTACCGACAGGACTAGGGTTAACCTCGTATACCATGTGACAGCTTAATTTCACCACATCTGTACAATGAAAAGAAACACAACAACAAAAATTTAAGATATATTTTTGATTTGGCACCAAAACGGACTGTAATGCAGAATCTCAGATTCACTGCAGCTGATGTATGGTAATATCTTATTGCATTAAATGTATTCACTATTAAGGTGCAATTGGTTATACTATAAATACAAAAATGTAAATGCCTAACAACAAAAAACCCATGCAAGTCAACATTCAATGCAAGACCGAACTTGCATATTTTTTTTTTTTTTTTGCACTTACTCTATTATTCTCTGAGATACCTACCCACACCTTCATGCTGCCACCTTTCCTATCCATATGGTCTTATCACATTACATTTATCATCTTCCATGAAAGTGCATCCAAGCATCCGTGCAAATGAATATGATTAAAAAACAACAACAAACTTATAGGATACAAGAAGTCTGAGGCTCCATGCTTCTGTAATGCTGGCCTGGTCATCCTTTCACAGAACATCTGTTCTTGTGGCTGGAATCAATGTCTTCCAGGTGACAGAGAACAATAGGCTAGTTTATATAACATCTGGCTGTCCTGATCACAGTTTTGCTTGTGCTAGTCCTTGAAACTCATTGTGACACATTACTAATTATGAAGTGGACAAGTGAGTCCATTCATCACATCATGTATTAACAAGCCAGCTCCCACCATCCCCAGGGCCAAAGGTTCTCACCCAGCGACATGGGCAGTTCTTGCACTTGTAAAGCCAGCATTCATTTCTCCCTGACTCACAAATATGACTGTTGAAAATTATGAGAATTAATCTTACTACTTTGTAAATCTACTAAACTGCTGTTGGCGCAATCTTTCGGCTGATATTTGCCATACAAAATAAGGAACAGTGGCCAGTGGAAAGATTTAAAATAAAAGGTTCCAGCATTTGTGAAAAAAGGGCAGATGGAGGGTTCTCCTTAGAACAGGGTCCAGAAGGCGGAGGAATCTTTTTTGACATACACTATGGAGATGGAGACATGAACCTCCTCCCCCTTGGAACCCTGACTCCCATCAATCTAACTTAGAAAATAACGATGTTAGATGCCTCCATACTCCTGTGACTGGACAGAATAAACAAACAAAAAACCCTTAAATAAAACAGTGTTTAACTGAACAGATGAAAGTAAATATTACTCCATACTTTTTTCCTCATTTGATGAAATCATGGCAGAGAGTTTATATAACAAATTTGGATCAATCAAAGATATGACAAATTTAACTGCAAATAAAAAATGCTGAAGTTAGGGCAATCAATGTTGTAACTTCTAATTAATTAGTAAGTTGCACTGAGGAATTTTCGTTTAGAATAAGACAGTAGTTGCCTTGTTTTATGCATGAAGTCTAACACAGAATCACAGATAAGCTGTTGGTTTATGCAAATTCCATCTTTTATCAACTACTAGCAAATTTCTGTAGAGAAAAGAATTCTTTGAACAATCACAATTCAGCAGTATTTACTTTTCATCAATGATGCAATAGTAATTTCTAGAATAGCAGAATTTACCAAATTTCTTATGCAACAATCCACCCTTACACTGCCACGGAGCTTGGCAACATTAACAACACAAAGAGGAGGAAGATAAAGGTATCTCATTATTATCATCATCATAATGTATCAGTACGTAAAAAAAAAAAACAACGCAAATATATAAGGAAAAATAATAAAATTCATTTTAAATATTATACATATTCCAGTTACAACTACTTAATTTTAATCAATTAAAAAAGACAAACAAAATAAATTCTTGCAGTGGACTTTCAATAATTCAGACAGACAGAGGGCTCAGGGAATCTCTATTGTTAAACATTAACTGTCATCACTTGAAGTGGCCTTGGGTTGATGAAGAAGGTCAGTGATTAGAAATTTTTCTTTTGTTTAAGGAATTCCATGTACTGAAGGCATGTCAGGAACTCCTGACTAACATTAAGGAATGTCACTTCCAGCCAGTCAAGGAGATCACTACACTGCAGATTTACCTCAAACTATCTGGCAAACTGGAATGAACTTTTCGCCAAACGAGTCCAATTAACATAATGTATACTTTTACGATTTACAGTCTTGGGAAAGTAAATTAATCAGTGAAAATAGCCAATGAATAATTAATATACCACCATGGTCTCAAAATTACTGTATTTCTCCACAGCAGAACTCTCATTCTACATACATACATAGGCAAGCATTATCAAACCTAACTAATACTTGCAGCTTAAACATTTGGACAGGCAGCTGAGTGAAAAGTTGTCAATGTTCCAAGCAAACAGATACCAATTCTCCCATCGGAGTATACTACAAATGGTAGGTTGCCAGGTATTGTGTTTTTTCTTTGCTACTCTAAAATAGAATTAAAAAATTAAAATGTATGTAAGCTCAAACAGTTAAAGAAAAAACCTAAAACTTTATTTCAACTATGATAAATTAAATACTAAGTTAGTTTATTCTTTGAGCAAGCAAGCAGACAGAAATTAATTTTCTCATGTAGAAGCAAAGTGATAACATGCAGAGCGCTACATTTGAAAACTAAGCTCCATATTAAAAAAAAATAATGGAGGCACACGTGAAAACTGGCAGAAATTAAGCTTCAACACAATAAAGCATTCATGAAAACACTGTTCACCATTGCACATCCGCAGCTTCATTGCATGATTGCTAGTTAGGGCCTTATATGGATGGATATATGGCATAAGTATAAAGTGCAGTGTCTAAGGTGTTTCTCTCCTGCTTATAAAATATGATTTCACATTGTAAGAATAATGTTATTTATCCGTATCTTCATAGTACATACTCGTTTAAATACCAACACATTGACAAGACACTGTGTGAGAGAGAGTTCCTGGACCAAAAAGGATTTTAAATATAAATATTACTTTGTTTGGCCAGGTGTGGAAATGGTTTAACTTTCTAATTTTGGTAGATTCCATTATTAGTTTTGTTTGTTTGGTGATCTCTGTTTTTTGTATCCGCATTCTATTTCAGCAAAAAAACTAACTATAGCATATTCAAAGTTCACAGCATTTAGAACTGGCCAAGAACAATTAGCATAACTAATATTTGTTATTATTTGAGGAAATTATCAGAAATCAAACTATAAATGAATAAAAGTGATTGTTAATAGTAACTTAGTAATCAAGTTAATACTCGTTTTTTTTCTTGTCGGAGTCTTGTACAAGCCATAATGGCCGGCCAAATGATTGGAACTTTAATAATCTGATAATCTTCTTTCTGTCTTTCTATTTTAAGAAAAACAGGACGGGGGCAGGAAGTTTAATCTTAATGTCCAGGTTAAAACAAAGCATAGTACCCATGTTGCGGTTATGTTATATTACCAGGTACCATCATTATCTGTAACATCAGAAGAGTAAAACAAAAAAAATGAAGCGGAACATGTCAGACAGGTTTTCTACACAATGGGCTTCTTACAAGTTTTTAAATCTGTTTTCTAAACAAACATTAAAAAATAAATAAATAAAGGGAGATCAAGTTAATTCAATCCAATAGGTTTTACAATCCTCAAATACAAAGACAATGCCAGATAATAAGTTTAAAATTAAATCACTTTTTTTCTGAAATAAAAAGTCTTTTGCTAATAAAATAAGAGATGTTGCTCTACAAAACCACATGGAATATGAAAGGCGACTTAGTTTGAACAGAATTTATTCAACAAACACAAAAACAACTGACAATGTTTATTGTCACCTAGCCCATCCATAAATTGCTTTATAACTTAGGATAGTTTTATTAAAAGCAAACAAAAAGCAATTAATTAAGAATTTTGCCAACAAACTTCATGGCATAAGCAGTATGGAACTTCATCAAACCTGAAGAATACCCACAATGGTTTTTAATGACATCATACAAGCAACTTCGCTTCACTTCCAGACAATTCATATTTACACCAATCAACCTGACTGGTGTCCTTTTATCATTCTTTGAATGAAGTCAATAACGGAAATCATAAAAATCAAGGCTTTTATTTACTTCTAATTTATTTCTCAATCCTAATTATTATCCTTTATGTTGTACAAGGCTTTTTACATTTTCCTTTATTGTCATTTCTTACATAAAAATAGTGTTTGGTCGGGATGTCAATCATGGAAATTAAAAGAAAAGAAAAACAATATTAATTAAGTAAGATCCACATAGAATGTTGTCTTTTGGATAGTAAAAAAACCGACTATTGTCAAACGGGTTTGTAATTCAGCCACTAATTAGCTTTAATAGAGAAAAGATTTTTTAAAATGGTTTCTCTTCACTACATGACCATAACAGAGCTTAAAGATTTACTTCCTTTCTCCCTGATAGAATGTTGTTAATTTCCCAGAGTAAAATACTGAGAATAAAGTAAGATTTTACAAAGGAAAATAATTTTAAAATACTGGATAATGCAAAAAATTTATAATAAAATGCATAAAATGATTTTATGAAATCTAAAAAGACAAACTATTAATTATATCAGAAGAAAACGTCAGTCTGAGAGTTTTTTGTGCATAATATGTTCACCCATAAAACAGTGATTTGTTTTGTTCAAGAAAAGAAATAATGGCGAAAAAGATAGATTTACTCGAAGACAAATTTATCGGCATGGTATTATGTAAAACTGGTACAACAGAAATGAATGTCATTTCCTCTAGCATCTGGATTACATCTCTTGAAAATCCATTTGGCCTGCTGTACTGTACCATTCTTGTCTGCATCTTCATTATATCCAACCTAAGACTAATCAAAAAGCAAATTTTTTTGTTCCTTTTCCTTGTCAAAATGAATTTCGTGATCTTTCTGCCATGAAATGGATAGAAAGAGAACTTCTAAACTCATTTTGGTGTCTTCTAATGGTTGACAGATTGCTGTGTGCATGTGTGTGTGTGTATGTATTTATCATATAGCAAAACATGCATCTACATCAGTTCATGCATGTGCAGCCTATAGGATATGACTGTCTTGATTGGTCAGTGTTATCTACCCCACTTATGAACTGTCGGTAACTTGAGATATTGACTGGACAAGACACCTGTTGAGTTGTTTCATTTCACTGTCACCTCCTCACTTTTGACATCTCATCTGGCACCGCTGAATTTGTGGAATAGAAGGTACATCTGCTTCTCATCCTTCCAGGTACAATGACAGATATTTGATGCTTTAGCACTCTGGAATATTTGGAACTCTCCCTGGTTGTGTAACTTGGCTAAGAGATGTCAGGGAAAATCTTTTAATGAGAGACCTGACTGCCTAACCAGCATAGATTCCATCATTCAGCACACTGAAAAAGATAAATTCTAGAAGACAAAATGCCCATGTAAGAACCTAAAACAAGTTCAGAACAACTCTTTTTCCAAGACCGGGTTCATGTTAACTTATAAATCTCCTATAGGAATCTGCTCAGACTAAGACTTCAATGCCTTGCATGTGAGGCTCCATAGGACAGCATCTTTTTTCTTCAATAGCTTCAGCAACAACTGTTTCTCTGTAAGAGTTCTAAGCATCCTTAAAATCTTCCATTTAACTTATCCATTACCTTTCTCACTGGCAACAGTTGATCAACATTTGCATCATAACCAACAGTATTTCCAACATGAAAATACTGGTCGAATTTTTCAAATCAGAAACCTTTAAAAATGTTCTTAAACCAGTGAGCATCGTTTAAAGAAATTTAATTTCAGAAAATAATCTTTGCATCACAGATAACAAACAATATTCCTATTAATCTGGAAACCAATGGTTTTCACCATTTTTTTTGGTTTCTTGTAATCCCAATAGTTACTGTCTGTAGCCATGGCTATTTCATTTGTAGCATTTGTTTTCATGTGAATTTTTAAAATAAGTAACAAGGAAGCGGCTGACTGAAAAAGAATCAGTCTAATCTTTGGCCCACTACTTCAAAATACATCATCAGTGGTACATCAAAAATGTCCCTTATCTAGGCAGGCAGTCCAAACAGTGTGAACTATTCCCAATGTTTCCTATGCCATCACTGTTCACATCTAAAATCATCAGGAAAAAATCCTTCAAAATCTTTAGAATTTTCATAATTTATATTTCAATGAACACTCAACAACATAAGAAAAAATCTGCCCATTCAATGTACTATATAGTAAAACTATATGGACACCTCAAAGGAAGGTAGTAGTTTATATTTTTAGCTACCTTATCTATTCATTCACCAATGACTATAGATGTTAGTGAGTCAACTTCAGTTGCTACTGCAGAAGTATATAGACAAAATAGCAACATTTCAAGTTGTTTTGGGGGTTTAATGGATTTAACCAATCTGTCAAAGAATACTAATTTGATTTAGAGTAAAGAGTTTCCAAAATCAGATATAAATGATGCTATAAAAGCATAATTTTTCACGCACTATGGTGCATGAAACTCTGATAACTTAAGGAAATACAAAATATCCCTAAATATATATATATATAACTTTGTTTCAGTCGCATGATAATGAAATATGCTTTGTACCCACAGACATAAAAATTCTTTGGACAAAGTTACAACTCCCAATCCAGTGTAGTACCTATAAAGCAAGATAGTGTGCTGCAAGGCGGACTCACAGATGTAATAACAGTTCAGTGCCATTAAACTGTTAGTAGAAAGGTTGTCCAGTGCTGAAATTCCTCAAAGACTAATGATGTATGGAGATCAATGTTTACTCTGCTCCAGAGTATCTGCATAAAAAAACTCAAGATGGAGAATATCATCCAACAACCAACTCCTCTTTTGAAAAGAAGTCTCAGCTGAAGTTGAAAGCAGAGAAGAGAAAACTACATTCCTGAAATGAATGGTGACCTGAGGTAGTGATGAAATGTGGATGTGCCATTATCCTTAAGAGCAAACATAATCCCAACAATGGAAGCTTTGTAGTTTACCTGGTCCAAGAAAGTTAAAAATGAAATCTTTTGCTGAGGTCATGGCCAGCATCTTCTTTGATATTCACGGTGGTGACATTTTTGCTACATACACAAACTGTTAATGATACCTACTACTTCACATTACTAAAAAAGAACATTAAAACATACGCAGGTTTCTTGAGCAAGGAAGATACCAACCCCAACAAAACATCAGCAGTCATGAGACAACAAGGACATTTACTAAGAAAGCTCATACACTGGTAGGAAAAAAAATTTCACACTAAAAATATTTTTAAACAAGTTTCCTAAGTACTTTCTACACTTTCGATAATGCACTTACCAAAAGTTCATTACTATATAACCACTAAATTGATTTGCAGATTTCATAACACTAAAATTGTTAAATGGATTTTATTTCATTTCTTTCTTTTAAAACCAAATGTCAATTATATTTATTTAATATATCTAGATGATTAGAGTTAGAAAATAAATGAAGTACAACTGTTTACCACTTTGTACTTGCAACAACAGCTACTTCATTTTAGTTCTTAGCATACTCCATTAAAACCAGTTTTTAAAAGATGGGTGCAACTCTAGTTTACATATATCATTAATCTATCAACCTAAAAAATAAAGATTATATATATATGAGAGAGAGAGAGAGAGAGAGAGATGGAGAGAGAGAGAGAGAGAGAGAGAGATGGAGGGGATGCAAGTACATTGATCCACAGGTGAGTGATACTGTGCATGGCCCATGGGAAATAAAATTGTAAATTAACCGACTCGGCCATCAGAGATTTATTATTATTATTAATAAGTTTTATAGAAATTAAATTTCAATCTTAAACTTCTAAGCAATAAATACTTATGTTAGCTAACAAAGTAGTCATTTCATGGTAAAAGTAGGAACACAGCTAAAAAAATTTGTTTAAAATAACCCTGCCAACATGATGTATGAAATTATAGCATTTAATCTAAACCAGCTTAGACCGGCCATTCATCAACTGTGAACGATGTTCCCTGCATGCACTGTAATTTGTGTTGAGATCAATATGGAGGATACTCTGGGGTCATGGCATTACTTTGAGATAAATTATTGGTTTTCTTCTTGTATTTTTTTTAAAACCAGAAATTGGATAAACGGATCCACACATATCATATAACATTAAATGGTTATCTATTCCTGTCATTTCTATAATTTACTTTTTTAATTATGTTTTTTTCTTCTGTTTTCTACATGTATCCTTAGTGCGCAAAATATGTTAAAAATTATTAATGTTTGGCAAAAAACAAAAAAAACTGCTCACAAAAAAGAAATAATGATAGCAATGCATCTAGCGATACGAGTCCATCTTCTGTATGTGGCGAATGCTTCAGTCATCTTACAAACTTTACTATTTTGAACACAAAAGAGCTAAAAGTTATTTCCATCTTTTACCACAAGATAAACGAACATAAAGATTGTTTTAGCCTAACACAGGTATGAAATCCCATTGAATACTGTAAATAAAATTTTAATATTACAATAGCGATTTCTGTTTCAAAATTTCTTTACAGAACAATGTATTTATCTGTTGAGGCTATATTACCAAACAAACAAGAGAAGTTTGGAGGAAGCAATGATCACGTGGAATATTTTTCATTGTTTTGATAAACTTCACTTAGAATCACAGAAAAATGTCAATAGATCTTCTAAACATACCTCCATCCCTAATGCAGCTGAATTCACTTAAAAAAATTAGCAAAACATGGCTTTAATCTGAATTGATAAAGAATAACTATCATCCTACTGTATTACCATCTTCATTCACATCCAGTTTAGATATCCATATATCAGAATCCTTCTTAATGTTTACTCTGTTTGTTGTCCCAGATACATTAAGGGCAATGTGACCGTCACAGAGACACTGACTGTGACCAGGACAAGAAGGGTTGGTTACTTTCAAATCTGACAGGCAGCAGTAGTATATAGCATCTATAAGCTCAACTCATCACTCGGTGACAATGGGCCAAGGTGTTTGACACAAAACTGCTCACAAACAACTAAAACATATTTCAATTCGGGTTTTAAAAAATCTAGAACAGAGTCTGTTTATCGATTCATCTCGAGTCAGCCCGATGAAGGCGAAAAACCACCCTGAATACAAGATTTTCTGACTGACAGACACGCAGACTGCGCTGGCTAGAAAAGCACATTTTTTTTAAAATCTTTTTGTGGTGAATGTGTGCATGTGAAAGTTCGTGTATGCGTGCATATCTCCGAGGAGAAGGGAATGGGGTGTGGTGGCCGAAGCTGTGTAGTTAAGTAAATTATCTATTCGTTCCTTTCCTTGAACATCTGCTGTATATAAAATAGATGCTTGCATCCTTTTCTCTTATAAAAGACAATCGTAAATAGAAACAAACACTTATTTCATAATTTGAGGGATTTTGTCCCTTTTTCCAAAGAACCCAGAACATAATAAGTTGATCTTAAAAGCCAATGGGAATAAAGAACAGACAATATCTTATGAAATACTTATGACTTCAGGTCTCTCTGTAAGATATATTTTAGGATCTCTCTCTTACACACCAAAATGGTGGTTGGAGAATTTAATAAAAAAGAATGTATATTTATAGTAATTTTTATCCTTCTTTACAAAACGATGAATAATATTGTGAGAAAGTTTGTATTAAGTGAACCAATTTCAAAATCCCCAAGCTTCATCATCTGTTACATGATAGAGAGCATATGGGAATCTTTTTATTCCAAGCAAGTTGCATCATTTTATTCAAGTCATAATCATGATGAAAAGCAATAATCAAAAGTAATATTAATAAGTCATTTCCTGAACAGAAAATCAATTGAAGTGAAATGTTCCAAAACTAATGACATTAACTGGATGGGAGTTTGATATTTGGAGAAAAGAAATTGATGGAATTCAGCCATCATAAGCTATAAGGAATTCGTACTACAAAAGGAGGAGGAAATGCTATATCTGTTTTAAAAGGTAGAGGCTATATTGGTCAGTCTTGTACATCATTGAAGGCCAAAACCAAAAGCAATTAAGAAACTTGAAAAAAGAGAAAAAAAGGTAGCAAAATACAAGATTACATGAATACAGGAAACGGGTATTTTTTGAAATCTGGTCCATTTAGTTTTTAATGCATAAGTAATAAAAATAAATAAGATGGTATATATATAAGAAAGCTAATGTCTCAGCAAAACCAAAAGACCCAGATATTCTAAAAATGCTATCAAAAATGGTGGGGAGATTGGCCAGAAGGAAAAATACTGAATCTTTAAAATAAAAAATGAAATAAAAAATTTTGAGAGAAAATAAATAATAGCATCTAAAGCTTTTAATGTTAAAATATTAATGCATTATACAAAGTCCACACTCCAAAGAAGCAAATGTAACCATCAGTTTCATATACAACACCTGTATTTTTAGATATACCACTATCGAAAACACATTCAAGCCCAATTTCTTAAAGAATGGCTCACGTCACAATTTGACAATTTAAATTTCTTTTATCTTAGGGAACATTTTGTTTGCCTGCCTCTTTTAATGGTCATCACAGAAATGCCAATAGAACCGGGGTTTATGGCTTCCAGGTCATTTCGGTAGACCTGGCATTAAAAGCAAGAGATTTCTAGAAGATTCATTACCACCACTTACGCCCCATTTGTTCCTGGATCACCCCTTAAGTGAAGAAATCAATATCGATGTCTATAAATACCGGCCGGGTAAAGGGAGATGACCAAGACAAAACCAGGCAATTGTTTTACTGATAACCTTCAGTCCTCTGGCTCCCACAGTCACAGATAAGATGGTCTAATAAATATTTGGAACTCAGAATATAGATGATACTAAAATTAATTGTCTTTCCCTCCTTTTTTTAATTTGGAAGAAAAAAATCAACTTCTTGCATCAAATACAGTCAGGCAACTATTCCTCCAGACTATTTTCTCATTTGGTAAATAAATGTAGAGATACCAGTTTTTAGTAAGATGGCAAAAGTAAAGGTTTTTCTAGATCTGTTATCATATAATAAAAACCAGACAATGGTGACACTAAGCAACCCACACCAGCATTGCTGACAGGTAGTTTAGAGTCATCTCTGGGAAATAAACAACTAAGATGGTTTCTCTGGTGGCCTCCACCAATAAATCTGGGTGTACACTGAAAAGGCGCTGTGAGAAGTCTGTTTTTGGAAGTGGGAGGGGGAAATCATAGCACCCAGAAGAAACCTGCTCTGGTGGGCTGGTGAAGAAATCAGGCCAGGTTGGCTTGCCAAACTGAGCTGGTCCCAACAGGGATTTATCCTAGATTATTTGTATACAAATATTCTCATTTCTCCATTGTACCCGCCTAATTAGAAGCAAACAAGGAGACTAAATGAAAGTTGCATCACATTTACATGTAAAATCGGTATAATCTATTTTAAAAGATTAGTGTACCCATATCTGGAAATGATTTCTAAAAAAAAAATCCAACATCTCCACAAAGGGCTGCTGCGTTTTCCACTGCTATTTATGGGCTATGATTTGACCAAGAATATGTAGATCCAAATAAAGTTGCCCAGCTACACAAACGGCAGTTACCATCTGGTATCATTGGTACACCGCACAATGACAGGTAGGTGAAAGTTTCCTGTATCTTGTTGTAGCTATATTTGTGTGAAATTTGGAGGGGGGGGGTTGGAATTTTTAGAACAACTACAATGAAGGCGTTTTCTGAAAGGTTGGAAAGGAAGCTGAGCACATATTTCGTCAAAGGAGCATTACAGGTATTCCTTGGAGAAGGTGAATGACAAATTTAACCGGCTGATCTTCATTGGAAATGAGATTTTCATTTTTAAAACAAATTAATCTATTATTATTTTTTAAAGAATGTATTCGCATCAGCAACTCATTTTATCACTACTTTTTATTTATTACTACCCAAGGAAGTCAGCCACGAAAAATGCCTCAGTCCAAATAAAGAAGAAATAACCCTTTTCCAAACACAGAGGGTGTAATTGACATTGACATGTCCAGGTTGAAGGCCTTGAAGGGATAGCCCACATCCCAGCTTGATACAGAGTTTATGCAGAATCACGACCAACCCGGGACATGAGTGAGCAAAGTTTGCTTTCATTTGCCAGGATCTGAGCATAGGTACAAAATGGCGATGTGTGCACGTTCAAATGAATAATCACCATCTACGAAGAGGCTGTTTCTGCGACCATAACGCAAGAGACATTTATAGAATTTGGATGCAGCCTCTGCAGAATTTTAGAATTTGTATATAATGTAGATTCGCTTCAACATTATTCTGTATAAATGTTGTTTTTTTAAATGCCTTTTCTTTTCTTGTATCATGCAATTTAAAATATTTTTTAGCAGGGTTAGGGTTAAAGTATAAATTAAGTTTTTTTTAGTAAAGACTTACTCGTATTTTGGTAAATTAAAACTTTCACCTGTACACCGTGGCCCTTTAATCAACGACATGTGCTCTGAACTGCTGGAACAAATGTCACGGTTTTTTGTTGTTATTTTTTTTTAAAATCTCATAACACGGAACTCAAATACATGAAATGTCAGTCTCTGAAGGATGAATGGGAAAATATTTATTCGTTTAATCATCTGCCACCAGCACTGTCAGCATTGAAACCATATCAGAAGTAGCACTAATAGGCATTAAAACTTTAGGGACTTCAGATTATCATCTTCAAGTGAGGTATAACATGACAATCAAACAAGCAGATCACTAACCATGGCAACAGCAATGGTGATGTGCCAAGGATATAATAGTGAAGTGAGATATTGCAAGTGCTATTGAAGGAAGTATAGAGATTCTAAGGAAGAAGGGTCTTAATTCCCTCCCTCCAGGAATTTAAATGTTTAGTAACTGCTTAAATAAATAGAAAAGAAAAAAAAACTACAAAGACATGTGCTTACAGCTTGAGTGATGAAGCAATGAACCTGACACTTCTGCATAGCCACCATGTTCAGTGCTAAAATGTTCATTCCTGTTTGCCAGTGGATTGAACACATTCTCCAGCTGTTGGAGAATGAAGCTGCTGATAACTACTGCTTCAGTGATGTAGCCTTACTTAAAAATTTCACGAACTGTTAAGAAAGGAAATGTTCAATTCCTGTAAGGCATGGCAAGATAGGGTTCCTTGTGAATGTTACTTCAACATCTGAAGTGGTCTCTCAACTGATGCCTGGTCTTCCACTGTCTTCTACCATCAAGTGAAACTGTTTCTTTAAATGTCTTCATCCAAATGATAATCGAGTTGGCAGATGGTGGATTCTTGTAATATGCCCAAACTTTCGTTTTACTGCAGTAACCAACTTAAGTTCATAAGCCACTTCCTGGCTGCCACGATTTTGGTTTTTTAACAGTAAAAACAGTACTAAGAGAGCTTTTAGCTTCCTTGGTAAATTAAGAATACTTCATTCACCAAACAGCATCTGTGCAAATGTTTTCAATGTCTAGAGAAACCATAGTGATGAGTGATGAATTAATAATTCCTTGTGCACGTACTGATTCGATGTTCCATTGGTAACTAAAAGTTTCAGCAGAAAATACCTTAATTTTAAACCAAAATTAAAATAAAATTTTTAAAAAATTCCCCAAAGCCACAAAGTGCTGAAGAAAGAAAGAAATAAAAAAATAGAATAATTAAATTATTTCAAACAAAATACAAAGTTTCCAACCAAGCGAGAAGAAAAGCAGACAGACAGAGAAATAGATTCCCTGGGTGATGACAAGAGAGTACGGAAGTGTTCTCCGAAACAGGTGCGAGAATGGAAAGTGTAAGACCACACCTGCAATAAGCGTAATAACAGCCTGATGTACCTACAGAGGAATTCAAGACAGAAAACTACAAAATCCGAAGCATGTCATTTGTTAGTAGATCCTTTTCTTTTTTTCTACGATAACTATTTTCATATAATCTCAAACATTTTTTTTAACACGCGGCTTGGGGAAAAAAAAAGGAAAACGTTGAAGTAAATCCACTGGCGCCTCCACCCAAAGAATTAAGCTGCATTCCACCAAACTAAAAAAAAAAACAACACCCGAACAGTGTACTTCAATTTTTCGCACCCGGTTAAGAACAGATTACAGCCAGGATCTGCAGCTGCCCGTTTCTCCCCTCTTTTGTTGTTACTTTCTTTTAACCCGGTAACATTTTTATTCCTTGATCTCCACTGACATCTCCACTGCCTGAGTGCATTCATTCTTGGAAGGAAAAGAACACACACACACACACACACACCAAGTATAACTCTACATTTCTTTCTTCTCCTGCACATATTTGTTCTGAAGAACTCTTTCCTACTTTACTCCCGTCATCCAGGAAATCCATTTTTTTATCTGCTTTTCCTCTGTTTATTTTTTTTGCATCTCTTTTCCTGATGAATCCAGCATTCATCACGAGAGAGGGGAGGGGGTGGTTGTTGGCTGTTTGGTCGGTTACAGCCGCCTTTCCAAGTCTGTTCAAGAATGCTCCGAAAAACATTTACATTTAAATCCTGCTCACAAGTCTCGAAAATTTTTTTTGTAGATTTAAAAAAAGAAAAGAAGTAAAAAAAAAGAACAAACAGCAACAACAAAAATTTTATCAAAAATGATTAACCGGGGCCGCTGGGTAAGTCAGCTTACTGCATCCCCATTGTGCCGCTCAGGGAAGCAAATGACAGTTACATCCGGTCATGTATACATTTCTGGGAATTCCGTGGAAAACCAACTTAAAAATACCCACCACGACAGTTAAAGTGGTATTGTCCTGACGCAAATTAAATGGCAAGCAATTATTCCAAGAAATAGATCTTTTCATGGTAAAGTATGGTTTGATTTCCTGACTAATGCTCACAGCATACAATGCTTCACACCTAACAAATTGACTATACCAGTCCATTCTATGATAAACACCTGCGCACAATGTTAGGAAGAAGTTCATCATCATCTTCATTGAAGCCATCTGCCACAAGCACACACACACATATATTAGTACTTTAATTTCACCAAAAATAGGAATAGTTCCATTTACTTTCTTCTCAATTTTAATCACAAGAAGTTTTGTTTTAAAATTATATTTCCATTAAGGGTTAAGACCTTAGACAGGCAAATAGGAAATGATGTGAACTAATATAATACCCAGAAGTATCTACACATGCAGAACGATCCACCCAAATTAAAGACAATAACATTCATTCAGAAATGAGATAAATCCATGAACCTTGTAACTGTATATGAAACCATTACAAAGAGAGAAGCGGTGCATTTGAATAAAAAAATAATAATTTTATAGACAGTTTTAATACAAACTGATAGAATTAAAGCCATTCATCAAAATGTGTCTTAAACCCGTTAAACCATATACCGATTCTGATGACAATTCTTTAAGATTATTACCAGCAACCATATTTTGTTTATAACTTCATAATTATGATTTATTTAAAAGTTAAATATGTTTAGCTCCTACACACACACACACACACACACACACACACACTCTTCTTAATATTAATCTGTCCAAGCAAATTTAATGTGATTTCATGAGCCCACTGTGGCAGAAATTATTGACTGTGGAACAAACTATGGTGTGGCACATGCATTCACAGCTGTTATCTTTACTGTGGCTTCAATGGTCCACAAACAATTACCAGAATAAACTGAAGGTATACTGGGTTCAACAAATGACTGATAATTTTCAGTCTGTTTTAGTTATGAATATAAGTAAAGATATCTGAATAATATGAAATATAATCAAAGAGTACTGGACTAATTTGATATCTAAAAAGCAAATAACTCCTGCAGGTTAGTGATACATATTGCATCCAAATTAATCTTATTTTTCCAGAATGGATGGTCTTCCAGCATTCTTGTAACTTCTGCAATCATTGTTGGTAATCCATATTTTGGATCCCTCACAATTCATTATGATATACTGAAAAACTGTCAGCACATCATAAAAAAATATCATCCTTTTACAGCTCTTCATCAGTTTAGGAGCTATGAAAATATCCCCATGGAGTGAGTAAGGTCAACAACCACTATACTTCAAAATGGACCAGAGCACAGACATCATAGCACATTTCAGGACACTAACATGCTGCAGGCATGTGGGCACCCATCTGTCTGAGTGACAGTGGTGGATTACATCACGTTCACATGACAAGCATTAATTTATGACATCAACCAGCAACCAATTTGTGAGAAGTGCACTAATTTATCACAATGATAGAAAAAAGATCAGGAACATTTTCCATGCATGCTTTGTTTGTTCTTGGTGATGATATAGGAATCATACAAATGCAAACTATACTTTCTGTTTTGGTTTTATCCAGACATCCAAAACTTGTCAACAGTTATAATTTTGAAGTTAGTTTAGTGCCTTATTTTTTGTTGTATAAGTCAATGTCACCATCAAAAGTCCAGGCTTCGAGTTATGTTCCAAATTAACTAAAATAAAAAAAAGAAATTTTAATGACAAAATGTTATTTTCTGAAATAAACTGTAAAACTGTTATCTGAAACAGGCTACAGAAATTACTGCCTGAAACGTTTGTTGATTGGGTGAGCAGTATGCAAAATTATCCAATCAACAACAAGTGCACACTCACCAATTATGTTCTATCTAACATTTCCATTCCTAATTATGTGTATAAACGTCCTCAACAAATCCTCTACTTCATCTCAAAATGCCTCCTGTAAAGTCGCACAAGTCGTTCACAGAAACTTTTAAGCTAAAAGTTGTTAAGTTTGCTGAAGAAAATGATGATAATATGGCTGTGCACAGAAAATACAATGTCAGCAAGCACCATAGTGCGTATAAAACAGAAATTAGGTATGCAGGTTAGTTAGGTCTCTGCTTGCTAACTATGCATAAGACTGGGCCAAATGAAGATGGTCAAAACTTCTGCTAACCATGTATATTGTTTCATCTGCCATCTTGATTTTATAGCTAAACATTCTGAAACAGTTTGCGATGATCTGAACCTAACTGTGAGTTTTCAGCTTTGTAATCTTCTTTTTAATCATCACTGAATAAATTGTACAAAGCATAAAAAGTAATAGGGATCCAACTTATCTATCAGAATCAGCCCCTTAAATTAGGACTGCAGAGTTTTCAGACGTGCAACCTCTATTCTCCTCGGCCAAATAGTTTCATTTAATTCTAAGGCGGGCACTCTCAGCAATAAGAATGACTTTGGGTAATTGTTTTATTTCCTGCATTAATATGAAAACAAGAAATAAACCTGCTTATTCTCTTCCCGAGGGAGTTCCCTTTGTTCCTTCCACACCAACAAATAAGACAAAAGTCCATAAGTGATTATCAAAAACAGAAATTACATAAATTTAGAAACAAATGTTGACAGGGGGTTTTAGATGGAAAGACTGACATGCAAAGTAGGAAACGTTTCCTCAGAAAGATAATTAGCAGGTAATAAGAGGCTAGAATAATAGATGGTAGTCTTTTCTCTACATTTCTTTGAAATAAGCACTCAAAACTGCACTGAATGTATTTTAATTCATATTTCCCACAAATAATCAAATTTGAAAGATAACCAGGAATTTTCCCTTCTTTGTGATTATCAGTAATAATGTTTTCCTTGTAACTTTTAAATTTTCCACTGCATTAATACAAGAAAGATTTTTTAATACAAGTATTTAAATAAATTTGCAACAGCTATTACATTAAAAAAATTGCAATATAAAAATTATTCGGAATTTTCTTTTCATTTCCTTTTAATGGAATGGTTCTTCCACTCTCTAAGACATCAGCAACCAAGGATACTATCCAGAAAACTAAATAAGAAAATCCTCACGCACCAGAGACCACACAGACACACACACCCTGAATTTCCTGACCAACGTGTTTATAAAAACTGTCAAAATGGAATGACAGCAGCATAATGAAGGATCCCTTCAGTTATTGGATCTCCAATTACTAACCCAATTAGCTGACAAGCCGCCCCCCCAAGGTTCACCAATGTGTGGTTGACTCTTCCTTCCACCTCAGCTGACAAATTCTACAGGGAGGAAGTTGTGTCCACACTCGCTCATTTCACAGATGACCAGGCCAAGGTCTCATTTCCACAGTTCATTAGGCGGCTGAACATTTGAGTCTTCCAGTTTTAATATCCCTGTTGTTTGACCCAAGCCCCAAATTGCCAATAAGCTCAGACTAAAAGGAAAAACTCTCTATTCTAAACCAAGCCACAACGAATAATAAACTCCAATGGGACAATTCATATCGGTTAAAGATCGTGCAATTAATTGCCATCAAATGCCGAACTCAAGCTTCTTATTTCCTTAACCCAGGGCATTAATGATACATATTGATCATGCACTACACAACAGTGCAAAAGGGAGATAATTGCAGGTAAACTATCCCTAAAATAAACAGGCAGTAATTGTTTTCCTCTGTGAAAGACACTTTCCCCTTTTTGGTCCTTTGGGACACAAACCTTGGCAGTTTCTCTCTCTCTCTCTGATTCATCCTGTTGAATCATACATTCTTAGTTTTTCTCACCTCACAGTCCAGATGAACAAATGTCTGCATTAGGTGAAACCCAAAACTGTAGCTCTGCTGAGCAGCACACAATTGTTTGTCCTTTAACTTTTCAACCAGGTGAAAATAGTAATAATTCTCTTCCTAAATTTCACTTCAAACTGTTAAAGAAGAAGTAAAATTAAATTGTATTACATTTAGGATAACCAGTACAGGTTGAAAAAAAAGGGGGGGGGTACCTAGTTCACACAAACTTAAAAGACTTACAATTCATAATCAATTTCACTTTATGACATATTTTCAGTATATCAACATTTAACAATGGCATCACACCAATATGGCTGATTCCGACATTTACTTAACTCAATGCATTCTATTTTACAGTAATAGATCTCAGTCTGCATTCTCTCCTTCACAAATTATTACAAGAAACTTAAAAATGTAAAATATCTATTAAAAAAAACACAATGTTGAATGTAGCATTCGAATATTACCACCTGGCCCAGTTTCCAGGCAGATTTTCACCAAGAAAAAACTATGATGATATTATTTTTTTATAATTTAACAGATTATAATTATTCTTATATTCTGCTTTATCTTAAAGCTTGTATTTTGTTTAAAGTTTTGTTTTTTTTTTGTCATTATAACAACTAGAGATTATTTTATCTATCTATTCTCATGACAAATGGCCTGCTATATTGCCACAATCTATGTATTATATTTTTTTTTATCTCTCCAGCATCATCTCTTCTCTTCCCTGAAAGAAAAATTAATAGTCCTATGTTACATAATAAATGGTCAGTCACTCCTCCATTTTAGGCCTCAAGACAAACATATGTATACATTTAAATATGCAATATCTTCATAGTAAAATTAACTATTCATTCGTCATCTTTGGCTTCATCTAAGCAAATTGCAATGGTGTGTCATCAGCCTAGATTGTTCTATGCACATCACATTATTCCCAAAGCAATGTTGTTGCCAAAGATGAAGATGTGAAGTTTGCACTCTGGAAATACAGACGAAAATTAGTCCGTTTAATTTACACAAAGATGCGCACCACACGTATGATGCCAATACAGTTGGTAGATCATCAATAAATTTATCCATTAATTTTACCTTCCAAGAAAAAAAAGGTAAATAATTGCACAGTATAAAACAAAACAAATATACTGACTTCTTGCAACTGTTATCAGTTATGCTAAATGTACCAATATTCCATACTGCATTGATTCTAAATGCTAACCATGCTACAATAAATGCACACAAAAGCTATCAAAAAAGTCCATTTGTTTGCAATCATAAATATTCCCAATAAATAGCCACACTTGTTTCTTACAAGTGTTTTTGCACATGGATATCATCTATCAAAAAATTTACTTTGCAGAAGTGATGGTCCTTGATCACTGCATTTACAAATATAAAGGAAAATTAGCTAGCTGTTCAAATAAGTTGCAGCCCACTTTAAAATTACTTTCACCATCAGAGTATCTGTGCCATCAATAAACACAAAATGTTTATTGATGACATTTGCTTATTTGTTGACACGCCTCCCTACCAATGTACACATCCCCCATAGCATCACAGGATTTTGTCTTGTCTGATAATACATTGAAAAGCAACCCTTGTATAGGCATGTGGTAATATATACCATGATTGTGTCAGATCATAGTTTGCAGTGCTTCTACCATTTTGGGTCTTTCTACTACAACATCAAATTTCCCCACACATTCAGTCATTCATTTGAAATTCTTGTAGCAAGCTCTGTGTATCACACCTGTGGTAGAGTTAGAATCAAGAGTTACAATGCCAAAGACAAGCTTATAGTTAGGTTTTAGCTATGCCAAACCTACAAGAATCAGCAATGTGTCGAGGAAATTTGCTATAAACTGAAAAATAATTTGAGTGGATGCAACAAGCTAATGAGGCAGAACCAATTGTAAACCTGCCCAAGATGAAAAAGGGGCTCTGAGAGTTGGCAAAAGCTGAAATGCTAAAGTAGGTTAGCATCATTATGAATGGATTAACTCTGCATATCATGATCATGGCATGCAAATCATTAGAAAACATGTGATGCGAAAGTTGAGGCATACCACATTTTCAACTCTGCTGCCCATAGAGATTTCCATGCCATCTCTATCAGACAGAATACAACTGTTGCAAAAAAGATACCTTAACATCTGGAAGAGAAAGTGGAAACATTCAACCACTATATATCATTGGAACATAGCAGGTAACAACTCTGTACCACTATGGAGGAGCAAAAATCCTATCTTGATAAAAAATAACTAAGCATGAAAAAGACAACGTGATAGTCAAACTCTGTATGTAGCACTTGGGGGAAACATATCTCACCTTGTTTTTTAAAAGGAAAACAAAAACTATCTGCTGCATCTTCCTGAGGAGATTTTAGTGATAATGAGGCAAAAGTGTTTGGAATTCATTTAGGGTGTACAGGACTGCAGCAATAAGAGAGAGTGTGTAGAGGCGTGCAGAGTGTCTGCAGCTCAGATGCTGCAATGATTGTTGATGGTTGCTCTTATTTAGTTCAGTCAGCTGATATATCCTTGAATTAGCTGTTTAAGCAAAACATCCAAAAGAAATGGAGTAAATGGAGAGCACATGTATATGGATGGATGGGTACATGAGAAAGCATGCCTCTACCTTAAGTATGTTTTGGATGGGGTTGTTCTAGATATCATACAGTGCATGTTATGGAGCATGGATTCTGATTCTGACAATGATGAATCGCAGCTTCCAACATTCACATTGCAAGACTGCATATTACCAAGCACAGTGTGATAAGTGACTAAGCCTGACGTTAAGCATGAAGAATCATAATTATATTTACAGGGATTTAAAAATGTGACTCAGTAAAGTTACATCTATTGATAAAACTATTAAGCCAAGCCCTTGTTTTGCTTTTATATTTTCTGTTATTCTTTTCTCTCTACCCAGAAAGATGAAGCAACGATGCATTTTCCCACTCATTCTCATTATTTTGTTTGCTTTCCATATGTGCCACTGATCAAACTGCTGTGACTAAAATCGTATTGATTATGTTTCAGTGTTATCATTACAAGTATATTCTTCTCATATAGTCTACTTCATACATGGCAATGTGCCTGGTGTTGCTGATCACAGATTTGGATTTTGTTTTCAGTTTTCGGCAAATTTAGACTTTTCTGGCCTCGGTAGTCGGCCATCCCAACTTTTGAATTCTGACGACTTCTAATAAATGGCTGAGCAGCAACTAGAACCCATACGGTAATCATCACGCATTTGTTTTTTTCTGTTAAAATATGGAAATGAACAGACAAAAAAAAAAGCTGATTTTAAAAAGTTACTATTATTATTGTTTTAGACTGATTTAGATTTGTTTCCTGTTTTCTGTTTCATAAACAATTGTGTGGGCAAACATTCTGAAGCTTGGAAACCAAACAAATCACAAATTTACAAGTGGCTAGTTAGACTTGCAGAGGATACTGAACAAGCACCATCAGCAGCTAGCCTAGCTCCTTGTTGGTAATCAGTAAAAACTTCTCTCCAGAAGGATGCTCTTTTAGAGAAGAGATGGCAACGCGGAGCTAGGAAAGGTTAGGGTTAGGGACCTCTGATTAGCATTTACTCTCCCATTATGGCCATCACGTAAAGGCCTCTTTTTTTTAACCAATATCTGTTTGTTTTTGTTTTTTTTTTAATTTGCAGCATAGTCTAATTAATTCGCTATTCTAGACTATGTTTGTTAAATCACACATCCATGAGAAGTAGAGAGCTTATCTCAGTATTTCAGATCATGAATTAATCAAAAGTCTTTAGAGACTCATGCAATGAACTTTGTTCA
This sequence comes from Nautilus pompilius, assembly GCA_018389105.1. Taxonomy (NCBI): domain Eukaryota; kingdom Metazoa; phylum Mollusca; class Cephalopoda; order Nautilida; family Nautilidae; genus Nautilus; species Nautilus pompilius. The sequence continues at coordinate 228,946 of JACATO010000688.1, forward strand.
TTACAGGGTGCAAATCAGCAGGGTCCCTTGAGACTGTCAGTGCACAAAGTGCAGAAGATAAAACAGCAAGATGTGTGTAAGAGCTGATCTAATGACAGTTCATCCTTCAAATAAATGTAAATTAAGTAAAAAAAAAAATAGCAACACACAATAAAGCTAGCATAATTACATCATTTACTAGAGAGTTACCAAGGATAAAGATAACAAAATTTCTGCAAAAGTAAACAAAATTCGCAATATAATAATAATAATAATAATAATAATATTTTGTGTATATTGATGGGAAAGAGATTCGATGAAATGTGTGCTGTTCTCAATACTCTGAGGTAATTTAGTTCATACAATTAAATTTTAAAAAAAAGTGGATAGACAGATAAGATGATGATATGGAGGTTTATAAATTGTCAATGCAAATAAATTAGTTGAGAGTTATCAAAAATAACAGTGCAAAACTTTAAATTAAATCCATAGATTTTAAATATACACTCAAATAAAAATTCAAATTAGACAACATTTAATCAAATCAACTATGTATCGTTCAATGCTGCGTACTTTCAATTTCTGAGAGAGAGACAAAAGAAACTTTGGCTTATATACAAAATACTACTATAATAAGCATATTGCTCCTTGCTCAAAACAGACTATCAAGGTAGTTCATCTTTGAGAGCCATGTCCTCTCCCCTCTCAGTGTCTTTAGTGTCATTTGCAACCAGTGGCCAAGTGGTTAAACTACTAGGCTGCCAAGGCTGAGAGCCTGTGGTGCTGTGCCTTCCTTCCAGATTTCTTCTTCCTTAATTTCACCAGCCACGTGGGTTTCTTCCTCGCCAAAGCTGGATGCACCTGGGACCTTGTGGCACAATGCTACCTTGACCGAGTCATATCTTTTGTGGAGATTGTCTCTGTTGTAAAGACTGGTGTATAACACAAGAAATAATATCCGAATAGCCAGTCAAAATCCCCACAGAAACGAGAAAATAAACCTCGAGACATAAGGGGTGCTAGTGGGATGTTTTCACGCCTTGCAAAAAGAGTTTTCAAAAATTTTTAGCAGCATTTATAGACTTTATTTTCAACGCACAATATTATTGTTCTGTTGCGAGTTTTCATGTTGTCTGAAAATTAAAGTGTCGTGCCTTATCTAATCTGGCATCGTGCATGTTCTCTGACTGAAGCATCACTTTCTATCTCTGAGCACACACTGCCATCAATAACAATACCTGTGGCACACCTTCTCCCACCGCCTCCCCCCAAAAAACATGTACTTCCTCATCACACATCATTAATAGTAGTATTATAAACAAAAAATTACCTTTAATGTGAAATCTGAACTGATAATTTACTGATTAAAAACTCAGAGGTCAGTTTATTTTTTATTTAGGAGACTCTGATACCTGATCAGGAGGCGGGAGAACACACACAAAATCGGGAGATATCACATGTACGTGCTGAGTGTTTCGTGGATATTAAAAACACAAAAAAAGCCCAAACTTTAGTTCCCTTCACAAAACCCATCTGCGACTTTCCAAAAGTTCCACCCACCGCACAACACTTAGTCATGTCCGACGGCACACCGGTTGGGAAACACTATGCTTCCCTATTAGGGTTTACATAAAAATGTACACGCAATTTCTTTTTTGTCTAAATAAGCTATAATAATTTAAAACAAAGTTTTGCCATCCTGCACTGATTTATTATATTGCTGACAATTTTTCTTTTTATATAACAGAGACAATCTACCCAGATTAATTTCACCCAAAATGGCTTATCTACTCTTTCAATGGTTCTTTTTACTCGGAAAGCCTTATACAGTTCAGTCATATATTAGTTAAATCATACAACAAAATTTATTAGGAAGAATCAGCATTAAATGGGAAAAAAAACAAACAATAATCTTATTTAGTGATTTATGTTACACCGACAACTTTCTCATGTTACTTACTTTTGAAATTTATAGCTGCTTCTTCATTAAATATCACTGTAGAAACTTGTACAGTTTGGCACAAGCTGATTAGATTTATGATGATTACTTTTCCAGACTTAATGTTGTGTGTGATTTGGTTCACAAATGAATACTAAACATACTAGATGGTAGTTCCGCTCATTTTTAACTAAATATCCCACACTGTCAAGTTTCTTCTTTATTACTGTAGGCCATTTCCAAGTACCAACTGGAACCAAAAAAGGCCTGGCAATCATCCTCATCAATTGCTCTTAATCTTCTAGGTAGAAGACTCCCTAGTTGGCAAAAGTATACCAACCTCTGATCTCAATGTTTATATCTGCCTGTTTAATTTTACTTTCTGATGTACCAGTAATGGGACTGGAAGTTGATCATCTTACTCTGTATTACCTAAACTTGCAATCAAAAGTAAACCTATTTGATAGTTCTGATGCATTCTTATAAACTTCTTAAATCTAAAGATGTATTTCTTGTAACTCTGTTCATTGATGTCCACTGGCAGTCTCAAAATTTGATTCATTGTTCTATAATGTATTTTCTGACTGACTGGTCCCCAATGAAATTATACATTGGCACCTTTTCTGTTAGAGGTAGCAAAAGTACACCGGTTTCCAAAAGTTAAGCAAGAAACTAAAAGAAGAAAAATATTTCCAAAATGATCAATACACAATATGACTTGCAGTGGCTTTGAATACTGTTTATAACCATATCAATGAGAGTAGTGGGAAATAAAGTTTATACTTCCATTAGAGAAATTTGCAATTTTTGAAATGATCTTAGATGGATGAAGGCAACATAACTTCATAAAGCACCCCAGATATCCTCAACAGCTCAAGAGAATGTGCTAGACATATCATATAAGTAATGTTTTGGTCTTAAAGATATTGGTTAATCACACATCATATGCGGATAAGCATTACTGATCACTAAAATGTAGTTATTTCCAATTAAACATGAGGATCAACTGACAAAGGAATAAAAAATTTCATCCCTGTATCTCATTGCAGCCTTCCTGAAACACATGTAAGTCTATGTCTGCATGCTCACCAAAGACCACCACAGTGATCTGGTTCCATATTCCCTCCAGTTTGGTTCATAGCAGGAGCCACACTGAAGATTACATCTGGAACCATCAGTAAACAGAACATTTACACAGTTATGTGGCATCCATGAATCATGTTCATGGAACTAGTTCAGCCACTCTTGTTCATGGCAGCAAGCCAAGATGATGTACACCGTGGGTTGTCTTGAACAAAGCCTTCTTTCATATAGCCTCTTGCATACAGCTGAGACTAATACATACCACGTGGCTGCAGAAAGATCAGATGCAAAATGGGATCGGTGAAAGCCTAGAGTGACACTCGGCAATCACCTGCTGAGGTTGTAACCCACGGCCAACCATGAGCTCATTTTTATATAATAACATCTCCATGCACTTTAAATTGTGTCCATAACCAAAAAACCACACACCACCCATATTTAGCCATTATGCTGCCTGGTCTGTGACTACTGGCAAATCTGCCAAATGACTACAACTACCAACCTTGTAATGTTGTCTGTCAAAACGTATATTCTAACAGAACCAAAACTGAAATGAACACGACAGTTTGTTTTTTTCCCCCGCATCTTTACACCAAATCCGATTTGACATATTTTTAAATAAGTCTAACATTTGGTGAATAAATCTTCACCTATTTTGGACATTTTTACCGTGTTGTTTATCTTTTGAGAAACCAGTAGTTCAATCAGATATGTTTTTTTTTTTCTGAAAGTAAAAGCAGTTGCTGCTGCTGCTGCTGCTGCTGCTGCTCTAGATATTGGTTTTTAAATTTTACTCATCAGAAACTGCGATGAATGGTGATGGATGTGGATTCAAGGGGAAAAATAATTTGTAAAAAATGATTAGCAACTGTCAACAATTAAGTGATCAAAACAGCAGTTACTTCACTTGAAAACCAAACAGCTTTTCAGCAGCTCGTCACGCCTGAGTGAGCTTGACTGTCTGGAATTTAAAGGCTATTTTACATGGAATCAGGCACCATCACTGATTTTCAGCAACTAAGTCAATGACCAACAAAGTTAACATTTTAAAAATGTAACCATTATATTTTGTTATGATAAGAGTTAACCCACATCCGAGGAATTCTCTCTTTCCTCATTCAAGTATCCTCCTTAAGAATGCACAAAAAAACAAAAAAAAGAGCAGGAAAAATTCATCCGTATTCCAGAAATTTCATGGCACCACATTCTATAATCTGTAAGTTCCACTCTTATAAGACTAATTCTAGTATGGCTCATGTTACAAAATTCTCACTTTTATTGCTGACCTCAAAATTAAAAAAATAATAATAAAGAAGTAAATACTGATCCATATAATCTGGGTAACAGTAAGACAACAAATAATTTTTCAATTGCTACATTTGGGTTTTCAAAAAAAAAAAAACATTTTATTGCGACTCCTGGCATATTATCCTCTGTAGACATTTATAAATGCATGTTTTAAAGTTAAATGTGATGTGATACAATTTCAATGTGAAGTACATAAAATCGCAGCATCATCTGCAATAAAAGAATTAAGATGCACTTTAAAATCAAAAATATTTTACAAATGTGGTGGGAAGAATTTTTTAAAAAATTAAAATTTGGTGTACCAAATTCAAGTCAAAAGTTTGAAGATCTGTAACTTTAAAATAGATGTTTAATGCAATGAAAAGCTTTTATGATATCAACTGCGAATGAGCAGAGAAAGAAAGGAAAAAGTATGGTGGATGCCAGGTTATGTGGCGGCATTAACAGTAGCAATAAAAAAGTTCTAAGTAAAATTGGTGGCTGGAATTTAAGAAAGTTGTCAGCATGAATAAATAAAAAAAGAGACTCTCGGAGTTTTAAAAAATTGCCAGCATTAAACTGCTATATGTAAGTACGTGAAGAATTAGAGCATAACCCCAATGCCATTTCCAGCTCCGTCACTGACGTTAACAGAGATCAAGGACCTTATTGGTTATTTTCACAAACCTATCAGCTACATCAGTTCAAAAGTCCATTAGATACTGAGATGTGTTTGTGCTGTGTATAATGGCAGGGTCAAGCTTACACTAAAGTTCTCCTTATACTAAAAAAAAAAAAAGATTGAAAACCAACCTGTATCTTGATAAAATTTTATCTTCAATTTGGTAGGAACAAAGCCTTCGTTATTTATTATTTTTAAGATTATTTCTAAGTTAATACATGCCAAAGTAGTATAGAGCTTTGGCATTGAGGATCCATTGCCAAATTTAAAACTTAACTACCACAGCAATGCAAATAACGTATATAGTTTTTCAGCCAAAAAATTAAATTTGTTAATTTAAAAGTTCGTTCATTTAACACTTTCGGAACAAATGACAAACGCCTACGCCATTAGCATACTGGAGTGATTGACGGAGCTTTTGGCCGTCAAGACGAATGCTGATTTCTCTGTTTTTAGTTTATAGTTACTCTGCGTTCAGCTAAACGGTATGCGGGCGGCGTCCTGATGCGTCGTCATAAAAACTAGTAGTCCTGGAAGTGTTAGCCTACCCCACATACAAAAATGTTTTTATTTTTTTTTTTTGTAATAAATTATCTACTTCAATAATTTTATTAAAAAATTCAATTAATTTAAACTTTCAAAAACGTTCAATATACATCATGCCATAGCTCAAGGTTTTATGTGTGACATAAATGTCATAATTTTATAAGCTGGTCTGCTATAAGATACTGTGTTCTCATCTCATTCTTCTTTTATTTTTTTCTTTCATTACAAAATTACTCAAAAGCATAAGATGGCAATCTCTAAAGTTACTTTCTTTAACATGTATTTAAAAATTTATGATTAATCTTACTTGGATGCCAACTCATAAAATAGATGAGACAAATTTTTAGATTCTACTCAAACAAAGGCTTACATCAATCAAAAGTCAATCCAAGTTTGTAGCTACTTAAAATAACCCCTTATGAGAAGAAGAAGGGGGGGGGTTATTAACTACTGTCTGACTAGTCTTCAATGGTTTAATCTATCTTAATATCTGAGTTATATAGCTGACTTAATCTCATTATCTGGACTTGTGACTAGCACAACAAGGAACTAAATACAGAGTCCTAACGGGAAATACTGTTTAATTGTGAGGAAACCTGCCACATTAATGGAGGGTCAAACTAAGTCAGTTTCCAATAGAAAAAAAATAGAGAGTCCTAAGTCAGTTGCTCACAGAAAATGGCTTATAAAATTCTAATAAACAAGAGTAATTAGTTGCAAATTTAACTATTAGAGCTTAAAAAATTAACCCATGAGCTGCAGTAATTCTATTGCCCACCTTTCATTACAAAAACTTTAACTATGAGCAATTTTAACCAAATTCTTTTAAATTTTGTTTACTTTACAGTCAAATTTAATTCAAAATTTAGTTATAGTTAGGAGAGATAAAAAGCAAACATTTCCACAATTGATTGCTCATTAACAATTGATAGAAGAGAGAGGGAGCATTTAGTATTTGATTTTTATATCTCAAATTTGCTTTAAAATTAAAGAACTGCCCGTTATTAGTCTTTTGAGGATTCGTATTCAATAATAAAAAGAATACAGTGTGGGCATTAATTTTAAGGCTTCATTAACCTGTTCATATACATAAGAATGAGTCAGTCAATGGCAAAATATGAGATATTCATTACATCTGCCATTTCTTGGTTATGTCTTTCAATGCAGTATTTAAAAGAAAAAAGGACATTTGGTTTATAGTAAGCATACTAATGAGAAAGAAAACAACTACAATGGAGCCAAAGGGCAAGCTTAGGTTTGAGAAACTGGCTAACTATCATATTCTGTGGTGGAATGCTACTTCATAGCTTAAAAAGTTTACTAGATTAAGCTTTTCACTGGTCACTGCAGCTGGAATTATAACAAATGATGCATCACCAACTCCTTCAATGGCCTTAAAAGCTATCATTTTTATCACTTCTTGAGGACATACAGACAACAACAGCTTCCACTCTTGTTCACTCCCTTTGTCCAAAGCCTCTGTGTGTGCGCCAGTGTATGTGTGTCGGTTTAAATGCTTTTTTGATCAGAAAACTCCATTTCCAAACAATGAACCAGAAAATAAAACAAACAATGCTGTCTTTAATAACAAAAAACAAAGTTAATTTAAATACAAAAGAGATTAAGTACTGCAGTTGGCTTAAGGTTTTGCCTAAATATTGGTACATAATAAAACCCTGATTACTGATTTGTATAGCTAAGTGTGTGATATACAGATATCAAATAATGATGGCACCAGAATACAAGTTTTAGGAGTTTCAGCCAATGGGAGGGATGATACAACAGATAGAAAGTAATGGAGTCTTTTAGGACAACTAAAAAAAACAAAAAAAACAAGTAATTTGCATGAATCTTTTACCAGGTCCTCTTCGGCTGGACCAGGTAAAAATATGTAATTCCTGAAACAACAAGAAGATGATGATATTATCTAAATAATGCAAGCTTACAGATCTCTAGAACTAGAAAGAAATTGCTGTACAGATCTAATAAATGTCTGAGACATAGCATTAGGACCAAGTCGATCCTAGATTTATTGGTGAGTTCTACTTTACTAAATGTAAAAGCTTATTTGGTTTTTTCTATAAAAAAACCACTTTACTTCATATTATTTTAGTATCATCCACCTGAAACCCAATCTTAGAAAGGTAAAAATTACACCGCAGTGTTATATGTAAGTATTTTCGTTTCTATTAACCCTTTGACACTCAAACTTGAAAATAAAAAATTCATCCGGGAGCTGTCAAGAATTTGTATAAATGAAAGATTTTTATGTGTGATGTTATTATCATTAAAGGAATGATTCAACAAAATAATATACATTTTTTTTATATATATAAATAAAGAAACCTTCATCTTGATAAATTTAAAGCAGAAACAATTAAAAAAAGAAATTGAGTATTTAGCCGTCATCCTTCCTCACCCAACTAATTATAGCTAAAACCAGCACCTAAAGATCTTCTAAAGTTCATCAAAGCACGGTGATGAACCTTCACGCCGCAACCAAAGCCGTAATTATTGACAACTACGTCAGGGTTACTCAACAGATTTCCCCGATCTCAATACAAATTAATGACCGAACTCCTTTTGATACAGAATCAAAGAGAAAAAAAAATTGCTGTAAATAGTCTGGCGACTCAGTTCGCAGAACTTAAAAGTAATTAAGCCACACAATCTCCAACCGAGCATGACCAACAGAACGGAGCAAACCATCCGTCTGTGCAGTACAGCCGCTGCTGCCCTCCAGAAAGATTACTGATGATACCCAAATTCTGTGTCCAGAGGAAAGTTTCCATTGTTTTTTTGTTTTTATTACAATTCCCTGTACTTAGGCCAAATATACACCAGCCCCTAAAACAAACTGAAATCTTGTTATCAGAAAGAAGAAAAAAAGGAGAAATATTTTGAAGTGCAAAAATACCATTTTCAAGGCCCATTAAGGGGTCAGCCGCCGCCCTACCAAACTGAAATTCTGCAAAGGCAACCAAAAAGAAAATGAAAAACACTTCACTCATAAACAAACCAACAAAGGATAATAAATAACCCTTAAAAGGTAGGGTCCAGGCACACACACACACATACACATGTATATGCATGGAGTTAAATTTCTATTTGTGGGCTAACCAGGCAGCTTTGATGGGTTATCAAGTGGCAAATCATTATTCTGAGCTGGACTTAGTCCAGTAACACCCCCTCTAAATGAGTCTATTTATCAAGAGAGCTTTTAACGCTGACATCTGTTGAAGCCCCACTGGAGATGTTGTACCAACCTAACAAATCTCAAAGATTTGGGAATTACATTTAGATTAGCGTTTACCGACCATATTGCATGCTAAAGTTGTGATGAACAAAGTTACCATATTTACAAGTAGCATAGATTAATCTGATAGTCAACCACATTAACAAACCCTTTTATCCATTTTCAATGTTGACAATCCATCTCATATTCTGCGTAACAAATACATCGCGTCATGGGCAAAAATTGCATCTTTAAAACAATGAAAACAAATGCTGATTAATTTCCAAAATGTTCATTTATGTATCAGCTTTTTTTTTTAAATTTTGGTCACATGACAAAGTTTGCCTTACTTAAACAAAATGCAATTCATCATCTAATTCCATGAAGAGGGGAAGAAAAATAAAAAGTTTCATACTTCGTTTGGTTTACCTCGACTTGAAATCTCTCATATACTTCCCAAATTCATTAAACCTGCTTTAATAGAAGCATGAACCACACTGAATCCAGGAGTCATGAATATTGATCGCAGTAGATGTTTTGCTTCTTTGCTACCATTTCCAAACATGCTGCAGAGATGATGCCCGAGGAAACTGCTGGCGATGTGAAGTTCCCTTTAGAGCATCACAGGCCTTGGCGAGCTGACAGAACAGATTTCAATAGATGTTCTCATTTTTAATATGGATAAGCACTCTTTCTTCATGTATAATTAACAGACCTTGTTTTGTGTTAGTATTTATCATTAAAAATTTCCCAAAATGAATCATTTCCTTTGTGTAGTTGAAAACTACAAGTCCAATCGATGTTTCTTTTTTTTTTTTAGAAAATAAAAAAACACTTTCCAATACAAAACCCAATGTATTTATAAATATATTATACCCCTTTCACATAATCTATCATTTTTCCAAAATACTCTGGTTATTATCAGGCCTAAACAAACAATTCTAATCATTATACAAGAATACATACACAGAAAGGTTCCAGAATAATCTCATCTTCCCATCTCACCCTTATCCGAGAACCGAACAGGGATTTTTTTTTGTCACTGAATACAGATTCGGTATTTAGCATTTATTTGTTCTCAGATTGTTAGGGTACATAAAAGAATTAGCAGACACTAATTATATATATATATAACCAAAACAAGCTAAAGTTTAAAAAATCAAAGAAACAAAACTATTTGTACACAAAGGTTAAAGATATTTAAGGGCGAGAGTGAAAATGCGATTGGCAGTACTCAGGAAAAAGATAATATTCTTAATAACTTTTTTCGATCAGTAGAATACTAAAACTGATTAGTCTAAAAGATAAAACAGTGGATCCCAATGAATATCTGTTAGTTTTAATAACATAGGCTGTATCCTATTTGATAAGATACATCTTGAAACATAATTTTGCACAGTCATGTGAAAGAGAAATGCATAGGTTTTGGCAAAAGTGGTAAACTTCTGTTATGGATTAATGAATGATTATAGACATATCTAATTGGGTTCGGTGAGTAATTTCAAATGGCATTATGGGAGATCCTGCGAGTGCCATTAAAATGGTACCTCAGGGCTCTGTTCTTGGGCTTTTCTTATTTGTCCTCTAATTTATATAGATGACACTGACACTGGGATTCCAAACAAAATTATATAATTTGCAAATAATATTAAATTACATAGTAAGAGTAACAAAAGTGAAGATATCAAAAGTTTGAAAGCAAATATAAATCAATTGGTACACTGGTCTAACAAAAGCAAATAAAACTTACTGCTTTCAAGTGTTATTTATAAATGTTACTTTGCAAAGCATCATTGTTGTGATAAATAACTAAACTTATAGTCAGACTGTAACACAATGATGAATCTTTTCTGGTAAGATTACCTTTTGAGGTTTTGATTTATTGAAGTTCCCATAAACCAGTAGTGGCATCAAGTTTATAGTCATCAATATTAATACTGTACTTCTATGGGAGATAATCGAAAAGATTCTAAGTGTTCTAAAGCAAATGCAAACTGATTGCTTCCAAGTTAAATAACCTGAAGCAGCTAGAAGTTCTGAAAAGCTTTCAAAGGTAGGGCAACTGACTTATGATGAAACAGGTGATTCAATCAGTAATTCTTCTTCTACTAGTATTAACTTTTGAGGTGCTAAAAGTAATACTAAGGGTTTCTGAAAAATATTTGGCAGGTGTTTATTTGTATTTATAATCAAATAATTCACTTCATTTGGTATAAAAATCTTGCTCAGCAATTTTTTTCATTAAAAAACAATTTCTTTAATCTCTTTTTTAGATGAGATATAATCATTAATCTCTCTCTCTCTTTTTGGTTTTGTTTTTCATTTTATAAAATGGCATTTAGTAGATAAAAATCATTATCATTAATTAATATTATTAAGCTAGATAATAAAATCCATTGATATTCCCTGTCATCTTCATCAGATGATTTGTCAACAAATACAAACCCATGGTTTGGTTCCGCAAAAGACACCATTTGTTCCAAAAACTTCTCTGTAAAATACAGTAATAAAATTCACCTAAACATAGATCTCTGCTAAGTTAATCCAAATATGTTGGAGACCTTTTATAGATAATAGAAAGAGAATAATACATTCTGAATTACTTCTGACAGTTTGTGATACTTATGGAAAATATGAAAGGTATCTATGCTATCAGGTATGATATGGTTCAGGGTTTTATTGAATTTTGTCATGAGTAGGGTGATCAGAAATAAATAACATTTTAAAATTTAAATCAATATCCTTTGAATTAAGTTTTTAATTGGGACATCATAGCAATATACACCTATATCTAATTTTTCATCTTTTTATCCTGTTTTCTCACAATATTTTTTGTGGATCATAATTTTTAGACATTAACAAAATTTTATTTTTAAAAAAATTGATATTGTATGTTGTTTACTAAGCTTTCTAGAAAAGCCACTTATAGTTATCTGATATTCAGATTTACAAGGTCTGTCCAAACAGAAACCGAACTTTTAAAACAGCGCGCCAACCAGTTGGCGCAGCGTTCTCACGACAGCAGTGCTGTGTATCAGTGACCTTGACTTTCAGTCTAATAATAGCTGCATCACGCCACGTCATTTAGTCATCGATCGACATTCACTAGAGTGAACATATGTTTAGTGCACTTGGCGATTTGTTGCAAGTTGAACAATGAAGGATCTTGAAGAGCAACGTGTTTGTGTGGAATTCTGTTTTGAATTCGGAAAAACTTTTACGGAGACTTTTCTGATGTTGCAACAGGCCTATGGGAGGATTGTTTGAGCCATACGCAATGTCACGAGTGGTACCAGCATTTCAAACCGGGAAGAACATCCACTGAAGACAATCCCAAATCTGGACAACCTTCCACGACAATGGACGGCAATCACATTGAGAAAGTGCGTGCTGTGATCCGTGAAAACCGTCACCTGACTGTCCATAAAGTTTCCGAAGAAGTAGGCATCTGTAAAAGTTCATGCCACGTGATTTTAAAAGAAAAATTGAACATGCATCGTGTAGCCGCAAAATTTGTGCCGGGTCCGCTGACAGATGAACAAAAGGAGAACCGAGTCAGAGTCAGTCAGGAGCTCTTTGATCGTTCGAATGCTGATGAAAGCTTTCTGAAAAGTGTCATAACAGGTGATGAAATGTGGGTGTATGGCCATGATATCGAAACAAAAAGGCAGTTGTCACAGTGGGTTGCATCATCATCGCCGCGACCAAAAAGAAGCACGCCAGAGTCGCTCAAATGCGAAGGTGATGTTGATCGTCTTTTTTGATTGGAAGGGCGTCATTCATCATGAGTTTGTTCCATGTGGTCAGACAATCAATAAAGAGTTTTATTTGGATGTCCTGAGGTGGTTGAGAGAGGCAGTGCAAAGGAGGAGGCCTGAGGCGTGGAAAAACAAAACCTGGATGCTGCACAACAACACACCTGCTCACACATCATTCCTTATTCTTGACTTTTTGGCAAAGCATGAGACGACTCTCGTCCCCCTGCTGCCCTACTCTCCAGATTTAGCCCCTGCGGACTTTGTTTTGTTCCCAAAGTTGAAATCCACCCTGAAAGGTCACCGATTTCAGATGATAGAAGAGATCGAAGAAAATTCGCTCTGAAAACTACGCACTATCCCTGAAAACGCACTCCAAAACTGGAAAAAAACGTTGTGAGCGGTGTATCAACAGTGGAGGGAACTATTTTGAAGGAGACAAGTCTGATTAAATTGTACATAAAGCAATAAATTTGTTTTTTTAAAAAGTTTGGTTTCTATTTGGACAGTCCTCATATGTAAATATTTTTCACAAACTTAATCTTGAAGAGCCTAAAAACTCAAGTTCTAATAACTTATGCATAAATGGAGTAGTTTGCCTCATCATTTTTCTCCTATAATCAATACACACACAAGGTCTGTTGAAAGAGTATCCGACTTTATTTTTTCCTGTGGGAAGTAATGACGTTAGGGAGGCAAAAGTGTGCATAGTGGAGCCGCATGCCTTCATGCACTTGCATGGTTTTTGGCAGGCTTGCTGGATGCGTCAGTCGCTGTTGGGCAGCCAGCATGTGAGGTGCTGTACTACTTACTCATCGCATTTCCATTTCGCCGGTGATGATAGAACATGTGGAGCAACGATCTTGCATCAAGTTTTACCAAAAGCTTGGAGATACACAAGCGGAAACAATTCGCAAAATTCAACAGGTGACGATGCCATGGGTGTTACCCAAATAAAAGAATGGTACAACAGGTTCAAAAATGGCTGCACTGGTGGAGAGTGACCAACGTTCAGGGAGGCGTCACAGTGCAGTTGTTATCAAGAAGGTGCGGACCTTGATAATGGAGGATCGTCGTTTGATGGTGTGGAAAATTGGTGACGAGGTTGGGATCAGTGAAGATTCAGCACATGCAATTTTAAAGGAGGATTTCGGCTTTTTTGCAGAGTAGCAGCAAAATTTGTGCCCAAGCTACTTTCTCAGGAACAACAACAACTTCGTTGTGAGGTTACGCAGGACCTGCTGGATACTGCAAACAGGGGTCCTGAGTTCCAGAATACAGTGATAACTGGAGATGAGACATGGGTGCACGGGTATGACCTGGAAACCAAAGCTCAGTCATCACAGTGGAAGCACCCAACGTCAGTTCCGGAGAAAAATCAAGGTGATGCTGACTGTTTTGTTCAATTACTGAGGCATTGTGCATCACAAATATGTACCAGAAGGACAAACAGTTACAAAGGAGTACTATCAGGAAGTCCTCCGACATCTTCGTGATGCAGTTCGGCGCAAGAGACCGGATCTGTGGGCCTCTCAAAACTGGCAGCTGCATCATGACAACGCCCCGGCTCATTTGTCACAGCTGATCCAAGGTTTCTTGGCAAAGAAAGGCATTTCGCTCATTCGCCAGGCTCCCTACTCTCCTTCTGACTTCTGGTTGTTCCCAAAAATGAAGATACCACTGAAAGTCTCCCACTTTGAGAGCTGAGAGGACATCATGCGGACTGCGACTGTGGAGCTGAGAGCCATTCCAGATGTGCTTCGAACAGTGGAAGGATGGCTGGACTAAGTGTGTAGAGGCACAAGGGGCCTACTTAGAAGGGGATTAGCAATTGAACCCCACCAAGTATGTAATTTTTTTTCCCAGCCTAAGGTCGGATACTTTTTCAACAGACCTTGTACACTTCTAGCAATACAAAATAATGATCTTTACTATTTTTTTAAAAACAATTTTTTCTCAATAAATTTATGTTAAGTTTCAGATTTATTTTCACAATTTGTTTAATTTCAGTCCTGCTTCTCTTTCACAATCTGTAAATTCATTACTACCAAAGTGAAACAATCAAACCTGATAATCTCTATATTATTGATGATGACTGTCTCTGGAATAACCACCAGTTTGTGTCTCTTCTGATTCTAAACTTAGACTCGTGTATGTGGAGGGGACTTATCTTTAAGAAAAGTTAAAGGTTTTTGACAATTACTTTGGTAAAGAACATTTACTGGGAAATAACTACTGTGGTTAAAAACACAATTAAATTTACAATTAAATACAGATCATTCACCAAAATCAAGAAAGAACCAATTAATGAACTGATTTTGCTTGTCATAAATGTTACTTAAGGTATAAAGATGAGGATATCAGAGCTGGACAAAAATCTGATAAAGTTTTGATGCATGATCTTCGCAATATTCAAACTCTGAGATTAAGAGAAAACATCGATAGAGGTTTAGTTGAAACTGCTATAAAAAGAAAAGTTTTTGATGTAGTCTCCACCAAAGGTGTCACTGGTTCAAAAAAATTGTAGACACCTGTCTTCTATCTGATGAGCTGCATAAAAAACTATCTCAAAAGGAAAGTGTTTGTTCACTCAATAAATGCTATCTACACCCTTGGCCCAGAGAAATCTTTGTTAAGTATTTTTTTCTATGCATCATGATGAGCCCAGTGTTCCAAGAACATGTGACAATAAGTCGCCATTCTACTGAGGGCTACAGCAAAAGCTAGCAACTGCGTATAAAGCATACATGTATATTTGAAAGTAGCAGACGATTTTGAACTTTGAAATATATAAAAGACAATTTTGTGGGACTGCTAACAGAGTCATGCAAGATGCAATGTCTTACTCAAATGCAATGATGCCAAGTCCTATCAACCAATCTTGGCTCTTTGTTAAGTGCAAATATATCTTGGTCAATTTAGATCTTTTACTTCTTTCACCAGTCACCAACCAAATTCTCAATATCATGTACACTTTTGGAAATATGTCTGAATTTCCATGTGTGGATAAACTGCAGAGCATTCAGTACAGAAACTGATTGTGACTAAGACAACATTACAATTTCAGTATTTGATTTCTTGCAGAGTTCATCTGTCGTTTCTTCAATAAGCAATTATAAACTATGTACTGTGAAATTTCATATGTATGCTTTTTTACCAAATGGTGCCTTAATAGCCATGTATGCCAAAGGACAGCACGGCTTTGACCAGTCACTCAATAATTTTCATTGCTTGCTTTTATGTCAGTCAAAACTTTCATTCTAAACGAACAGCGACTGTTCGACAGTCAAACTTATTTTCTACCATCCAAGAAACACCCAGAAAGTATCTACATCTAAGCTCTTTTCTCTGCTAATTGTAAAAAATAATTCTGCGAAAAGGAGCATCCCTGAATAAAAATTGGTATTTGAATATTTTTAAAACAGATTTTGTAGAACCTACTAAAAAAATTCCATAGCTTTCGATTTTTACAAAATAAGGCACCAGTTCACAAAACATAGAAATTTTTCTCTTGGTTGAAGAACAAGAAGATTAACTGGTTTGAAGAATGGCCTGAGAATTTTTTGAATTTAATCTAATGGAGAACGTATAGACATTGATGAGGCACATGCAACGATAAACCATCATCTAAGGAATAGAGGAAAACAGGCAAACGTGATTAAGGAGGTATGTCCAAGACATTGAAATTTAGCTTATTTTTGTTGTTACAATTTTTTTACATTTTTTTACCGTTTGTTAAAATTGTCTTGGAGTCATCGGGCATTTATTACTTGGCTTTAAGCCTTCACGCTAAAAAAAAAAAAAAAAAAATTGTGTGTGTAAAACACAAAGAGTTACTGAAAGGGTTAATTCTGCCGGCCAAGGCTGTATAACTTTTCTAAAAATAGAATGGAGGTTATAGATATATATTAAGTTAAATTCATAAATAACAATGGAATGCTCCATTAAAAGGCAAAACTGAAGAAAAATTTTTCACATAAGCATTTTTGTTAAATTAATAAATGAGTATGTCAAACAACAAAAAGTAAATGGAAAAATAATGAAAATGGAGGAGACAAAAAGTTAAATAAATGTGGACGGAGGGTTATAAACTTTGATTTAAAAATAAGATATTTCAAAAATAAAACAGTTTTGTAAAAAATATACACAAATGAAATACTTAAAATGATAGAGATTAATAATGATGTTCTTTAAAGAGACATAAATTAAAAAGTTTAGGTACAAAGGAAATATTAGGATCATTTTATGAGCAACAGGGACAATAAAGAAACATGTGCAGAAATAAATGTTATTTGTTTATGAAAAACTAAAATAAGGTAGTTATATCTGGTAGAGATATAAGTATCGTCAAAAGAGATAAAGCAACTCGACAGTAACGGACAAACAGGGTTAATGGCCCATACTATTGCTATCTAAAGTTTGTGGACAGCATGTGCAATCAGTGAATTCTAATCCTGGATGTACATCTGAAACTTTAAGGCAAGTGTAGCTTTTACAATAGTGGCATCAAAATTTTTCGAGTCTCTTATAACTGACTGGCAATAAAGTACACACATACTTGTGGTCTTATATTTAAACAAAACCAAGAAGCATTTTACATACATTATATGAAATGATATATGCAATTTGTTACTGGCAGTTGGCATATAATTCCAACAGAGCTGAACTATACATAGGATTAAGTTAACTGGACCCTAGCAGTACACATATGGAATTTGTGCAAAATTGTATTACTTTGCACATAAACCTTTCTAAAATGCCTAGCAATATCAGCATCAACTAACTAATATCTGAAATAAAGTGCCAAGGATTTTATTTCACCAAGCTACTCACCGTTCAGCATAAATTTAGGTAAAGTTATTTCAGGTTTTTGTACCCTGAAGACACAGCTGCATTCCCCCTTTTTAAGGTTGCATTTATAATCATAAGGTGGAAATCTTCACAAATTGTGAGCAGTTTATTCAATGCTGCAACTGGTGATGCCAAAGCAATTAAATCATCAGTTTACATGTGATTAATCAGTCACATAAAGCATATCTGATTTTACATGAGCTCAGTTTGTTACTTAGTAAATCATCCACAGGACGAAGGGACAACCAGCTTGTCTCACATCACTGCAGACACTAAAGTAGTCAAAGTATGCACTACTCCAGCTCACCTCTGATTAGCATACCAAACACGAGCAATCTAATAAAGTACCTAAGCACTTTTCCCTTTACAAAACTTTCACAAAGAACAGCATAGCCAACTCTATTAGGGTCGTGATGGCATCTAAAACACAAACAAAAACCACAATTCAGAGTTCTACATGCATCAATTACTCATTTTTTCCAGAACATACATACAAGGATTAGTGCGATTTCTCTTAAAACCCAGCCAACTTGAATTTGTCAACAAATTCCCAGAAATCTAACTTAACATAATGTACTTTACAGCTATCGCTAACAGCAGCAACCGAAGCGATGAGGTGGGAATTATCTATGGGTGCGATTTCACTCATTTTGTTTTTCTCTCTGACAGGTATTAGTAGGACTAGTACCGCTGAGATCATGGAATCCAGGAAGACGGACCCCATAAGCAAACAGACCGAATAAGCAACAGTTTAAAAGATCTAACAAATGCTTGGATGTATACTTAAGATGCTTAGCGCAGTTACCTGCTTTGTTGGTCTTTACGTGTTCCATGGCAATGCACACTCGTTTTCCCCATTGGACACAAATATCATAATATTTAGTAATAACACAAAGTATGTCCACATTCTTCTTTTCTTTGCATAATGCAGCAATAAGTACACTACCCAATTGGTATGTACAGTACTGGAAATAATCATAGAAGCAGAGGAAATCCTAGGTATAAAATGAAAGTAACAGATGACAATATTAGATCCGATGTGTAAAACTGAAATGCACCTTTGCACAGTCATGCAAGAGGTCAGAAAATGCCACACCTGAAAAAGGACTATAAAAGTATAGGCAGGGATGCCATTGTAGTATTGTCAATACTACGGCTCCTGGGAAGGAAATATCACATAACAGGAGAATAGAAATCAAAAGACAGTGAAAGCTTCTCCATGCAGCAGATTGCAGACAGACCTCGTATTTCAGAAAGACTATCTACAATGTAAATATACCTGAGTGGTATAAGTTCTTTTTCATCATCAATATCTTTAGAACACATGATAATGTCATTATAAAACTATTTTCATATTCTTTATGCGATGACAGTTTACGTAAGCAGTAATAAGATAACAAACCATCAGTTAGATTACCATATTTTCTATAATAATAACAGGTAAGTTCTCCCAGCAGAGTTTAAAAAAGGAACCATTTGCATCACGACAGATTAGGATCTTTATCCAAAACTAAAATCCTTGTAAAAGGTGCATCATCAGTAATATTATAATAAATATCATTTATAGTAATCGATGCCCCTATCACCAGGAAACTGCATTTATGATCCTTATTTTACATATTTAACCTGACATTTTCTTTCTTTAAATCTGTATAAGATAACCCTTTTAAATGTTTTACAAGTTTTATAGACTTTTCCGTTCCACTTTATAGTATAAACAAAACCTTCTAAATTAACAGGTAATTTACAAAAATGACCTTAAAGTTCAAAATTATTTGACAATACATACATAAGATGCTTTTTCCTCCCCTCATTCTTCAGTTTCTCTATCTTTACATTCCACAAGCATCAAAAGTTAGAGATATGATACTCCTAGCTCTAAAAAGATCTCTACTGCTCTCGAACTCAGTTTCTAAAAATACTCTCATTTTTTAGAGATTCAGTCTGTAATGCAGTAATCTCACAATCAAAATCATATCAATCTAGAGATTTGTTTTTAACTCTCACATCTATTTCATCTGATGCCTTGCAATTTATCTTTTCCTTTAACTCTGCATCACGTCGTAAGTTTAATAGGCTTAAGAATTGGATGTGATTGCTTTGGAATTGTTAACTCAAACATACCAGGCATCATCATTTATATGATTTTAAAATTCTTCTTCGTGATTAGTCAGGAAATTATTGGTAAGGATTCTGATTGACATTTTTTTATGAGAGATATTCCATTTGAAGAAAAAATACAAAACTGAGGTTCAAAATTAAATCTGTGGTTTAAACTCATCAAATAATTATGATTTAAAGAACACATTTCCTTTTTTGGGACTTTTCGAAAATCAACTCCACTCTAAATATTCTAGAAGAGAATTTAAAAGATGACTGAGATTCAGCTGACTGAAATCTTACATATATCAGTCCCAGGACAAACATCTGTGTCTATATATCATTCCTTCAAAGGATTTAGCAAGTTTAATTGCAACTCTGCTAAAATAGTGACATAAAAATCCATTTTTCTAGCAATATCTTCTGGGAGATTTCTCTCAAAAATTAAGGTGATAATTATGATTTATTAAAGCTTAATATTATTCAGTTATTCTTTTAATAAAAGCTAGTGAGAGCAAATATTCTCACCAGGCTGACAGGCCTCACTCACAATGGCACTAAATGAAGTCCTCAAGCATGTAATACCTGCTCAACTAGTTTTATTTTCCTATTAATAAAATGTATTTTTATTAAATATGCTAATTAGATGATTTGGTACACACTCCCATATTAATAAACTTATGGTCAGTTATGTCAGTTGGTGGTATTTCATAAACAGGTGGCTTGGTAGCATCAATACATAAACCACTTTGTCTACCTCGGTTACATGAGCTGGTTACATTTTCAGTAAGTTAGGTGTTTGTATATTTTTGCCATTTTTGCTTTATACATCAGTAATATCCTGCCTATGTAATTGGAAAAAGACAACTTTAGCAAACAATTTTAAAATATAATTTTAGACCTTTGTATGAATGAACTTTTTGATTTCAAAAAAATTCAACATATAATACCTACAATCCACGTTCCATCTATTTTTCATATTTGGCATATGATCCCAGAAAATGTGCAAGTTTAGAGCAGATAAAGTTCCTGCTGCTGTTATGTGCAAAATTCTTTAAACATTTACAATGCTGACGTAAATAACCAAAAAGGTTGTAGAAGAAAAAAACAGCGCAGACTTGTTTAGCGAGGTAAAATTTTGAGGGTGTCATAACAGGAGACGGATATACTTACTTATTAATGGTGCAGTTCTACGGAACAGTTGGTTTTGCATTCATCGGGCAATGTGGTGATGATCCTAACCATTTCCCCCCTGTGACACTCAGAAGGTCCTTAATTAATGAATTAGTGTATGAAAATTAGAGAGACTGCATGTATAATTCTACAGAGATATAACAAGAAAATCAGTTTAAGTATTCTGGTACATAGAGTCAAACTTGATAATCCACGTGCAAAAAGATTATTGGAAGTAATTCCAACATTTAATACAAATAAACTACTGGGAATATATGCAAATTTAAATTTAATTTAATAATTAAAATGTACTGAAAACAAAACACGAGGAAGCAAGCAAAAGTTTTGTAGAAAAATTCTATAATTAAGACCGCTGCTGCTGAGACTATGGTGGTTTTGCTTTTTTAAAGCTTCCTTTCAGGACCCATTGTCATAACCGGCTTTGGAAATGTTTCCATTACCTGGCACGAGAATTAACTGTGGTATCTGAAGAATTTAACTCTACACGTGTATCTACCATACGCCGGTGTCAAAGCCTTCCTCGCAGCTGCTCCTGACATCCACGTTTACACCCATCAGAGGTTCGTGAAAATTAAATTACAGAATTCAGAAATTCTATTTGCCTGAGCTTTCAGCTTTCTAGAAAAGCTAATGAAACTCTGAGATATCAAAGCACAAATAGATTAAGAATTCGCATCTGTGTTCTCTTTTAATTTTCCTGTAAGACGTACACACACACACACACACACACACACACACAAAAGTGTTAATTCTATGAATTTACAATTTCAGATGAAAGTATATAAAAAATAAAATTAATTAAAAATTATGAAAAAAAATTATTTTCTGCAAAGCTTTATCTGGCTATCCTGTGTATCTTTTAGCAACTTTATTTTATTAGAGAAGAAAAGAAAATAAAATTAAAGTTTTGCAGAGAGTAGAACAGTAAACAGAATTGGCCTTGGGGGGGTGAGAAGGAATGAATGTTATGTTTATTATAAGGGGAAGGAAGAAAAGAAAATGGAAAAGTCTTAGTGCCAATTAAGATAGAGAGAAAAGTGAGAATAAATAAAATATTTGATAAAAACTGGACACTAAAATAGAAAAAAAAAAAAAAAAAGAAACTAAGTAGGACATTAATCAAGATATAAAACTGCAATAAAAAGTTTCGGTCAAATTCAGGTTAATCCATATCAGTTAAGACTCGTGAAAATCCTTATCCTCAGCAACAAATTGAAAGGGGAATGCAATGGCGGGTTGTGAGTCATTAATGTGTTTGCAAATGTCACCCTACTTGCTGTCTAACGGACAGTATGTCAACTTTTAAGAATTTAATGCTGACAGCAAACTCTGATATTGTAGCCCACGCATGTTCACCCATCACATATGCAGTGTTTTCACACACGTCTACCAAAGTCATGCAACGTTTTACATCAAGTGGATGAACCAATTTTCTTTATTAGTTAAAAGTAATTTTTAATAAAAGAAACCTCTTGGCTATTTGACCTAGCATTGCTTAAACTAGATGAACACTGTACATCCAGCCTCTACCACTGTTCTGCACAACTAGAACCAATGGGCAAGCACCTGTCAGGGATTTTTACTTTCAGTTTAACAACCAGTACAGCCAAGAACCCTAGAATGACAGAAGTAGCAGTTTTCTTATGACCGTGTCTCTCACATTCTTCATTGTCATCTGGTAGTTTCTGTGCATGTCCTGCCAAACAGAAAGACTTTTTTCCTCCACACAAAACAAAAATACCATGAAATATCACTCCCAGCCAAAATCTCAACTCAATCTGTTCCAACAAAATTCTTCCATCTTGTCCTCCAGACCTGTCCAACAATTTTTAATTGCACAAGAAGCTTCATCAGTTTCTTTCATGTTCTTCACATCTTTTTTGCTTCCACCAACCATATATCACTTTCTCGCTTAGTTAACTTCCCACTGAGCACCCACGTTCAAGTTTACTCCAGGAAGCATTGATGCTTTCAGCTTAAAAGCCGCTGTAAACTAAGTTAACTCTTGACAGGCAGCATTTTTAAAATAATCTGTTTTACAACCCCCCTTTATTCAGAAAAATACTGAAAACGATTAGTTGTTGACACCGTTTCTTTGATAAAACTATCAATAATTTGTCATTTCTCCAACAAGCATTCTTTGCCAGCTCTGTTTTGTTTTTGTTTTCTTTTGTGCATCTTTATTTCTTTAAAAAATTTAATGAGATGACACACATCATCATTGTGTTACCTGATGTTAAGGTAAGGTTTACTAGGTAGTAAATTTTCCAAGATCATTGAGGGAAGCTGAGCTACTGTATTTTGCAGTCACACTATATATAAACTTTAACCAACTTGATATATTTTTAACTCTGTGCCCCTTATATTTTTTCTATTATTACAGTTAAAAACATTATGTCCAATCTCCAAAGAAACTTGGATTTCTAATGAATAGAAGCTAAGGAAAAAACCCCTAAGCATTCAACGTGATCCTAATTTATTTATCATTATCTTTTCTTTTTCCAGTTGTCCAAATTTCAAAATGGCATCTTCCAAGTTTTACCAACACCATTAGCGCTTGATCGGTAAACACACAACACAAACCACCTTCAAAGAAAGCAAAAGAGAAGCACCGAGCAGTGAGGTTACCAATCAGATATTGTCGTATGAATAATATTCTTCTGTAAACTGCTGTATGTCTAACAATGATATTTTAGCCAGAAGGTTGGGATAACTTATATGCCCACAACAAACAGGATAATCTAATCACCTGGCTCATACAGGGAAGGTTAATACTGTATCTTTCTGACTGGTCTGTAGCCAGGAAGTCAAAAATAAATGTCATTCTCCAGAATTAGTCTGTCATATTATTTATATAATGTTAGGTTTTCTGGGAGTGCTCGGAGACCATGTAGTAATTAGGGGTACTTATTTGCTTCTACTCGTAAGTTTGTGAATTATCACTCCATTGAAAACTGGGCAGCTTAAGTGGCCAGTTAAATTATTCACAGTGTGTTCTTATACCAGTTTGTCAGCAAGAAATAATTATTACAAAGAAATAAATATATATATGCATACATATATATATATATATATATATATATATATATATATATATGTTACTTCATGCAAATAAATACTTGTCATTATTTTGATGATTCATTATTGATCTTCATTAATTGCACTGTGACAGCTTCTTTCTTTTTGCTCACAATAATTACAGATAATCGGAAAAAGTTCCGCAATCTTCATTCTGCAAGGATGACAGCATCTTTATGTTTAGAATTGACAAAAGTCATCATTTACTCTGGAAGGTTTCTGAAACCCTTTCTTCTCTGGGTCGGCAATTTCAATTGAATCTGAACAAGGATGGAAATTTTTTTCCTTTTTTTTTTTGAGAAAAAATTTCAGAACTTGATCCGGGGAAAAGTCAATGACCGAGAATTTTGGTTTTAGTTCTGTTCTTCAGCTTTTTTTAAAGAATTATTAAAAGTAAAATTGTTTTGCTTGTTGCTCTGTTTGTAAGCCTCACTGTCATAAGCGATGGCAGTGATGTCTCCCAATTATTTATCTTGCAAGACGTGATCACCAGGACACAGCGTTGGTCTAACACTATGGGGTGCACTCGGAAAAGGTTAGGAAATCTACCAGAACCATTTGATCTAGAGGCGGATAAAAACTTGAGGGCATCTATAATGGTGGCGATCTCGTTAAACGGTAAAAGAAATTACAATGGCGACTAAATAGATAGACGCTAAATAGTCCAAACCTCTAAGAACTAGATCATACTCATTCCTGCTATACTTAACATTATTTCATTTGCCATCAGTATAGTATGTTTACATAAAACAAATCAAGTGCAGTAAAAAATATCTTTTAAAATATAATGTAGGGGAAACTAGGGATAAGTTGTTACAGCACCTGCAAAAATTCCTAATTAAATGTATAGCTATTCTATATCTAATTATGAATTACTGGTGCTGTAACTACTTACCCCTGGTCTCCCCACAGGTGAAAGAATTCCATGACGTGCATAAGTTTAAAAAGTATCAAATATTTCACACTTATTACTTTAGCATCTTCATCTTAGCTACTCTTAAAATGTCACATTCAAGGTTGGTTTTGCAATGTTTCAAAATAGCAAAACATCAGTTGTACGAGAGTTATTTTTGTGTTAAAAAAGAAATTTTACAAATGCGAAAAATGAAAGTGTTTTCCTTTAGGCTTACAATTAAAAATCAAGCTACACATACACTGGAACTTTATTTTTGAGATGAAGATGTAGCCCAGTGGCCAGATTTTCTAGTTTTTCAGCAGTAACATAATGCATGCACACTATCAAAATACAAGAAATCTTCTTTTTTTTTTATTATTATTATCGTTTGTTAACCATTCCCCTGAAGGAAAACATCTTATTCCTATTTCTCTCAAAGACTGTTTCTATCTATTATTAAAGTACTTGTTATTGCCAGAAATCGCTGAATCTACGAAGTGATTGATATTGCTCCACAGTAACTTAGCACCATGTAGATGCAGCCCTCATGGCCAAAAAAGCATCAATAGCACATTCAGACCTTCCTGGAAACAGGTGGTACTTCATCTCTTAAGGCAAATATTAGAAGTCTTTAAATTAATTGGTGTCTTTACACGGCACACAAATCCATCTGCATTACCCAGAGAATCCCGCTCTTCTCATGACAATTACTCAAGTTTCTCATTCAGCGTTCTGTTTACAAAGTCGTCGGCAGCAACAAAAGTGATTCGCACAGCGATGTTAGCCAACCGTGCCTCTCCCTCCCAGTGGTCAGTCGGCTAGTGGAACCTATGGAAATAATCTGTTTGTAGCTCAGATTCTGCATGCAGGCGGACCGAAAACAAAATTGATTTAAAGGGAATCAATGGCATGACCAGTTATTTCACAATGCACGACACTGGTGCTGTTCAGAGGTAAAACAAGGGAAATGCATTCAGCTGGTAACTGATGCACGGAAAGTTTACTTCAGTGTCAAGAAAATATGAGTTAATACAATATGTTGTTCAAGAATGAGTTGTTTTCATCAGTTGTTTACGGTACCACTTTGGTCTAATTAAAATTAATCTGATGTACCTTTCTGTCAGTCAAGTCATTTTATTTTTAGAAAGTAACTCTCGATATTCGTTCAGTTGGAGCAGAACTTATAGTAAAAAAAACAGTAACACATCATTTTTACTTCCTAAAATAAGCACTCATTTTTAGAAAGCAAACCACCTTCAGCAATCTGTTTAGTTTGTTCATTAATAAAGGGATAAAAATACCTGTTGTCATGGGTTTGTTAGGAACGTCAGCAAAAGTCTATTTCATATTTAGAAGTAGCATGTAAATCTCCAGTTAACCAAACCTCATTATTACCCAAGAAACTTTAAAATTTTAAAATATACTTTGTTTGGATTGGATATAGGTTTGGTACTTATCTTAACTGTTTATTCTGCTGTAACCTCAGCATTGTGGTCCAACTGTAAGTTACACGTGATCAGGGCATCAGTGGGGTTGCTGACTTTGTGATTTGTTAATATCAATTTTCCCAGTGTAAAATGGTGTAGAAAACCACTACTTTTATACGGTATACAATGAGATAAACTTAGCAGCGAAGCCTTTTTTTTTTTTTTTTTTTGTTTTTTTCAATTTGCCTTTTGTCATCTTTCATATAGTGATGATGAAAAACATTAATTCAAACTCAAACTAGATTAGCATTTTAAGGAAAGGACATAAAGAAAAGTACTTGACTAATTCTGCTATCACAGAATTGAGTTGGATTCCTAATTTTTTTTCAAACCTCAAATATTTGTCATGCGGAAATCATATTTTATCACCATTAATTTTCCTACACATATCCTTTTGTGCTATGAGAATTTAATTTCCTGAAGTAGTGATTTTTTTTGATAAATCTTGTTGTGGTAGAAAAGATTAGCTAGAGTGGATCATTCGGTTCACAAAAGACCTTTCAGGAGACTTGTTTTTTAAATATAAAAAATTTTTTTAATGTTTTATGACTTTTAAGCTAATATTGTGTGTCATGATATGATTTTAATTATGTGTAACACATCCTTGTTAGGCTTATGATGTCGATGATACAATTTTTTATAATTAATTCCATTCATTCATTATTTCAGAATTTTGAAATCTTTAATTACACCTCCTCTTCAGGTGGTAAGTCTTCTAAGGCCAAATTCTCTTTTATGGTGACGTGATCTGGATTTCTTAATGCCATTGTGTATTCTCAATACTGGAAAATTTGTTTACAAGGATTTAAACCAACTTTGAAGTCTATAAACTATGAAAATTTAAGATAGAGATTAAAATGACATTATGCAAAGTCCCCGTAATGTTAAAATATATCAATATTTATTACAATTTGATTTCAATGCTGAATTTACTGAACCACAAATAATAGATGTAAATAGACGCACAACTGAGACACAAACTAGACAGTATACAGAAAACTATGTTCAGCTATAGCACACGACCAAGCAAAACACTAAAAATGTGCAAATCAAAGATGCATGACCAAATGCCATACAGGGACCTATGCACACGAATGATACACAATCATGAGACAGGACCAGCAAATGCCAAACAGAGACTTAAGCGCATCAATGATGCATAACCAAATACAATACAGGGACCTAGGCATATTGTTGATGCATATCTAAATATCCAGGGAATTATGCACATCAATGATGCATGAACAAATAACATACAGGGACTTATCCACATTAATGTTGCATAATCAAAAGCAAGGGATCTAGGCATATCAGTGACAAGTAACTAAACACCATACAAGGAATTATGTGCATCAAGGATGCATGGCCACATGCTATAAGGGAATGCACAAAAGGTTTTCTGGTTATGCTCTGTGCACACCAGATGGCGCTAAGAACTGAAGTTTTTGAACGAAGAGCAATCTCAAAATACAAAAATTATTTAATGCAAAGTTTTTCTTCCCTTCTGATACTAAAGAAAGAAAGAAAGAAAGAAAAAAGAAATTCCAAATGAGGCTATGGATAAATTAAACAGAGAATGGTGACCACTTAATAAAAGCTATTCAATCTTTCAGTCAGGGCTGTGTAACAGATGGATAGCTGATATTAATTGGGAACAAAATCATACAAATAATAGTCAAAAGAGCAGCATGCAGCATCCATACTAATGTGTGGCCTATGTTCACAATGGACCATCCATTTGTTTAAGTGACTCTGCATGTCATATGATAAAACAAAAAAAAAAAACTTTCCCATAATGCAACACCATGAAAACTCGTGGTAAGGAGAAGTCATAAAATACTTGCTAATCCCCAAAGACAGATTCAGAGTTAATTTCTTTGTTGTTGTACTCTCTATAACTACCTTTTTATGCAACTGTTTTGCAGGTAATGTTTTGTATTTCTTTTCCTTTGAGTATTTTACTTCAGCTTGCAATACTAAATTAATATTCCAAAATTCACCTTAGTTAAGTGTACCAACTTGAACAAAAGCAAGCAAAATGCTACAAGACCAGAATAATAAATCCTACTTTTTTTTATGTTGATTTGAGGTAAACAGTAGAGGGGCGAAGAAGTTTTAACATTCAATCAAAATAGGCATCACACATTTGACAATTAAGGATTAATTTCAAGATGGATGACAAAAATGACTGAATTCCATCTGCCCGGCGTATGCAGCATAAACCTACGATGGATGCACCAGACTGTCTTCTCCATGTGGAAGTCTTATGTTCGGCAAAGTAAACAAAGTGTCATCCGTCAGGGAAACCTTTCTTTATCTGGGAAGATTAAAATCCTGTAAAACAAATAACCTGTTTAGGAATGGGTTCTTTCAGTCATCTTAGTTTTGAGACTACATACATCCTTATTTTTTAATCAACAAAGTGTTTTGGAAAGCTATTCAGTTGTAAAAGTTTAGAAATAAAAGAAATATTTATTCATTAAATGCAACAGAAAATTGTAAATTCTATAAAAAAAAACAAAAAAAATTAGATTTATGTGAAAATGGGGGGGGGAAGTATCCCATTATAATTAGGCACATGAATGTAAGGTTACAAAAAAAAACAGGTGCATAAAGAAAATTATCAATGAGGTCTGTGGTTGTGCCAAGGAAAGAATTTCTCCTATGATTCTCAACCTCCAAAGTGAACTGTTAACAGACATCTTGAGGAATGAACCACTGTAAAAAGTAATCAGAAGTTGAAACTGAAGGATACAATGCAAATGTATAATCAACGTACTTACAATAAACTGAAGTTAGTTGATTTGTATAATTACCGAGCTGATCTTTAATAAAACACAAAAATATATACAAGGCCAAAGGGAGGACCCCCCCCCCATGGCAACCACGCCGGTTTTATATACAGCTTGTCTTTAAAAATAACAGAAGGCATCAAATGTAGCCAAAATTAACAATGCATGCATCAGTGATTCAAGAATGTTAGAGGCAACTATGGCACCATGATGCAATTTGTTAATACAAGGATCAAAGACATGATTAAGAAAATGATGATGTAGCACCAAAGGTACAGCTTGTCTGATTACTAGAATTAGCAGGTCATTACTGGAAACAGGTTGCAACAATTTAACAAAAAGCAAGGCTATAGTTGTGAGTACTTATGGCCAACAAAATAGCAAGCACAGAATAACCTTGCTCACGTATCTATGGAAGTACATAAAGGACAATCGATTTGTTTGTGCCTGAGTTAGTCAATGAACTATGAGAGAGTTCAAACTATTTATTTAGTTATATTTTTACCTTTGTCTATAGTTTTCCAACATTCTCTTCTTGCTTTTTTAATGTCAAACTTAGACATGCAAGATAAAAATCTGATTTTCCATTTTTACAGAAATGGAAACAATATAATGTTATTCCCCTTTTTCTGTCAATTCACAATTTCATTTTGCAATTTCTACTGCAGGGAAGTTTTCTAATTATTGGTAGAAAGATATCAGATTTAGATTGCATACATCCACTTTAATATTACCATGTGGTGTTGGTTCAGCTAGCGGCAGGTAATCAAAGAAAATTATTCATTTCCTTGCATATATTTTCAAATCTACAATTATTCAAACAGATACAGTAATTTTCAAGCAAAGCAGTTCCATTATCTGTTGTGTTAGAGTTATGAAACAACAATATATGTTCTCAGTTACATCCTTCAGGTGTTTATTTAATTTATAGTCTTTTGTATGGTTGGAATCTCTTGGAAATTCAGCTTATTTCTCTCAAAGCTTAAATAGAGTACACAAAAATGACCAGTCGTCAAACTGCTTTAGAATCACCACAACCACTCTGACTCCATGGCAACAAACTAAGCAAACATTTTGGCCTTACAGACCAACCATCTAAATCCATAGAGCCCAGGTAAATCTAACCTGTGAGAGAAGAGTACAAAAAAATTTAAAGAGTAAAGATAGTAGTAATTCACTTGAATTAAACAGTATTTAAGGTAAAATGAAGAACATTGAAATGATAAATAAATGAATAATTAAATTAAATTAATATAAGAATGTTCAAATGAAGCCTAATTGTTTGCATTTGGATACTTGAATGAATCAAAAATGATTTTTAGCTTCTGAAAACACTGTTAGAATGTGTCAAAAATCTGAACAGATTCACTGTTAGCTCTTTATTCTAGGAATTAGTGTAATATTGAAATTGTTAATCTTTTAATATGGTTTTGCATTTGTGTGCATGTATGTGTTTGCATGTTGATCTTCAGTGTACATCAACCATATCATAATGTTGTATATAAATATAAGTACTTCACTTGTCCCATAACCCTTAGGTTGTTTGGGCACCTTGAGAGGTGTAACTGGAGCATTTCACAACCTGGCAGGGCCCATCGATCTTCAGGAAATATAAGTAGAGGACGTGATAAATGAAACAAATACTTCATTAACAAAATTCTAACCATTTGGAATCACTGTGACATGAAATTAACAAGAAAAATAAAGCTATGGTTGTCTTTAGCTCTGGTGTATGGTGCATGAACCTACTACAGACATTAAACTGAGAAACCAGATCAGACCAGTTTTACTACAGACATCTTTGGATGCGTGTTGCATCCTTAACACAGCAGTGTCTGAAAGAGCAAAAAAATACCATGCATCAAATCCATGATAAGGAAAACTCTGTTGAGAGGGTTAAGTCGTGTACATTAGTTTACCAAATTAAGAACTAGCTTAAATTCAAATTAATTTTGGCTCTATTAGGATATTTGCTTTGAATGGAAACATTACAGATAGATAGCAATACTAGTCTTGAAGATTCTCTAAACTAAAGAGCTACTGACAGGATGGAGGCTGAGCTGTCATAGATAGTGGAATAGTTAGATGTGAACAGAAATATGGTTTCTCGGCTATAAAAACAATCTCAAGTGCATGTAATAGAGATATTTCCAAAGGACCAGTTCAAGGTTAACCACAGGTCACAAATACAGCAGATGACTTAGCAAAACAGAACTTCAACAATGAATGAACTTGCTTCTGATCTTTCAGTGCCCACAGGGAAGACAGTATCCGCTTTAGCCATGGGCAGTAAGTAACATAAAAAAGGCTTTTGTAAGATGATCTATGGTCTTCATTCCCTTGATCTGACACCATAAACAAGAGTAGTTGAACTGGACAAAGATGAGATTCTGGATCCCTATGTCAAACCATCCACGGGTTCAATTAAAGAAATACATTTTAAGGAATGATAAATTCTCAGCCACATAGGAGATGTAATCTAACAAAATCTTCAAGACCAGACTATTACCCAGAGACCATGAACCCCTAGCCCTATGCAGATAGTTCCAAAGTTTCCAAGGATTGTTTAAAATGGCATCCCTCCATTTATCAGAAACAAACAAAACACTGAATATGAAAGCCATATTAGAACTATCGTAGCAACTCAGTCAAGGATTTCTACTTCTTTTCCATTGGTTACCATCTGGTTTATCTGACATCCCCAGTTTCCAAGTCTTAGGAATACGAACAGCTGAAAAGTTTACCTGCAAAAAGCTACTTATGAGTTAGATCTCTGATCTTTTCTCTCTAAGTTCTGCTTGCAATATTATAGATATTTTTTTATGAAATCTCTTTTTTGCATTCATTCAATAAAAAAAGAAAGAAAGAAAGAAAGTTTAACTGCTGTAGTCATATTTAAAATAATTACCTCCCTTGTAGACTTTATTTCCTCGACAGCATAGTAAAGATCTTCTGCAATCTTTAAAAAGAATGGCATTAAAGCATCACTAAAGATATTTTTTTTCCAAAACCCACCTTACATTTTAATTGAAATAAATCAGCAATTTTAATGTCAATTCCCTTCTGTTGGAAACTGTTCTGTATTTAGCCATTAAAAATGTTTAAAAAGTTAAAATATATTTTGTATTTATTGAATGTGTGGAACGTTTTCTTTCCATCATTTAAAAATTTTATGATTTGCAAGTGAATAACTGATTTATACTAAATACTGATACTTAATTATCTTGAACAATTTATATTAAAATTATTTCATTTATTCAGGAGACCTTTAATTGATTGAATTTGCTGTAACAAGATTTTTTTTTACATTCATAAAGTTAGGACACAGACATGTAAAAGAAAAAAAACAACAACAACAACAAAGGTTTTTAGAACATAAAATAAACAATAATGTTTATTCTAGAGCATTCCGTAATGTTCATCTAGACTGTTAAAAAAGGAAAGATTTATTTAGCAAAAAATCCATACTCTGAAAATGTCTAATCCATCCTTAATTAAGAGATTTTACAGACAATATGTATAGACAGTTTATTAAATGAACAAACAAAACCACAATGTAGTTGGTTTTTCTATGATATTTCAAGATATTTATTCTTACGGATTTATGCTGAGGAATCCAATGATGCAGATCTGGAAGACGACAAATGCAATTAATCTGCTAAAGATAAAGTCCTCAGCCTAAACAGCTTTTTTGTGCAAGGGAATTATGATAATTGGGTGAGCAGATCCAGGATTTTATAAGAATCTGATAACACAAATCTCCGAGTCCTGATTAAAAATGTGATTTGTGATGTAACCAAGGATCTCAAGTGCCACTAAGTGCAACTTGCAGAATTAAATAATTTCAAGGATAAGAGGAAAACTGAGAAGCTAAGAATATGCAAATAAGAACCCTCATAATCTAGATTCAAAGAAATAAAATTTTATAAGTTTATGGACATAAAAAAGAAAAAAAAGAAGTGTATCACATGGTAGTAATTATTTTGATTGGTGCTTCTACCTTACATAATAACTCTCTGATTAGACAGTCTATATCAGTGGTTCCAAACCTTTTGGGACTTGTGGACCTTTTTCTAATACTCAAAAGACCTGTGACCTTCTGCTACACTTCCATAATTGCAAAAAAAAAATCAAAGAATAAATTTAGCCAAGAGTTTTATTTGAATATATTGACAGTTTTGAGAGAAATTCACCAGGAAAATACATTTTACACTCATCCTTCAACACATCTTTCTTTCTCAAAATTTAGTTACCTAATGTGATGCTTGTTGTTGCATCTGGGCAGCCAGCTTGGAAATTCGCGGCCGTGTATTTGGCAAAGCCAACCTCTTGTCATCCTCAACATTCAGCCTGTTTCTTTCCTTTGTTTTGATGTGAACAAGAGTTGAAAATCCAGTCTCACAGAGATAGGGGGAGGCAAATGGAAGCAGAACTCGGAAGGCAAGCATGGTGACATTGGGATATGACTGATACATAGCACACCAGAACTGACTCAGTGATTTATCATAAAACAGGTCACGTGCCAGGGAAATATATTGTATATTATATCAGAAAAAAGGATTTTAGTACATTTCATCATACATTTATTGAAAATTATCTTTGTGATATATCAGGAAACAACATCTGCACATATAGTAAATTCACAACAGCTAAACAGAAATCTACTGGTATCAGGGAACTCTACCTCTGATCAGAACAGCTGTGTCGTGTTGGTGCCCAAGTTTGCCTAAAGCCGAAGTCACGGTCCAGTCCTTGTAGCGTGCTCTACCCCAGGCGTCGTGGTCCGAGTCTTCTAGCTGCAGGCCCCAATGGCGCTACGCGGCTTGATTGTGCCAGTCCTACTGTGGTAACAGATAGAGTTCCAGCCTTTGTCGCCAGTGTATATTGTCCGTGTTTCTATGAGGGTGGCAGAGCGATAGGAAGCCGCAGGGGATGGGTGGTGTGTGATGCAAGTATGTTACCGCAGAGGTCTGTGATGCAACCGGGAGTGCCTGCCGTGGGAGACGAGCCTTACACCTTCAGCGCTCGGCCTCCCATCGGTGATGCCGCTGTATTGGATGCAGGGTAATTTTTGTATACTTTTTCCTGGAAAAAAGTGCATCTTATAAGCCAGCAAATACGGTCCATATACACAAAACAAATATATACTTATGAACAGTTTCTTGACTCAGTAATACAGCAAAAATTGAAACTTCCAGGGTTCTGCGACTTCCCAGAAAACACTTTGCGACCCCTCAGGGTCACAACCCACTGGTTGGGAAACACCTGGTCTATATGATTCGCTGTGATGGAAAGTCATTAATAATGCCATTTCCTTCCTCCACTAGAGCTAAACTTATCCCACATTGTTCTTGAACATATTCAGTTTATTTTAAAAAAAAGCAAACAAGCACTCTGCTGGTGCAGCCAAACTATCTGCTGCCTTTTCTTGCAACTCTGGAAATTTGCCCACTGAAGCTAAATATCACCTTCAAGTATGAAAATGAAACTCTTGTCCAGATAAAATAGTTTGAAGATCATTATGTACAATTAAATCAGGCATGTTACAGAAAGAAAATCTTTGTTCAATTCATGCATCCTCCCTTTACTGAGAATAACTAACTGCACCTCTAGGATACTTATTAACCGTAAATATTTCCTTTGTTAAGAGGTGTAAAGTTTAATGTAATTTAAAAAACAAACAAACAAAGAAAAAGCTCTAAGAATTGAATGTCTGCTGATCTTTTTAAAATTCTCTCCTTAAAATATACAAAAAACAATCGAAATTCTAAAATGTTAATTTACAACAGATAAAAAGAGTTACAGATAATGGGACTTTTGGATACTGTTCAACAAGTTAGATGTGCCAAAAATGGATCAAGCAAATTCTTTAAGAATGTACAGGTGTACAGCCATTGGTTATATTATTCTTTATGCAAAAGAAAAAACCAAATACAATTAAAAGGTAAATGTAATACTAAAACTAAAAAGATAAGGGACCAATTCTCGACAAGATATAAAAGTGAGATTACCTTTTATGGGGGAATGAAAAATATTTCACCAGACCAGGTTAATGATGCTGAAAACTGTTTTGTTGTAGTTTTACAGGTTTTGTAGAATAGTTACATTCATATTTGACATAGCCACCAACAGTATAAGCTTTATCTTTAAGAAAAATACCCTAATAATCAAAGGATAGAAAAAGAAAAAACAGAAGCAAAACCATTGTAAATTTTTAAACATTTCCAAATTAAATATACCTGATATGAGTTTAGTCATATTAAATGTAGTTAAATAAGATATAGTCATTATAAATTTCATGCATCTACTTTGCAAAAGAAAAATCATTAACTGCTTGAGTCTAAGAGAAATTTTACATTAAAGACAGAGATCAGTGGGCTGTGCTTACAGTTCATCTCTCTCACCTGTCAGAACCTGCGGCATAAGTCAAAACAGGGTTGCTGAGGTTGTACCTCTATACAATTAGTGCAACGTAGTCTCCTATGACAGCTTACATATGGATTAATTCACATCATAAGAAAGTCTGTACGGTTGTAAATGTAACTTTTAAAGTAGTAGCAATCGACAAAAAAGAAAGAAAGAGAAAAACATGGAGTCAGATAAAAGAATTGATAATGTAACTGAGAAAAAAGGAAATGTAGTTAAATGTAAAAGAAATAAAACAAAATCAATAAGTAAGATATCAAAAATACATTAACAATAGCAAAAAAAAATTAAGTTAGGAAAAAATAAATTATGAAATTTAACAGAGTTTGTATTAAAAAATTGGGAGAAGTTCAAAAATTGATTTTAAAGCAAAATATACAGTGTGTGTAGATAGAACTCTGCCACATAAGGAATCATCCAGGCCAGAAAACTCACTACAGTGATGATACATGATGCGTGGTCTTGGCTGCTGACATTATAGTAACTTGAGATGCATTTCCATATCAGCAGTAAAAGACGAGCATTTTAATAAAAATTCTAAAATACTAACAAAAGACAAAAACACGCACTAAAAACATGCTGTTGGCTTAAGAATTATCTATGACAATTATGTAGAAAGACTAATATTCAGTTCAAATTAGAGAAATATAAAATCTAATTCAGATGCTAATATAATTAAAGAGATTTATCACTTATTTATAGAGACAGGTGGAGAGAGTGGTGAGAATCTAGACAAATAGGTCCTGCAAAAGACTCAGTCAAATGTTTTAACAGAAGTCATTATTTGAAAAAACAAATATTGTAAGCATCTCTATTAGGTTTTTCTCTTAAATGTGTAAAATTCACACTTGGTCTACATAATGTTTCTGATCATTCAGTGTATTCCAAATGCTTATGACCTGCAAACGTTCTAGTAAATGTATGTTAAAATCTGTATAATAAATCAATATCCTTTCTCAAATAAAGTATCACTGACTGCACAGTCAATTTCAGGATGTGTATGGGCCAGAAATTTTAAATACCAAGGTTCAATGCCATTAAATGTTATACTGAGATAATATTTAACATCTATGAAGTAATAAAGTATGTAAAATAAATTACTATATGCAATCAGTCGGGCTATATACATGTTTGCATATAGGGAGAACAAAGAAGAAAGTTTAATGTCTGTTTGCATAATTTATGTACTGTTCCATGGTTGTATCGCCTGAATAATCAAATTAGTCAGGAAATTAGTGATAGAAGTATTATACATATATATATATATATGTGAAACAAAAAAGAAAAGGATAGCCTAGCTTATTATTACTAATGTGATAAAATACAAACATCTCGAAAGATCAGGACCCTGACAGCCACATTAAACAGATCGTTCATCAGGGCCGATCCCCCACAGGAAATTCTAAAGAGTTGAGAAACTACAGGAGTCATCTGACAAGCAAAAGTAAAGAATTTATAAGAAACCAGAATGATTTGATATATTTTGAATAGGCTTAATTGAGAACAAGCCCTTTGTTAATAAATTCTGCTGTGGCAGCAGTCTTGTCAATGCAGGCTATTGATTACATTGTGAATACCATGATGAGCCAAGGAGCTGAATACACAAATAAGATTACCCAACATTATAAATTTTCTTCCCAGTTTCATATGGAAAACAAGAAAGCTTTAGCTCTTTTGCATATACATTGAATGTTCTGATTAAGTGTCTTTCATGATCACAGTTTGTGTAGTACCCAACTAACAGAGACAGGAAGCCATTATGGGGCTATGCAAGGTCCCCAAGAGGGATAATAAACATTATCTTTCTTACCATCACCACTAACTATAAAACTATACATACTAGTAGTTTAGTCCTCTCAACAATCCTATTATTAAAAAAAATTTTTTTTAGGGGGTATCTACTCATAGCTAATTATTAATTATAAACACTAGTAGTAACTGTAGATAGCTAAGCGGATTTTGTCTGGGTCCACACACACTGAATATGCCTAATTATTTGGAAAACTTTAATGTTACCTTTAAGATACCTTAGACCTCAAGCTAATCCTAACCCATTCCCTCCAAGAGAGAAGTTTTTTGATTCGACAGAGTTTTGTAAATAATCTATAATGTTGCTCATATGTTCACATAAATATCTGAGTATGCCTGGAACCCATAATCTGCTAAAATACACTTTACTTACTACAAAATAAAAACTGAAATGCCAAATCAGCATTTGTCGTAGACTTATAGTTTTTGTTTTCTTCCAACTCTAATAATGCAGATAGAAAATCAAATTCATTTTCCACTTTCTTTTTAAAATGAACATGATGTCCCCTCTGAATGGAGCATTGTAGATTATCAGATGGCCTGAGGTTAACCCCAGTCAGGACCAGATTGATTTGGTGTATCTCCAGTATGATTTCTTCTCATTCTTCGTCACCAGCTGCTACATCAGCTTCCTTCAGGCAATCTAGTTTATCCAACTTATTAAGTGCTCAGCTTACTATGCATTCTAAATTTGCAGGTTAGTTGGTTCCATAAAGCAGATGGTGCACAGAAGATCATTCCACTAGTCCCATAGCTTATTGGATAGGCTGGCTTCCTTGGGCCACATTGCCCTTTCTGGGCATCTTTGCAAAAGAAGTGTATCCCTGAAGGATGTGTTATACGGATGATGGGTTAATTTATTTAGGGCTATTTGGTTGCTGATCTTGCAAGGTTTTCTGCCTGTCCATTTCCTCTTCACAGTGGTCTGAGATCAACTATAAAATAATCTTGCCGTGAAAGGAGAGGGTGTTGTTTGTAGCCATGCTAGTTCCCTTGTATTTTGTCAGAATTTCTATTTTCAGTGTATTATGTGGTGACTTTGCCGTCTTTCAGATAAGAAGAAATGTTATGGTGTTTGTGTCTTTGTCCAGAAAGGTCTTCAATGCTCTGATGAGAGCACATTGCTTGGCTCTATAGATTGAAAACAAGACTAGACTTTCAATTGCATTATCAGATGAACCATTGGTGTATACATGTATATGAAATAGTTTTTTTATACTTTTAATCCAATAATTTTAGCATCCTTCTTTTAACTTCATGTTTGATTTTTCTCCTTTTATAAGCATTTGAGAAGTCACCACTCCAGGATAAGGGTTCCCATTACTGGGGATTTCTCGATATGATGTTGTGATCTCTGGCTGCTAATTTTATGGACAAGTAGTTAAAACTTAATCTTCAGAGAAAGTTTTGATGAGTTCTTAGATTTTACATTTACTGGATACTAGATGTATCTGATTTTTCCTGAGTGCATAAGAATTTTTCCTGAAATTGGTTCTCTAGGCTGTAAATTTCAGTATGGATTTCCAAGGCACCTGTTGATGTAGATGTGATTTGGAATCAATCCATTGGTATTTGACTTCACTGCTTTTTCTTAGAATGACATTCCATATTCACCTATTGGTCAAAAATTTCTGATATAAACGTAAATTTGTTTGAGGATGTTTCTGTTTGCTCTCCATTATGCTCTGGAAAGTTTCTTCATCAGAGCTGTTTCCCTTACTGTCTTCTTCAGCTTCACAGATGTGGGATCTCAATTTTAATCTTTACATGGGTGTATTGTTTGCAGTAGATGTTTGATTCCTCTTGTGTTTGGTTTAGGAGAATGAACTCTTTTCTGTCATCTAATCCTCTACACCTTTACCTTGGCTGTCCATCCATGGATAGTCACAGCTGGGGAGAGAGAGTGGCACCGAAGTAATCTGTTATAAGAAAAGTAGTGTTTTTGACAAGGATAATAACTCCTCTTTTATATCCAGTTTGATCATGCATGAAGAGTTTGCACTCTCTCATAAAAATGCTGCTAGTCATTTTGAAGAGTCTACTCTGCGTAAAAAAACATTTCATTATTTCTAAGGAACAGTTTTCTTATGCCTTCTGCATTCCATGCATGATGCTAAGTGGCCTTATGTCTTGTTCGATAAGACGAGATGCATTACTCTGCTGACTTCATGCTCCACAGATTTACCACTCACATTGGGCTCCTATCTCACCAGGATCCATAAGAGCAATGCTGTGATGCAAATCCTTTTGTTGCGTAGTAATTTTCCATACATGCATTGTGCTCAATTTGCAAATGTATCCTCACACTATACTCTGGTGGCACATTACTCTTTGTTTAAAATAAGGTTTTCATTCAGTATTTCCCTACCTTTAGTCAGACTGCCTGTCAGCGCTCATGAGCTTTATCTACGTATGCTTGCAATCAGAATTTTCCTTCTCTCAGACTGGTCAAAGCTATAAAACCAAGTCTACCCATAGTTATCCCGCTGGATATTCATTCACCTGAAACAGTTTTAAGAAAGCACAGGTACCATAGGAACTGCTAGCAGGCAGCTGAGTGTGAGAGATAATATGCATATTCAATATTCATGAACACAAGCTAAAAGCAGAACATTACAAGCATATATAATATAACTAGCCTTTGAGTAGGAGAATTTTAGAGTTCCACACACCTGAACACGGCTCAAAAACACCCAACCTTGGTCGCCAAGGCAAATACCCAACAACCTACCCTTTCTACTTACTGCTAAGAGACATCCTTAGATCTTAAAAATCAGAAGAAAGTTTGCCAAGATGATTATTATTCAGAAAGATCCTAAATATTGATGTGATATGGTGTTAGGTTGAAAACCTGTCACATTTTATAGTAGACACATTTATTATCAAAATAATCTTGAATAAAACAATTTGTTACTTAAAAAAATATATGCACATTTAAATATCCATGCATACATAATAAAGTATGGCCACCAGCCTCTTGTATTGATCAGACTCTGTTCTTATCTGTCTTAGTGAAAGAATCTGGTAATGCTCATAGAACATATTAATTTCAGTACCACCAAGACAATTTAATATTTTTCTTGAACAAGCACATGGAAATTTCATATTGTTATTTCAACATTTTATGAAGTTTTATTTCTTCCTGTTGAAAGACGTGGGCCAGAAAAGCATAAAGCTAAAGCATGTCTGGCAGAGCACCAACACACAATAATGCCCACCATGAGAAAACACTTGATCTCTACAGCAAAAAGGGGGAACCATCACCTCCTAGAATGTGTCCTGACATTTGCTCTCCTAGGGAAAAGGCAATGGAGATGTATAACAACTGTGAAGGCCATCCAAATAAAGATCAGTGACAAGCTTCAAAGGAACCAGGTGTAAAGCACATCTGACCTTGGTAAACTTGCTAAAGCAGCCTCAAAGAAGAAGGGATCAAATCCCAGGTCATTGAACCCCAACATAAACACTATACAGACCAGGGATGTTGTCAGCGGTGTTAGTCCAACAAGGATCAACAAAAGGAGTGATCAAAAATAGTGAGTTACCTTCATTGTAGACCTTGTTCTTTAATGTAAGTAAATCTTCAAGTCAGTTTGCACAATGTACCATTTTTTTTATTAGTCAAAGCAACATTGAAAAGGCTTTATTTCTCTCTACTTATATCTCCACAAGAAATTATTACAATAGTGTATTAATTAACCTTCTCTGTAGTCTCATTGATAGTGAAACACAGATTGATTAGCTTCATTATGTTATACCTGTATCTTTCTACATAATAACACACACACAATGCACATTTAATACTGTTAAGAACATACAAAGTGATGCAAAAAATTTGGCCACTGCTGTATCTATAAAAATCTTTCTGATATTAAGCTAGATGACTCATAATCACATCATTTACTATAGCACTTTTAAATGGTAAAAAAAGAAAAACTGGATCTATTGATTTAATTTTCAAACAGCTGATGGTTTCTTTTTGTTTTGATTTCTATATGCATTTAAAGATTCAACCAAAAGAAAATTAACATAAAGAGTAAATGGCCATCAGTGCCATGCTAAAAAAATTTCCCTTTTAGACTGACTGACTGACTGATGCCTATCCTCAGAGACTGGAAATAATATTAAAATTCTTGTTAGATAGCCATGTGGTAAAATGTTGCCAGCCTATAGCAGAAGACTGTCATAACATACACTGTCTGGTGAAAAGACCGATTCCACCTTCAAACAGAATAATAGCTTAAATTAAGGACAACTTAGGAGGCAGGAATATTTATTTTTTAATTTAAAATTGTTCTGCATACATTACATTGATAATCACTTTTACAGTAGAGTGGTAAGATAGGTCTTTATAGCCAATAATGACTTGTTTTTTATCTTCTGAAAGAATCACTTATGCATGTATATCTGCTGCTGAACAGTAAGAGTTGCATTTCATTTATAAACACTGCAATTACTAGCCCCTATTCAATGACTTTAGTTTTATACCTGAAATATATACATGGAAAACTGTTAGATTCAGCTAAATAAAAATCTAACTGGTGTCAATGTCTCAGGCAGAGAGAGAGAGAGGGAGAGAGAGAGAGAGATATGGAGATAGAGATGGAGATGGAGATGGAGAGAGAGGTAGAGAGAGGGAGAGAGAGAGAGAGAGATATGGAGATAGAGATGGAGATGGAGAGAGAGGTAGAGAGGGAGAGAGAGAGAGAGAGATGGAGATGGAGATGGAGAGAGATGGAGATGGAGAGGAGAGAGAGAGAGAGAGAGAGATGGAGATGGAGAGAGAGAGAGAGATGGAGATGGAGATAGAGATGGAGAGAGAGAGAGAGAGAGAGAGAGACACTCTTTCGTACACACAAACATATTTCTGCCAACAGTGAAACCATTCATGATTTACTTGTACAACCATCTTCATCTATAAAATGCAATACTGGCATCAGCAGACTAATTTTCCTAAACAGTGTGATACCAAATGCACATGACAGCTGGGAGATTTCTTCATTTACCTAGAATTGAAGTAACTGGCTAATCTGAGGGCAGGCAGGTGGTCCAGATTCCAAGGTTTTATGCATTTTTATAAAATTTAATTGTTTGTTTAGGAAGGAAGGTGTGACTTCCATGCATAAGTATCCTAGATGCCCAGCCATTATTACTGCACACATGCATACACACACACACACTCACACGCACTCACACACATGCATACACACACACACACACTCACACACATGCATACACACACACACACACACACACACGCGCACTCATACACACGCTCACAAAACATGGCAAATTTTCAATGATCAGCTCAGCACCAGAGTGCAGTAGCTCCTGCACGGACAGATGCTAAATGGAAACAGCTGCTGGTAAATCTAAGTACAACACGCACACTGGCGGGGGGCTCTTGCACCTCAGTGGTCTGTAATGTCAGCGGTCAGCTCAGACTTTTACAAACTTACATCCTATGGATCCACAGGGATCTAGGAGAAAAGGTGACAAAGCTTTCAACCGAGTGTTTATAATCAAATCTAAAATAACAGTTTAAGTGGATTTGTGGTTTCCTGGGGGTAAGCCAAACAGTTTTTTTCATTCTTTGATGGGAATCTATAGTCTGCTGATTATATATCCATTCCCTGAATCACCCCCCCCCCCCAGTCAGGGGATCCTCAACCATATTCACCTTGTATAGCATGGTGGCCCCTGCCAAATATTGAAAACGACTTTCCAATCAGCTAATGAGCATGTATTACAGAATAAATGCTAACGTGTCCACACATTCAATTAGTTTAGATACAAATATACAAAACTCGTGCTGACTTTGCTTAAGTGATAAAGGTGACAGAGTGCGTGTGCTATTGCAGCAAATGAAACAATGTACTCTACCAAAACGGTCTCGGAGATCAAAGCATCTTCAACATTCACAGAATGACAACTGAGCCAGAGAAAATTTCAGTGAGAAAGAACCACTACAGTAATTCACCATGCATGTTCCTTTTACAGTTAATTCAAAGCAAATATTTCTAACAGCCGATCTGATAGCAATTTCTGAAGTCATCTTCTCAAAATCTTCCAACAAAGCAGAACAGCTTTCAGCATTTGATCTGACTCATC
Organism: Nautilus pompilius; assembly: GCA_018389105.1. Taxonomy (NCBI): domain Eukaryota; kingdom Metazoa; phylum Mollusca; class Cephalopoda; order Nautilida; family Nautilidae; genus Nautilus; species Nautilus pompilius. The sequence continues at coordinate 272,195 of JACATO010000688.1, forward strand.
AATCAAATTGCATTTCTTTCCCGGCAAAGCCAGTCAGTTTGATAATTTTAAAATATGGAGATTACTCTTGTGTACACTGCATCCCAGATTTTAGTTTCTAGTATTAAAACAAACTTATATGTATATGGTATATACAATAGCATTTGCTGTGATGACAGATTCAGTTCATAAATACTAATATTTGTCCGCTTAATTTTTTGAACAACAACCCTTAGGTTGGTCAAATTTTAATTGGCATTTCTGCTAACCATGAAACGACTTCAACTGACAAATTGCATCACCCTGTTTAGAGCCGTCTTTGTTCATTTTTATTCCTTTTAATCACAAACTACAATATCAGATTAACTTTTAAAAATAATCAATCATTCTTCCAGCTAGAATAGCATTTTGGATTAGCTGGATTAAGTGTGATTGCAGAAAATATCCAAAAGCATAGTTCTTTAGTCTAGTACTAAATGAAAAGTATTCAAAACCAGGAAACACACGAGCCAAGTCCAAACCTACACACACCTGGTTATCGAGATATTTATAGAACGTTGGTTACCGAACTAAGGTGTTTCGAGCCAAGTCCAAACCTACACACACCTGGTTATCAAAACATTTATAGAACGTTGGTCACTCGACTAAGGTGTTTCGAGCCAAGTCCAAACCTACCCACACCTGGTTATCGAGATATTTATAGAACGGTGGTCACTCGACTAAGGTGTTTCGAGCCAAGTCCAAACCTACACACACCTGGTTATCAAAACATTTATAGAACGTTGGTTACTCGACTAAGGTGTTTCAAGCCAAGTCCAAACCTACCCACACCTGATTATCAAGACAGTTATAGAACGTTGGTCACTCGACTAAGGTGTTTCAAGCCAAGTCCAAACCTACCCACACCTGATTATCAAGACAGTTATAGAATGGTGGTCACTCGACTAAGGTGTTTCGAGCCAAGTCCAAACCTACCCACACCTGATTATCAAGACAGTTATAGAACGGTGGTCACTCGACTAAGGTGTTTCGAGCCAAGTCCAAACCTACCCACACCTGATTATCAAGACAGTTATAGAACGTTGGTCACTTGACTAAGGTGTTTCGAGCCAAGTCCAAACTACCCACACCTGATTATCAAGACAGTTATAGAACGGTGGTCACTCGACTAAGGTGTTTCGAGCCAAGTCCAAACCTACCCACACCTGATTATCAAGACAGTTATAGAACGTTGGTCACTTGACTAAGGTGTTTCGAGCCAAGTCCAAACCTACCCACACCTGATTATCAAGACAGTTATAGAACGTTGGTCACTCGACTAAGGTGTTTCGAGCCAAGTCCAAACCTACCCACACCTGATTATCAAGACAGTTATAGAACGGTGGTCACTCGACTAAGGTGTTTCGAGCCAAGTCCAAACCTACCCACACCTGATTATCAAGACAGTTATAGAACGTTGGTCACTTGACTAAGGTGTTTCGAGCCAAGTCCAAACCTACCCACACCTGATTATCAAGACAGTTATAGAACGGTGGTCACTCGACTAAGGTGTTTCGAGCCAAGTCCAACCTACCCACACCTGATTATCAAGACAGTTATAGAACGTTGGTCACTCGACTAAGGTGTTTCGAGCCAAGTCCAAACCTACCCACACCTGATTATCAAGACAGTTATAGAACGTTGGTCACTTGACTAAGGTGTTTCGAGCCAAGTCCAAACCTACCCACACCTGATTATCAAGACAGTTATAGAACGTTGGTCACTCGACTAAGGTGTTTCGAGCCAAGTCCAAACCTACCCTCACTTGACTAAGGTGTTTCGAGCCAAGTCCAAACCTACACACACCTGGTTATCGAGATATTTATAGAACGCTGGAAGGTGTTTGACAGCTACCTTGAAGTCTTTATCACCAATTCAATGTAAAATTGTCATTGCTTTAGTAAACTTTCTTCTGTTATTGTTAGGATAGTCTATTTGCTTATTTGAGGATAAATTTCATTAACCTCAATCATAATGAAGAAGGTGATCATGAGAGTGGTTAAAAATTTTGACTTTTTATTAAAATCCATGAAACCCCTCGTGGTGAAGTAGAGCGATTGTTCAATGAGCAATCAGCAGTTTATGGGTCTCTAAACATAGCATGAGCAAAAATAATGATAATAAATAAGGGTGTCTAGCTGGTGTTAAGCAGAGATATATCATCAATGAAGTTAAAATTAAAGTTGTCTTTGTAAAACCAAATGGTCTGTCTTGAGGATAGCAACAAGAAAAGATTTCCACAACAGCCATAATTTATAACAGCAGAAATAGTCATAAAAGCTTGAGAAGAACCTTTCTGAATAACTGGTTACCAGTCTAATTTGTTCATAGAAAAGTGAAAGCTTTCAAAACAACAAGTTATTAAATCAAACCAAAATTCAAAAACTGATGGCATTTAAGAAAGTGAACACCATACTGAGAAAAAGAAAATTAAAAGAGAAGCTTATTAACATTAGTAGTTCATTAATATACTGTAACTAATCAGAGTAAGCATCAGTAATATCTTGTAGATGTATTATTCTGCAGCCACAGATCATGTACACATAGTGCTTCTACATCCTTTCTACTTACACATTCCTTACACAAAAGAGTACATAAGTTGACATTCTTATAAATGAAATAGATACACAACATGAATGCTGTTTGGGTTTCTCTTGCTTCTTAGGAGTTATGGACCTCCTTGATTAAGATGACTTGGTATGGTATGAAGCGTGATGCTTAATTTTGATACATACTCATTCTCCTGCTTGATAATATCTAGTGCTCAAAATATTCATGGTATGTTGGTGAAATTCAGAAACATCAAACTCCAGAAATAAATGATAGGTGGAATATGGTCTGGGCTGTTGCTATTAACCAGATTCAGCACAACTGGACCAACAAGAGATGCATCATACATCCTGTGCATGTTACCTTTTTATGGGATGAGTTGTTCTTAAGTAGCATAACAGGTTTTCTTAAGAAAATAGCTAAACATAAAGTTACCATATTTATTCGAATATAAGTTGCACTTTTTTGTAGCAGAAAATCAGTCCAAAAATGGGGGAGCGACTTATACTTGAGGCTAAGTCGTATGACCAGCTAAAATCATTTGGGGACATACTGGTACTTATGAAAACCTGCAATCGCCATATTTGTTAGCTTTGGCGCTGATATGTACCTGCCTAGCCCTAAATAGGGCTATTTCAATAGCATTATATCCATAATTATCACTGTAATGGGTTATGACATCAAATTATCCAAGTTACTTCATTTTAACTGTCCAAATGTCTCAGAAATTATCTTTTGAAAGGAGCACATACAGCTGATATTCACCATCTTGACCTGTATGACCCTCATTATGTGTGCGGTAACAAATATGGAAATTTATGCAGAATAAATAACATAATATAATCTAAATGCATGTGATCGATCTTTTTGTTAATTATTATGATTTATTAGATCATATTATGAATCAATTTAATTGGTCACATATTCAAGTTTTCACAGGTGTTTCATATGTATACTCATGGTTCTTTGATCCTTTGCGACTAATTAATCACTGCCTTAATTAAGGATCCAAACATACAAACCGATACACACACTGTGAAATACCTTTGATGTACAGAGTGACCACCAGACTGTTTAAACTGTCGCCGGACACTTGGCCGATGAACATTTAATTTTTAATTTTCTTTACAGATAGTGTAGCTCAAGTTGGGTGAAAAATATAAAAATAAGATATTTGTATTAAAAAATTGAATGTTCGTTGGTGAAATATCCGTTCAGCCATTTGACCATTGGCCAAGTGTCCAGGGGCCATTTAAACAAACTGCTTATAATAACACACTCAACTATATAAGATATACAGGTAAGATTTTCAAATATTTATTATATTCATGATGGTTACTCTAAGTATGAAGGGAAAACTATGTTCCTGTGACGCTTCCTTCAGACTGAAAGTTGTTGAGTTTGCTGAGTCAAATGGTAATAGAGATGAAGGTCAGGAATATGTGGTTTCAGAGAAGAATGTGAGAGATTGGAGAAAACAGAAAGATGAACTGATGCAACTACTTAAGACCAAAAGAGCTTGTAGACCAGTGGTTCCCAACCAGGGTGTCGTGGAACCCTGGAAGCTTCAATTTTTGTCGTATGACTGAGTCAAGAAACTTCATGAGCATGTATTTGCTGTGTGTATATGTACAGTATTTGCCGGCTTATAAGACGCACTTTTTCCAGAAAAAAGTATACAGAAATTACCCTGCGTCCAATACAACAGCATCACCAATGGGAAGCCGAGCACCGAATGTGTAAGGCTTCTCTCCCACAGCAGGCACTCCCAGTTGCATCACAGGCCTCTGTGGTAACACACACTTGCATCACTGTCGTCCCCCTTCCCTGGCTTCCTGTCACTCTGCCACCCTCATAGAAACACAGACAATAAACGCTGGCGACAAAGGCCAGAATTCGAACTCTTACCACAGTAGGACTGATGCAATCGAGCTGCGCTCCCATTGGCTAATGCCATTTGGGCCTGCAGTTAAAAGACTCTGACCATGACGCCTGGGGCAGAGCACACTACCAGGACTGGACTGTGACTTCAGCTGGACGCACACTAGCCAGCTCGATTTTACACGGCCGCAAATTTCCAAGTTGGCTGCCCAGATGCAACAACAAGCATCACATTAGGTCACTAAATTTTGAGAAAGAAAGATGTGTTGAAGGATGAGTGTAAAATGTATTTTCCTGGTGAATTTCTCTCAAAACTGTCAATATATTCAAATAAAACTCTTATTTATGTGATTTTTTTGCTAAATTTATTCTTTGATTTTTTTTCCAATTATGGAAGTGTAGCAGGTCGCAGGTCTTTTGAGTATTAGAAAAAGGTCCACGAGTCCAAAAAGGTTGGGAACCACTGTTGTAGAGGGTTGAAGGCCATGTATGAAGACATGGAAAAGGGTTACCAATCAAAGAAGCAGTGGCTACAATGTTACCTCACTACACATCAGACTACAGGCTACCAAGTACTGTCAAGACCCAAACTTCAAGCCTTCTAATGGTTGGACACAGAAGTTCATGAAGAGACATGGACTCAGCCTACGTCAGAGAACAAAGATTTCACAGAAGCTACCACAAGACCTAGACAAGAGGATCACTTCTTTCCACAGCTCCATACTCAATCTCAGAAAGTACAATTTTGATCAACAACAGATAGGCAACATGGATGAAACACCCGTGTTCTTCGACCTACCAGGCAACAGAACCATAGACAGTAAAGGAAAGAAGACCACCCAGATAAGAACAACAGGCCATGAGAGAACTCACTTCACAGTTGTCCTATCCTGCATGGCTGCTGTCCCAAACTCAAGACTATGGTGATCTTCAGATGCAAGACCATTCCCAAGGGAGAGAAGTTTCCACCAGGTGTCCTTGTCCACTGTCACCCTAAGGGCTAGATGGATGAAGATGGTATATGTCTGTGGTTGAACCAAGTTTGGAACAGAAAGCCAGGCTCACTCCTCAAGAAAAAATCACTGCTAATGTGGGACCAGTTGCAAGCTCACCTCACAGAAAAGGTCAAAGATAGACTCAAGACCATCCGCACATCACACAGGCTGTCATACCAGGTGGGCTTACCTCAATTCTGCAACCCTTAGATGTTGTCCTGAATAAGCCTTTCAAAGACAGTGAGACAGAGGTGGATGACATGGATCTCGTCAGATGACAAGGAACTGACAGCTGGAGGAAACCTCAAGAAGCCTGGGTTAACCCTGGTGACTTCATGGGTGAAGAGTGCATGGGAAGATATTCCAGCAAAGATGGTGATTAAGAGCTTCCTGAAGACTGGTATAAGCAACAAGATGGATGGTAATGAAGACAACCTTCTGTGGAAAGATGAGGAAGACAAAGATGTAGATGAACCAGAGATACCCACCTGCTGGGATAGACGAGAAAATAACACAGGAAGAATGAGGACGACTATTTGGATTATCAGATGATGACTGTGACTTTGAAGGGTTTTAGTTAATAGTTTTAATGCTTTGTATACATCTATTTTCTTTGGGACAGTACTTAGGTGCTTTATATGCTGCTTTATTAACTTATTATATTATGACTGACATGCTTGTTGTATATAGTCTGTATTTTTATTTAATTTAGATTTGTATAAATAATGTGTTGTGTGTGTGTGTGTGTGGTGTGTGTGTGTGTGTGTGTGTTCCGTATTTTTGTTCATATTTTACTTTGTTCAATCAATAGATAGTTTAAACATGGCATCTTGTTTGAATCAACGATGGTTGCATGCTGGAGCTTCAGTTGTCATTGAAAAAACTTTGTACCAAATTTTGGGCGAATTTTGGGAGTGCGACTTATATTCGCATAAATACGGTAACTATAAATTTTGGCAATTTGCACAAAAAAAGCTGGAAAAACTGCTAACAGTAAATGTAAAAATCTATTTTTTTTTTCCATTTAGTTTATATCCACTTCTTTTAAAGTGTCTGGATATTTCTTTGATGTTCTGAATGTTGATGTTATATAGCTAACGCAGTTCTGTCCAAATCATTAGTCAGGCCTGCACATCTCTGGAAACTCAGTGATTGGTCACCAGCAACCAACAACTATCTTGAGATCTCTGCATCAGAGATGAATATACGTACCAACTGAGGTATTGGCAAATTGGTTTACAACAAGATGTGTAACCATCCACTGCCATTTTCTGGAAAAACCTTCATAATTGTAAATGATTTCAGGTGGGAATTTCCTTGTATAAATTGCATTAGAGTACTGTGAAAAGGGTACGCAAAGTTTGTATATCTTGTTTCATTACATTATTGTAATCTCTAGTGACGTCGTTTTCAATTACCTCTTTACATCTCTTAATGCAAGACCCACACTCAAATTTTATTAACAGTTTCATTAAATTACTGAACTCTCTGGGGCTCGGCTTCTTTGTCACTGGATCTGAGAGGCTACAGATATACAAACAGATTCATTTCACCTGTAGAGTACCTGGTAGAACTACCACGATATCAGTTCAAAGCAGCATTTTAACTGATGGAATTTTAGACAATATTATGAATTGTGAAAAAGATAAAAGTTAAATATTTAACAATAAAAAATAAGAGTGTAAAAATACTCAGAGAGTGTGACAAAAAAGGCACTAAATGCCTAGATCTCAATTCTCAATACCTGATAGAGAGAGAGAGAGAGAAAATTAATTAGATTAGACCATGATGGCAGGCTATTTTTAAAATCAATTTTCAGCCTTATATTTAACTGTTTTATGCTTTATTTTAATAAAGATAAAGATCAAAGCAAGAATTACTGTAGTATTCATCAATAACGTTTAGCGTATTGTTCAAGCGCTGTGTATATGTTGTAGCAAGAACTCGAGGATGATGCAGACATATGACTGCCTGCCTCTATCGCAGAAAATGTCTGAAATAAGATTTGGCTACTGTAAATACTACCAAAAGTACAATGAGAAAAATAAAAACAACACGACACAGCTAATTATAAAAATACAAGGCACTGCGTCTCATCTAATAATTATATAGGAATTGCAAATTTCTTAATTACACGCATATCTTTAAGGCCACGTGGTGTTTTATTTGTAAAATTGGCTAACAAGCTGACTGTGGACTGCCGCTAGAAAGAAATCGTAATTTTCAGTCTGACGTCCAACACAAACTACAATAATCGATCATCAACTTGTTTGGTTAGTGAACTACGTACATCAGAATACCTTTTATTTTAAAAGAGTCGCAGAATCTAAATCATAATATCAAATAACGTACGTACTTCTCTAGTTTTGCATCCAGCTGAACACCCGGTTTTCTAAAAACCAGCAGACATGTCCGGCGTGTGTCCTATTACACTGCTAATAAAGTATACCAAGTTATAACATCCTCTTATGTTATACCTTTAAAACAACAATTTAAAGTAATTTGCCATTATCAGATTAAGAAATTAATTAATGTGCTACATTAATTTACCAAACAGAAGTCTGAGTGCACTAATTCTGTTTTCAAAATCACTTGGCTGGGATGTTTTCTTCTTCGTAATCAAAGCAAACAAAAATAAAGCACTGAATCTTTAATGTTTACAATTTTCTATTAATTCTGAAATTTAATTTTTGTTTGATGAAAATGTTAAACATAATAATTTGAATAATTAGATCTAAAAATATACATAATTTATTTTATGGCATTAAATCAATATTTATTTGAAGTAAATATTTTGTTTTCAACTGAAAAACGTCATTGGGAGGTATGGATACAGCAGCAGTGGCCGCTTCCGAAGGCCCTTCAGTTTGCAGAGTACCAGTCCGATGATCTAAGATGCTATTCAGATTAACCACCGATAGTAGTAGCTGAAATGTTTTTTTTTTGTAAATCCATTTGTCCTTCATTTATGTATTTGAGTCAAAAGATTTTTCTTTTAAAAACCATTCTGAGAAGACTCCCAAAATGCACTGTGATGTTTTAAGAGAGAATCCCTGCAGCTGTATCGTTCAGTAGAGAGTAGATGTTCGTACAACAATGGAAGTTGTGCCACAAGACTTTTCTGTTTGAACTGACGCTGGAATACTTAGTTTGCTGTTTTTTTGTAACATATGAAACAATAGCATATAGTAAAATGAATTGCATAATTGCCAATTGTTTGGAATCTGGTATAAAAAACCCACATTTCATTTCTTTAAAAAATAGTTTGGAATTTGAATTAAAAGGACTTACTGCTTGCATATTAATCTAGCTAACAAAATTATGTAAATATATTCTGCTAATATTTTTGTGATCTCTTTTCGAAATTATGTTAGTCCATAATTTTCAATTCTGAGAGCAATTTACTGCCTAAGGAAAGCTATTATTCAAAGAGTGTTAGAAAAATCCAACACTCTTAACTTGTAACAACATCAGAAAGAACTGGTAAAAATGCGTAAGTCTGCTTTAATGCTAATAACTAATAGTAGATTATACTCACTGCTGCTTTTTTAAATACATGATTAGTTATTAAATCAACACACCAAATAATACTGTAGTCAACAGTTTCTTAAAGTAGTCCTCCTAGCCAAATAAAATTCCAAAATTTTTCATATAAATATAATTTAAATGTAAATAGAGAGATCCAGGAAGCATTTTGGCATGTATTTTAAATTATAACCTTTTCAATTCCAGAACTCGTTTGGAAAACCTCTGAAAAGGTGCAGGAAAACAGTTTTTTTTTTCCAAGATGAGAATGTTATGCATGGGGAGATTAGAAGTATATACATATTATATATATATATTAAATCATAATATTGAAAAAAAAATATATTTTACTAGAATCACAAAATTCTATGTAAACTTCTGATTCCAAGTACCTGCCATGATATATAAAATGAACAATCGTTAATAACATAAAATGGCTATCAATAAATTAGTCATCCATGAATGACATTACATTAGCAATTGCCCATGACAAAATTATAAGTGCAAATCACAGTATAATTAGAAAGTTCAAATGATGCCGAGTTACTTGGATAATTTTAAGAATAGAGCGAGAAAGCGGTATTATTAGTAATGTGTTTGTGTTTCCAACCAATTTCAGTTTACATATCTCACCTTTAACCGAGTAAAAATTTTCTACAGAAATATATTCAAAAACATTATTGTCGTGTATGCAAATTTGAAATAAAATACCAACAAATCAATTGGTGATCAATAGCGAAATCAACCAACTTAAAAAAATATATTAAAAATCCCATTAAATAAAAGTCTGACTAACCGAGTAGTGAATAAAATTATTAAATAGCAAATGCAAAAAAGTTTTGAATTCACTTAAAAACTGATTCATATGGATAATCTATCAGGAGAGCTTGGGAGCAGGTTGCTATATTACAAGCTGTTTCAGACATGCTGGATAGATGGACAGAGAAGCTAAAGACTTGGCTGAAATGCCATTTGCAACAGTGTGGAATTAAGCATTTTGGAAGCAATGATATGGAATGTTAGAAGAGGCTCACATACCAACTTGTCAAGAGATGGACAATTATGCTATCATCGAGTCTGTGATGGCTGCTAGAAGCTCTGAGGTGACTAAAGACTAATGAATCCAACGAATCTGTGATCCCTTCTGTAGAAATGGCTAAGACAGCGTTAGAAACTGCTAAGAATTATGTACACATAAAACCAGTAAAGCAGTTCACACTAAATAACTTTTTAAAGTAAAAATATCCTCATATTTTACTACATAATTGTACTCTACTTGGGGGAGGGAGTTATCTTTGAAATAATTCTAGTAAATGTTATGAAATGTTCAGGTTATGTTTAATACACATAAAACTGTAATATTTGTTTTAAAATGTCATCAAATTTGGGGGGGTGTAGAATAAACGTGTCTTAATGACAACTGGTAAAAGCAGTTCATAATTGCATACTATCTTGCAAGAATCTCAAGATTTTCACATCACCCTGAGAAAAATCTGTGTTAGCTTATGTCACAGATGGAACTTTAATAAACAAAGAATGTTTCATTTAAAATAGAATGAGCCAACATCGAAAAATCTTTGACCTAGTTAAGTTCATTTCTCACCTGTCTGCCATTTTGAATGATTACCATGACAATTAAATGCAACATTATCAGTGATTTTTCTTGTTAACTTTTTTTTTCAGTATATTAAAAAAAAAATTAAGGGTGTTTCCACCTTAATTTTCAGATAAAATCTATTAAGTTAAAAAGCAAAAACTTATTTTGCAATATATATATATCCTGTGTTTATGAAACTGAATGATACAGTAGTAACTGTTTCTTTGACATTTCAGTTCATTTACTTTGAAAAACCCCTTGTAATGAACACATGAACACCTGGATATAGTGAACCTTTTCCAAATGGGATTTGTTGTAGTGAGTTGACAATAAAATGTGTGAAAGCCAGGAGCCAGAGATCGCTCGCTGTCCCTTTACTGAAGTGGAGGATGAAGAAATAAAAGTATTTCCATATCTGAAATACTATTTTTTTACTTAAAAGCTGCCGGGTTTTTTCTTTACAGCATGAATTTAAACCCCTATAAGTGCACAATGAAAAACTGTTTTCCTTTAACTGTGTAAACACTTTTTTTTCCTGTGTTTAGTCTAGGTTCTTCGCACTGGCGGAAAACCATCACATGGGAGGGGATAAATCTATTAGGGCTACTTTCTAGAAACAGTGGTTAATAGCAGCAGTTATTCCATTCATTCATAATTTCTTTTATTAATGGTAGTAATTCCCCATGCCAAGCATTTTCAATGGCTTAGCCAATTTGTAATTTGTCCCCTAATATCTTTTTTTAAATTATCGTTAAGATGCATGCTTTTTGTTGTCGTCATTCTTTTTTGAACAAAATGGCGCCACCGATAATGTTCCTTTGGCAGCAAGATTTGTATCTTCAAGCTCAACAGCCCTAATTCATTTAGAAATCTGTTCCTGGGTCCATTCTCAGAATTTTATAAGCTAAACTAAAGAAATATAATACTTTAAATTTGCTTTAAGTTCCAACCTCCAAACATAAGAACACTGGGTCCAACTGAGGATTTAATCCCAATAACAAATGCGGAAGAATGAAAATCCTGTACAACAAAAGAAATTCTTTCCTTTACGTGTTATGGCGGGATAAACTACGGCCCATCTCCCTCTCTCTCCCTGGAGGGGTTTTTGTTTTTGCCTTTAGGGAAAAAAACAGAAAATACGTAGCTCGTCCCTTTTGGAATTTTGACTGACGTCTTTTTCTGATATTGCATTTTTATTAATTTCCATGTCTTCTTTAGAAATGTACTGAAAATTGTTCCTATCTGAATAACTTTATGTTTGAGGGGAGGTGGAGGGTTAAAATGCTGTTCTAACCAACCAGCCCAATAATTTTTAACAACAAAGTTAATATTATTAACATAAAAGTAACAGGGCGCCTCACTCCAGTTGTGGGCGTGTCAATGGCTGACAATGGGAAGGAAAAAAGTGATACCTGCTGCTAACGGTTATCTACTAACCATAACAGCATCTATAAAGAAAGCCTTTTATACAGACTGTGTGAATTAAACCGCTTCTTTTATAATGCAAGTAAAGGACAAAAAAAATATTAATGATAACAAGATATTCTAAGACAAAACCAAACCTTTACGACTAACCTAGTGATGTTAAAAGAAAGAAAAAGGAAAAATACAGATGAGGAAACCCGAGTTCCAATCTCCATGGTCTGATTAAGCAAATTTGGCCCACAGTAACAGTTGTCCCACTGGTTACAAATTTCGGTTCTGATTACATTTACTTTCCAGTCCTCTGGCAACAACAACTTCTAATCTTCTCCATTTATAAGACAGCTGCAACCCTTATTAATAGATTTGCACTTTCACAAGTTAAATTGAATCTTAAGTATAAAAATGAAGGCCAATTAGTGTATAGAAAGTTAACTGGATTCAGAACCCAGTGTAGCAGCAGAATAGACCTAATGAATTCCGCTAATGGTACAGCACTTAGTTATTTTATTAACCAACACTGATAGTGAAATGAAGGAATATGTCTCCAGCTAGAGACATTTATTGTGGCAAAATCTGATTTTTCTGGGAATTGATCACTTGTGCAAAATCATAAGTAAATAATAGAAATACACAAATACAGTAAAATTCAGAATCTACTAACTTTAATAAAACTTAGGGTCAGACGGTCATTCATCATCATGCAATAAGTAACACCCTCGCACACAATACGGATGTTGTGTGGCTTTGATGCATTAAGTGGTCTAGGCCATAGAAAACCAACAAGACTGTTCAGTAAACACATTTGCATTATGGGTAACTTTGTGGAAATTGTAATTGCCTCTGAGGGCAATAAACAATCTTACAGAATGTTTATGTATTAATCAATATAAGGAATGCGTACATTGTGTTTTAGGCAGTTATGCCAATGCCAATTTTTTTTTTTCCTTGCTGAGTTTACTGGCCATATTTTCTCCACAATTCACTACCAAAAAGCCCTTTCACTATATTCAGAGGGAAAACAGATGCTAAATCAAAGAACATGCTTGCCAAGGTTACTGTCCTTTGAAGACAAGAGAGGGGGGTGCAAGTTTTAGGAAGATTTTGTTGTTTTATCTGTAAATGTTACCTTGTCCTGTGCAAGATTCCTTTATCTGATTAGGAAAAAATCTATTACCAATCTCACTAATGTCCCTACTAGAAATACACTTCCACTCTGTGAGAGTAATCTCCACAATGTCTCTTCCCGCTTCTTCTTCTTTTTTTTTTTAAAGAAAAGAGAAAGGAATCTTCTTACTATCCAATTTATTATTATGCTTTTTTCTTGTAATATGCCATCAGAAAATTATTATAAGTAAAACTTTCAATAACAATTTCTCTCTAACTTTAGGAATAAAATTTGTTTTATAAAAAGAAATAACAAAAAGTAATAAGAACCAGCCAATTAGATTTGGGCTGTAAGTAAAACGAAGGTAACAACAAAAGCATAATTAAGACATAAATTATCTTTCTAAAGGATAACTTAAAAATAATAATGTAAATAATATTAATCATGTTCAATAACAACAACATGATGATATTGCAGCTAATTTAAATACCTGGATTGAACTTTTTATACACCTGGAATTAGGAACCAAGTAACAACAAGTTGTTTTTCTTTTTGTCTTATGAATCCCAGTTTAAGGAGAGTACACATATTTCTAAATTTAAGGTATGCGTGTGTGACGATATTTCCACCTCCTGCTTGAATGGATACCTGTCAGCTCTACATGGAGCCACGAACCAATCAGGGTTCACATAACACTGTTAAAGCTGCTCCCTTCTGAGGAAAATATCCTATTCCACTATTAGGGGCAGTGTTTCCAGTGTAACAGCTGTAAACCATCCATCTTCAATATACATATATATATTACATCAGAAACACTTTAGTGCTCCCTAGATCTGCTCCTGCCTATAATAAATCCTTTTAATAAACACCTCACCCCGACTAGCACCCACTACTAAACAAACGGGGCAATATTTAAATTTTTTGTTTATAAAATTTAGAAAAACACAAATGATTCACCCTTTCTCAAATCTGATTCCTCCATTCTATTCAATTTAAACAATTATTAAACTAACAATGAAAATCCTGCTTTAGTATTGTCAGGATCCCCCCTTTTTTTGTAATCTTATGATCAGAAAACCCATGTACACGCCAGAGGAAAAGAGGGAGGAGTCGTTGTCGTAGTTGGCAGATCCCCATAATGCAGAAAAGGTGGTGGCGGCGTATCCCCAACTGTCTGCTGTGATGTGTACAGGTGAAAATTCCGTCAAAAACACCGCGCGAGTAACCATAGAAAACAACATTAATGTCACAAACACCTGTCTGAAACAGGTGGTACAAATAATCTTTTAATCCCTCTTTTTTTTTTAAATGTATCTTAGCCATAAATCTTTAAAATAAAAGCAGCAAAACTGGGATGATGTTTCCACGGTATATAATTCATCTGCTTGTGTACGTAGTAATCTGGCAGCATTTTCTCAGCACACCGGGCACAAAATTCGACTGGAGCGCTTTCTTAGTATTAACGTACAACATTATTCTAGCATTTTAAAAGCTCGATTATCTAACAAACAAATCTTAATTTAGGAAATTACTTTTCAAGTCACCTACAAGTATTGCTCTTTTACCTCACTGCCTTCTCCAAATTAAACTAATCTATAAAATCGCGCGAGAGGGAGGCCCAATCAGTATCGTCTCTGCCCGCTCAGGACAACAAACCTGCAGCAGAACTGATGGGAAAACTGTAATCAGCTTTCAACATAAACAAGTCAACCAGCGAGAAAATTACAAAGCTTAAAAAAAAATAAATAAATAGAGGAGGAGGAAACAGAATATAAAATTCCAAATTAAGAGCAGGCCTATCCACATTGAAATTTTAGAACTAGCCGATGATATCACATCCTAGGATAAAACATCTGATGTTTACAATTATACACGTTGGAAAAAATACAAAAACTTCCTGAAACAATGCTAGCAGCTCACTTCTCCGATCGCAAACTTTCTTCATCTGGTCTCAAAATCATACATTTTTTTGGTTTTTATTCTTCAGTTTTACATGCAAACAGATGTACATGTTCATTATTGATAATAGAAATAAATAGTAGAGATACTCAAATGAAATATAGCTGGATATGATTGAAGCAGTTGTATTTTTTCGGCAGAGCAACATCCACAGGGCATCAGTTGTGATCCAGAGTTATGATTAAATCTGTTACTATTAGGGCTAATTGTGATGGCAGTCTTTACACTAATTACATAAGTATGTTCCTCATGCCTGGTCTCTACTTGCTACAATACAATATAAAGCAAAATGTTCAGGAAAAAAAAATTCTGAACACATTTCAAATAAATATTAAAACCAGAGCAAAATCCATAAGATCCAAACCGGCCCACCTTGTTCCCTACCTCTGTCACCATTGAAGTTCATCTGTGTTTCTTTTAGACACAAGAGATTTTTAAATTATTATAAACTTTACTGAATATTCCATATTGTTGTTTCATTAAATGTTTGGCTACAGACATTAAGCATCGTTATCTCATGATAAGAATGAAGAGAACAACTAAAAGTGGCTCACAATTTGCATGTGGCATGGTAGAGACATGGTTTTGATCCATTCTTCTCTGAATGCATCATCATTATTTACAAAGAGACATGAAACCAAAAGTTTTCTTAGCCATTTTCCAAACTAAAATTAATGAAATTTAGTTTCAAACCACAGCTTAAGAAAGGAAAAAGAACTCGACATTCTGACTTTTTAAAATGTGTTTTATTCTGTATATCTTCTGTGTACCACTCATACTTCATCTTTAATGATAATAGTATAATAACAACAACAACAATATTTTAAAATAAAATTTGTGTTTTTAGGTATTCATAATATTTTAGTTTTATAAATGGTATATCTACATACTTTTAACCAGACTTATAAAATATCCAAATATTCATGCAGCAATGTCTGCTCCAAAGAGAATGGAGAAAACAACAAATAAGAAACACACGACCTTGTGTATCCATTCTGTATAACAGTGATCTGATCATCCAATCTTTGGATTTTTATTTAACTTGAAACACATTTAAAAAACAGGCCAAACTTTTAATCACCCATTGGCTGACAGATTTACTAAAGACAGCCTCTGTCTGCTGTTGTCTCAAAGCCAAGAAGATTAAATCAATTTTAAATTCTGCACTGTAATTAGGTCTCTGCACTCCACCATTATGATGACATTATTATTGCATATCTGTTTCCCTTTAATGATAAACATTTATATATACATCAGTAAGGCTAATCCTGATTGGTTACAACAATCACTCAGTAGCAGCCTAAGGCAGTGGAACATTATGTAAACCGCCTTCTCTTGTGAAATGTCTCATGTCCATATAGATAGAGGAAAGGGGCTAAGATGATTATATATAGACAAGCTTTGCTTCCAAACTTTCTATTTGTTTCAAGCTTACCTACAATAACGCAGTATTAATATCAATACAAATAAGCAATGTTTTGTACTGAGACCATATATCATTCATTAACATCGCAGCCCTGGATATTAAACAGTAGCAGTTTCCAAAGGAAATAAGCAACTCCTGCTCCCTGCTGCTATCTTCCAAAGAAGTTGTAAAGCGGGGAAGTTATGAAGAGTTCCAGATCAGAAAACCGCTGTCACTGAGGAAAGCCATTATGATCAGCACAATTGACAAATAATGAGATCACCACCTAAATATATACCACAATGTTCTCTGTCGTCTGCTTGTAAAATGGTTTCCCCCTCTCTCTCATTTTTTCCACCACCCAGTGGTTTCCTACAGAATCAATAACGGCCCCTAACCCTAGCCCTGTCTGTCCTCGATAAATGGTCAGGCTTACCAGAACACAAGATGTGCTGGTAAAAATTTATTTCCTGTTTGTCTGCAACACAATGGAACAAAGGAACTTGTAAATTATTCAAGGGCCAGCTTGGTGCCCAAGACACCCAGTAGAATTCAAAGAATGATGTCTTTAATATCAGATAACGAACGCACTGCCAGCCTCATGGGGTCCTCCGGTCATCAAAGCAATAGATGTCTGCAGGTGATTCTTCATAAAATGGAATTAGACGAAATGCCAACCATTACTAAAAAAACAAAAAACGAAACTTCATCCGACAGAAATTACTTGTGGGTAGATATTGCAATGTTTATACTTCAATGGAAACACTGAGATTTATTATTCCGAACTGGCACAATATTCCCATTCTCTTTATTTTCTTAAAACATCTGCACATTTAAGGAGATGACGGGGTTTATTATAAAACACTGATTAACAAATATAAATGTTTCTTTCAAATGAAAAAATATGCTTTTGCCACAGTCCCTTTAACCTCCCTGTTCAGTAACATAATTATTTTTTTTTTAAGATTGGACAATTTGTACAGGAGTCCTCTCTTTCTAAGGTATCTGCTATCATCCAACTTACTTACTTGATCAGAGTGTAGAATATAGATCTGTTACAGGCAGGTAACATTAAGTTACTCTTAAAACAGATGGAAATATGTTAAAAATAACCTTAAGTTATCTTAACTTAGATGCATTCTTTATCTAAGAAATCTTTCTCCTACTCAGTTCCTAGAATCTAATCTTAGACAAGAAAACACTGAACAAATTTCAGATGTCACTTGCTACATCTTTAATAAGCGCTTGGCATTGAATCCACTTTATTTTGTAGAAACCTTTTTTTTGGATAACTAAGTTTTCAAAAGCTCCAATCACTAGTTGTGGAATACAAATTGTAAAATTACATTATCAAAGTAAGTGCTTCAGGGAATGCATACATGCTAGCAGTGACATCAAAGAAAAGGAAAAAAAAAGATTTTTTTATTTAAGCAAATGTGAGCAACAGAGAGACAGCAAGGGGTATCTCAAGTGGGGCTGAAATAATGTGAGCAACAGAGAGACAGCAAGAGGTATCTAAAGTAGGGCTGAAATAATGTGAGCAACAGAAAGAGCAATGGGCATCTCAAGTGAGGCTGAAATAATGTGAGCAACAGAGAGAGCAAGGGGTATCTCAAGTGAGGCTGAAATAATGTGAGCAACAGAAAGAGCAATGGGCATCTCAAGTGAGGCTGAAATAATGTGAGCAACAGAGAGAGCAAGGGGTATCTCAAGTGGGGCTGAAATAATGTGAGCAACAGAGAGAGCAAAGTATATGTCAAGTGGGGCTGAAATAATGTGAGCAACAGAGAGAGCAAGGGGTATCTCAAGTGGGGCTGAAATAATGTGAGCAACAGAGAGAGCAAAGTGTATGTCAAGTGGGGCTGAAATAATGTGAGCAACAGAGAGACAGCAAGGGGTATCTCAAGTGGGGCTGAAATAATGTCAGCCACCCAACAGTATAAAGCAAAATACGTACCAGAGACACATCAAACAGAATTCTGAGATTGTTACATATTTGAAAAATTCTTCCATAACTTTAGAATTTTCAGTGATCAAATAAATTTCAAGGGAATATTTGCTAAACATATGAACTGTCAGCATGTTCAATGCAAAGGTAAATTTCTAATAAAATGTAAAAAAAATGAAGCATTGGCTGCCATCCAAAGTTATTTCATGCACACTGCAATAGGACTGATATAAAATACTTTGACAAAAATAAATACATATTTTTATAGGAATGAAAACAATCATATATGAACTAACAACAAATAAATATATCATACCAAAGAAAGGATGTATAAAATTTCTTTAAAAATTGAAGTTAACAAATCAAAAACATGGTTAGTTTCCAATTATAGGTAATAGGAACATTCAAATGGAACCAGTCTGGAGACTATAATAGTAAAGCTGTTTCAGCCAGATATCCATAGTACATAATGGAGTGGCCAATGGCCTGGTGGTTAGACTACTGGTCTGCCAAAGCTAAAGGACCTGAAAATACATCCTAATATGCCTGACTTGGTTTGGCATAAATTCATGATATGGCTTCTTCTTCTTCTTCTTCCCCAGGCAGCTGCAGCTTCTGGTTGTTTCTCATATCTGAAAATAAAGTTCTAGCAGGGCTACCATTTGGTCTGTTCAGTAGCATTCCAAGATCACTACCAAATACTATCATCAGCCAGGATGCAATGCTGAATTACACACAGCCGTGTGCTCTGCAGAGAGACAGACAGCCAGAAATTATTTTTCCCTAAACAAACTGACTCTATTCCATGCTTGAAAAGCTCTAATTGTATTAAATTATGGAGTTCTTTTCTGACCTCTCCCACAATCACATGCAATAAATGATCCCAAAAGCCAATCGAATCACCATACTCTAAAAGCGTTTCTGGAGTTTTTATTCTTAACATGAAAACGGTGTGCATCAGCAGCCATATAATTTTCTATTTTCTCAAAGTAAAACTAAATTGTATGACAGCTGTTAACAAGTCTGAAATAATTCAACAAATATGATCCTTTGTTTAAAGAAATTTCTGTGATGTTTCACTGACAAAACAAATAAAAAAACAGCTCTTCTAATGTAAATGTTGTCAAATATCCTTTTTTGCCATAAAATACTAAAAAATCTAGAAATAACTCTCTAATTTCACTTTATTCAATAATACATTTCTTTAAAAACAATAATATATACAGTTCATGTTTTGCATTGATAGCATCTATTTCCTTCGCCCTCCCTTATTATTGGAGAACGAAGTTTCATATATTTTTCACTAGTTCCTGATTAGTGTTTTAATATTCTAATTAAAGTTAAAGATTTTCTTTAACATATATTCACTGACCAGCTTTGTCTGAAGCATGCACACGCTTCTCTTCGACAACTCACCTTGCTGGAGAGAGGGGTTAACCAAATTCATAACAAAAAAAAAAAAAAAACACATTACTGAGAAAAATTAAGAAAATTTCCAGCTGCCAATGTAGGAGTCATTCAGGTGTGAATCTTATTGCATTCTAGCTTCCGGATATTTTAAACAGATTCTTAAACGCGAGGTGGGGGGGGGGGAGAGTTTCACTTTTTTTCCAGTTTTTACTTTTTTAGTAGCATTAAAAAAAAACAAAAACACTCAGGGAGCTTCAAGCAGGTATTAATTAGCAAGACCGTGCAGAAGCTACGCTTTCAAGCTAAACAAATGTTTATTTTTCTTCCTCAGTAACGATCTCTGAAGGGGTATTTTTAGAACTTTATCATCAACATTACCATAAAATTGAAATCTCGCTAAGCCATCACCAAACCATTTTTAAAATCCATTTTGATTTTCTCTGGTTGTTATCGTGGAATGCGGAGAGCACAGCCAACTCAACGGACCCGTGGACCCGTGATAATAAACAAGATTCCTACTCCATAGCGATGACTGTTTTGCAATAACTTAGCAACACGATTAATTCTAAGAAAACACAGTAAGCTTTAGAAACAACCCTCATCGAACACATAACAATTTCATGTTGTGGATGTGCAAACATGGCATTGATACGAGTTTACTTGTCGTCTACCTCTCTCTCTCTCTCGCTCTCTTGAAAACAGCACAGAATCTTGCTGAATCTTTTCAAATCATTAGTAGTTACTTCATTTATTTTAAAACTGCGTGGACCTCATTAACCCTTTAATCACCATCGTGTCAGTGATCTCATTTTCCAATTCTACACTAAAATAGCAGCATTGTATTTTATTCTTGCGTACACTTCAGTCTGTATTAAACAAAAAAAGTAAAACTATTTAACTTTATGGCAGGACATAGGTGGTTAGGCTACCCACTGGACTGCTAAGGCCAAAGTTCAAATCCCACTGGGGACTGGTTTGGCTTGGCATACCACCCACTCTTGTTCCTCTTCCCCTAGCCAGCCAGCCATGTGGAATTTTCCCCTCATTTAAAAATGAAGGGTACTAGCTAAGGCTTTTCCTGCCAGGACTGATTGTCTCTCTTCCAATCTGGAATGGATTCCTGTGGAAGAGTCTGGACTTGTATCCCTTTCTAATTATGCATTGGGAAGGAGACTTCCCTCCTGCAATATGATTTAGGAACTGACCAAGCCCCACTGCCTTCTTGGCTAAATGGTATAAAGCAACCAGATCTCCTATTTTTGAATGATTTTCTTAAAGAAAACTATAGCTTTTTACTGGATTCATTATAAACCAACACCAATGATGAATAAGAATTGTAAGTGATATACAGTCGTCCCTCGCCATATCGCGGTCTCACTGTATCGCGGATTTTAAAATTGTATATATCTAATTTTGTATCGCAGATTTTTCGCTATATCGCTGGATTTTGCGGTATATAGGTATTTATATATATTTATTATTTTTGCGGTAAAATAAGCATTTTCTAGCCTAGAAAATTGAAAACAGTATAAAAAATATAAAAAAATATTAATTAAAACATTAAATCGAAATAAAATACGTAGCGTACAGCAGATGAGTAGACAAAGACTCGCACTTATGGAAAACGCAGCTACAGCCGCTTCCGCTTGAGCTAGTTTGCCCACGTGAGATCGTACACGGCAAACTATTGGCTGATGGATGGGAGGCGACCAACCAGAGCACTGTGTCCTATGATGTCGCCCAAACGTTCTGCGCTTTCTAAGGCTTCTGGCACCGAACCCAAGCGCCAGAGGAAGATGCTTACCATCACAGAAAAGGTGGAACTCCTCGACATGCTAAAGGAAGGGAGGAGCTACGCGGCTGTAGGCCGCCATTACGGGATCAAAGAATCTTCGGTTCGCTACATAAAGAAGGACAAAAAGAATATAAGGTCGCTACTTTGTGGATTTTTGCCTATCGTGGGGGGGGGGTTCTGGAACCTAACCCCAGCGATAGACGAGGGACCACTGTATATGGCAGAATATATAAAAACAGGAAAAAGAAACTATAAGTAAAAAAAAAGGGGGGGAGGGTACAAATCCAGGTGCTGTTAATATATTACTGAAGAAAACACCACAATGTTCTGCAGACCACTATTTCCAGAGAGAAATAATTAACAATGTGATGCAGAGAGCCGACTCTTGTCACTGTGTTTCTGTCACAGCAGAGCTGCTTCAATGGCTATTGAGATCTCAAGAAAGCGGTGTTTTTGTAATGTCTATTAGGCTGTTATAATACAGCCTTTCAGGAAGCTCACTAATGACAATTTATTGCAGATAAAAGCCACACAAACAATATGATAGATCAAATGCAAAAAACAGTGGCAAATATTTATATTGTGCATGTGATATTCAGTGACACATGAATTAAGGAAACTGATTGTCATCCTTCAGCACAGCTCTTCAGATGAGTGAGATGAGCTGGCAGAGATGCAGTAAACCAGTGCGTTACTAAGACATTTGAGCAAGGAAAAGGCATATCCATGAGTGGAGTTGGAAACTTAGTTAAAAATTAATGGAAGAACAGTCACCCAGGAATGCATGCAAATTTTATTTATCACACTGTAACCGATAGATGCAATCTACCTGGTCTGGGTTTTATACTTCAGAAATACAACAAGAGCAGATACTGGGAAATTTGTTATTTTGAGTTTATAGGAAAACCAAGGAACTTAAAATTGTGTGTAAAACTATGTAAACTTTTTTTTAAAATAAATAGAAATCATGATAAGCACCTGAATCCCATGACAACCTTCCATAATGTTTAATGTGTGGAAATAGTTTCATCAACATTCCATTAAAAGCTGATAAAGAGCATGACATATGGAGAAGAGTAATACCAGAACAAGAAGAATTAAGCCTTCTGCTATTTCTTCTGATCTTTGTTTTTTTTTTTAAAGGAAGCATATGATACAATCAAGCAAATGGATCATCAGAGTAAAGATGATAATAATAATAATATAATAATAATAATAATAATAATAATAATAATAATAATAATAGTAAAAACGTTAAAACAAAACACATACTTCATCCAACTTTTGAATTATTTTACATTCAGGCCAACATCATATGGTAAAGATGGACATTTCATAAATGATGAAATAAAAAAAGCAAAAACCAATTTTAAGATAATATGAGAGTTTAAAACTATTTCTTCAAGTAAATTGATAGCTCAATAACAGCAACATTATGTCCACCTCATTTTAAACTGGAAAAGGTGTCAACTAAGTCGAGTGATAACATTATTGTACTATTGTGCTTAATGTTCACATAGTGATTTTTCATTTGTCCATTCTAGACCAATACAACTTTTGTATTATTTATGTTTAATGCTAAAGCAATGTTTTCTTTTTTCTTCCTGATAATCACAAATATGACAAAGTTGGCTCATCCATTCTTTTGATTTTAAAAAGATCTAGAGTAAATACGGAAGTTTCTGTGAGATGCTCAGTTGATTATATATAATCTTTCATCAAGATGGCAAAGGCAAATTAAAATGATTCTTAAAATCCACATAA
Organism: Nautilus pompilius; assembly: GCA_018389105.1. Classification (NCBI taxonomy): domain Eukaryota; kingdom Metazoa; phylum Mollusca; class Cephalopoda; order Nautilida; family Nautilidae; genus Nautilus; species Nautilus pompilius. The sequence continues at coordinate 295,572 of JACATO010000688.1, forward strand.
GAAAATCAATTAATTAGTCTATATTATATAGCCTTAAATATGCCAGTCATTTAATTTAGCAAATTTGAATTTATTTTAATTATTTATAAATTAATATCAAAATAAATAAAATATTTTTAAACATTAACCCAGGAAAATTTCACAACACCTTAACAATCTACAGCACTGACTGATTTAATTATTTATTTATCAATTTAAAAAGTTTACATATATTGCAAATGATAATAAAAATAGCAAAATACTGGGAGTAAAATGCATATAACACATTTAAGAACCACATTTCATATGCAAAAATGAAACTCTCCTGTGCACAGCCATGAATAGTTGTCATCCATGGAATCAGAAAGTGCCAAACTTTCAGAAGAACCGAAAAAGTACAGGCAGTGACATCACTGTAGTGTGGTTGTGATGAGTGCGTGATGAATGCCACCATGGCTCCTAGGAAATACGACACGCAGGCATATAAAAACAGTAAGGGCCCAGCTTCAGAGAGAGATGTATGCAAGATTAAGGAAATACGCAAAATTAGCACTGCTGGCTGTAGATATAGCCAGAAAGGAGAGCCCACAGTTTCCATAAGTTAAGTACCTCGGGGTGTGTTCTCTGCTAATCAGATACCGAACCAACAGCAGCAATCATGGGTGTTATCTCTTCAAAAACAGTGAGATGCATATTAGCACAAACTGGCCTGTAAAACCTTTGCTGAGAAGATACAAGCAGTCATCAAGGCTGAAATGGACAACAGAAATGAAACAGTAAGATGACCAGACCTAAAGGATGGTGCTCTCTACAGATGCATCCAAATTTCAACTGTCAAGCAATAATCAATAGCAGTTTGTTCACAGGTGGACTGGGCAGTAGCTGTATAGTCAGTACACAACAGTTTTAGTAAAGCATATATCATGGGGGTAGATCGATACAAGTGTGGATTTGCATATCAGCCAGGGGTTTTAGAGATTTTAGTACCGTATTACCTCCCTTAGAACGGCTGCCGTTAGACTTTTTTTGTCTCGAGTGAGACCAAATTTTTGTAGGGAAGCAGCCAGTGCCCTGGACTTTGGGCTTTGTCACCCAATATATTCCTGTAAAATTCAACTTTTCAAACATGGCCTCTGTTGATGATGTTGAGCTGATCGAGTCAATTTCTGAGTATGGGAGTGGCTCTGATGACAAGATCGTTCCTGTTGAAGGTGGTGAAGCTTTCAGTGATGGATTGAATGACGAAGAGAAAAACGAGGAATAAATCGCAAAATGTTTGGTCATAAAAAGTTGTTGCCCGCTTTGTAAATTATACCGAGCTGCACCAACTTGATTTTTGCGCTATTGCTGAAAAATAAATTATTTTTCACATGTCGAATGTTACCTTGCTTATAATGGCATGGGTGCCATTATAAGTGATAAGTGAGGTATTATGGCACAATTGAAGGTATACTGACTGCAAACAGGCAGAGAAAGATTTTCATCTATCATGCAATTCCCTCAAGAAACATCCAAATGGGTAGGGATTCATCTTCAAACATATGGCAATGACCCCAAGCATATAAACAATGTGGTGGAAAACTATCTGGAACATAAAGAGGCTGATGGAACACTTATAAAGATGCCTTAGCCTTCACAAAGTCCTGATATTAACATCACTGAGGCTATACATGGCTATATGGCTTCTGAGAAAGTCAAACAGCAACCAAGCACCTTGGATGAATTGTGGAAAGTGATACAGGATACATGAAGCAATATTCCGCAGTCATAAATTGATAACATACCTGGGAGCATGAAGACAGGATTTATATTCATCTATTTGTCAAACAAAAATATCTAAAATATCACATATTCAATGACCACCATTAATTTGCTTTCTAATTTTGGCAATCATTGTAAAAGAAATTCTCTCTCTCTCTCTCTCTCACACACACACACACACACACACACAACATATGTATGTAAGCAGAACCAATATGCTATCCATAGGACACAAAATTTCATTTTAAAATTTAGTAAATACTTTGCCTTGTCATAATATGTCACCTGTTGTTAATTTGGCATTAGCTTTTTGCACAAAAGGACAAGCAATAAAGAATTATTTATGAAAGTACTTGATCAAGTCATCTTTAGGAACACAGACAGCCGCTATCTTGTTTGCCATTAAATCAATGAAATTTTGTATCATGGTGTAGTAAGGTTCTTCCATGTCTATGTGAGGTTTAATTCCATCATATCAGTGGGATGTGAACAAATTCTTCTCAGCTGACAATTCAGATTTCCACAGATGCTTGACTGGATCCATGGATCCATACAGGATTTGGAGTACTGAGGAAAGAAGCTAAATACTTAGATTCCTCTTTCAGAGCACTAAATTTCAGTGTGCTTGCCTTATTAGTACAATGGCAGAAAATTTACCTTTAAATTTGCTATGTAGCTACTGGAATTGAGACATTCTTTGAAAAACGTCAATTCTTTCTTCTACCAAGCCTGAATGCAACCACACCAAGACAATCCTGCTTATATACTTGACTATAGGCTGAAGACAATGTGGTTTACAGTCTTCGTTATGTCTTCTGCAAATCCGGGTGTGACCTCAAGATGCAAATTGCTGAAACCTCAATTTATCATACCATCAGCACGGAAGAATCTCGACCTATCCAACCCAAATGAAATGCTTCAGAATAGGAAGGATTTTCTAAAATGTGGTACGTGCCCTCTGCAGCCAATTTGCTGAAAATAGTGTTAGACTGTTCTTTGGCTCATTTCTGTCACATAGATGATATTAACTAAAAAATACTGACTGTAAGTTTGGATTTGATATACTTTCTCATCACTGAGTCACTATTTAAGCCCTCCCAAGTTACTAACTGCAGAAAAAGCATTTACCTTGGTAAACTTCACAACAATATTGGTTACATATCCATGAAAAAGTTTGATGTCTTTGTCTATCTGTTGCATATTCTGTCTGGTCACATCATGAATGATCTTTACCATACATAACGTTAGGCAAACAAAAAAATGTCATGGGATCTGCCTGTTTTTAGCATGGTTATAGTGAAAACTGGTCCGTTCCTTAACTTTTAATCAGATATTAATTTATGTGATGATTAAATTAACATCGCAATAGAATGCACATTAAAAAAAATTTTACTAACTATATTTATTTTCTCAAATTAATCTCAGGCTAAAAAGGGGTACATTCCTATTGCTTTTAGACTTTCAGTAAGTAGCTTCTATACCTTATTAATATGTATGAATTGAGATGCAGTTAATAGAAACAATCTTATTAAATCATTTATACATATAAAATGCAACAACAAACAGTGACCCATATCTACTGTCAACAGCTTCAAGAAAAGAATGAAAGCTTACTAGAACTTACTAGAGCTTACTAGAGCTTACTAGAGCTTACTAGAGCTTACTAGAACTTACTAGAACTTACTAGAACTTACTAGAACTTACTAGAACTTACTAGAGCTTACTAGAGCTTACTAGAACTTACTAGAAGAACACATACACAAGATTTTTTTCCCATTAATCATAAACAAATTCACCAGTGTGAAAAAATACATTAGGTATAAAAAAGTGCATATCATTTGAAGAATATATGTTTGTTTTCTTTTTTTAAATGTGTGTACTAATGTTAGTGTGGCACAGTCAGGTCACAGATTACATACACATGTGATCTTTTCCTTATTCCATCTTATTTCATTCCGATCTTTTATTAATGTAATTACGATTGATGAAAGAGAGATAATGTACCACTCTAACTTGTGTGCTATTTTAGCCAGGAACCTATAAAAAATACTGACCTTTTTTTTTTTTAAATGAATAAACCCAATCTCTAGTCCTCTAGAATTATAAAACTCTAAGTGACACATCCATATACAGGAAATGAAGTCAGAATGGTCGACAGGGCAAGTGATCAGTGGGTGGATGTCTGTCAGCATCAGGGTTACTAGAATATCTTGAGCAAGTGTTAGGCAATAGGTTTTAAAACACAAAAAAGGCTCATTTTAAGAAGCAGCTGAAGCAAAGAATTTGAGAGCCATCTGATATGAAAGGGCAAGGAAAATATAATAGCTGTGCTGGTGCATGTTCAAAGACTAACTAAACAGAGTTTACAGCAAGGGAAGCATCACTGCACCCTGCCAATGAAGAGAGCGGGACAACCAGATAAAGAGGAGCCAGGTGCCATGGGCCAACAGATCTGAGTTATCTGTTACATAGAGGATAGATGAACAAAGCTGTCAGCTCTCAACAATAGCCTAGGAGAATGATGGTATGAAAATCAGGCCTCATAACTTATGTAAAGGTCAGAGAGGTCAACATGCATGGCAGTACCAAAATATGCCAAAGTGGAAGAAAGGGAGAGAGAAATGCATATATGAACGTTATGGAATGCCACCCAAAGCAGTAGATAAATAATAACCATTTACAATTATGAATTTTAGTTTTAAATTAACAGTAAATTCTACAAAAAAACAACAATAGTAAACCATTTGTTTGCAAAAGACTAATATAAAATTACTACCTAAGTTTTAATTTCTTTGTAATAACTTAAAAATGAATTTAATATTTAAAAATATAAATAAAAATGAAGATGCAATAAGCTTTGAAAAGTTTATCATGTATCCAATGCTGCAATCGTAAACTTTAATAATGAATAAATTAACATTTGAGAGAGAGGGAGAAATCAGTAATTCTCAATCTTAATCTCAGTGCACCACCATTAACCCAATAATAAATTCTTGCAACCCCAACTTTCCGTATCATTAGTATAAGCTGCAAGCATCCATCATGCCAACTAAAGGGCAGTCCAGGGAAATGCTTTCCTGAAGAAAAAAAGGGTTAAATAATGCAATTCTGGATATCTAGACCATGGACTAAATGCATCTCAGGGTGTCAGTATATAGTTGGGAAGGTGATGTTGTACAAGCAATACACAGGTGGAGATTATACCATAGAAAATATGGCATATATAGCATTCAAAATAATTATGGAAACAGACGAAAAAGCCGGGTATAAAATGTAAATAGCATGTGGTAGAATTGTATCTCATGTGCACAAATAAAATGGGCCATATTACAGTCATGTGTTGATATAGTGCATTGTGATTGGTTATTATCCACACAACCAGAAAGTGGCACACCTGAAAATGGACTATAAAAGTGTAAGCAGTTACATCATTGTAATGGGGTGAATGTGTGGTAAATACTCTGGCTCCCAGGAAGGGAATATCACACAAGAAAATAGAGAAATCAGAGTTTTAGCTAATGAAGGCTGCTCCATATGACAGAGTGCAACCAAGCTGTGTGATTCAGGAGCTGTGTGCAAGACTAAGGAAGATATGTGAAATTGGTGCTGTTGACAAACAGATGCAGTTAGAGGAGAAAGCTCAGATTCTCCAAAGGTAATGCTAAGGATCTTGGGATATGCGCTCTGTTTGCCAGACACTGATCCAGTGAAGATCTTGTAAATGACCCAGCTGCAAGTGTTCAGGGTGGAGTGGTGTTGGTATATGTGGTAGCCATAAAACCTGTTACCAAAGAGAGACAACCAAATGGCAAGGCTAAGATGGGCAGCAAGAATTAAACACTAGATCACACACTTTACAAATTTGCACTGTTTAGCAATAATCAATAGTAGTTTGTTTAAAATCTAAGTAGGGAGCAGTACAATAGTTACGGTAAAGTATGAAGGCGGATCAATACAAATGCAGAGCTGCACATCAGTGTCAGATATTTGTATAAAACTGAAGGTGTACTGACTGCCATCAGATACAGGCAGGTTCTCACTCATCATGCAATTCCCTAAGAAAAAAAAGTCTCATTGGACTGGAATTCATCTTCCAACATAACGATGACACTAAGCATATAGTCAGTGTGGTAAAAGAAAACTATCTGAAACATAAAGAGGCTGAAAATGGAACACTCACACAGATGCCTTGGTCTGCCCAAAGTCCTGATATAAACATCACTGAAGCTATATGTAGTTATAAGGCTACTGAGAAAGTCAGAGAGCAGTCAAACACCTCAGATAAAATGTGGAAAGGGTTGCAAGGTATTTGGAACAACATTCTATAGCCAAACATCGAGGAGTTAAAAGCAACCTGTCCCGCTCTTTTAAAATAAAAGGCTTACATACAAAATACTGTTGCACTATACAATGCATTGTGTATGTATTATGTGTCTCATTGCTCATTACTTGTACATTCTGTGTATATTTCGAAAACAGTCAAAAGATTAAATATCACATAAAAGTTCTTGTTGCAACTCCATTTGGAGACTTGATTCCATAATTTGGGAACCATTAAGATAAATACTTATATTAGCAAATGAGACTGCTTCAAAACTGTCTTTAGCCAAACATAAAAATTCCATTAGGATCAGTACAGTTTGAATCTGATTACACTCTATAAATTAAGAAAAATGTAATCATTCATTTTAGTTTTGTGTTCTTCAATCATGTGATGCCTATTCAAACTTGAGATTCTGTAGCAAGTGTCAAATAAATCCATTGGCTGTTTATAATTCAAAATAGGTTGATTTTCTGTGTGTGTGTGTGTGTGTCATTATGAATGTTGAATTCCATTTGCCTTTTGTTCGGCCTTAAAGTAGATCTATCTATAACGCGCAGCTTCTAGCACAACATCATAGAAACCAGTGGAGCATATAGTCATTCCTGACTGATTTCACTATCTTTATAGCTTCTGATTTTAATATGTAGGTATTAACTAATTACAAAACAAGTTACTTTTCAACTATGCAACTGTCAGATTAATGACAATTTTATGCCATTCATGACAGAATCTATTCATAGTTCCACATGTGTTCATGTGTATGTACTGGTACATACAACACTATCATTGTGTTATCAGTCACCAGGTTATGGTTCAGATTAATAATTCTATAAGGCATCAGATCAGCCTAAAGAACTGTCTTCTTGTGCTAGATGGCCAGGAAGTTCAAAACACAACAGCGCTGACTGGCTCAAATCTACACCCATCTTCCTTCTTTCCGTATCTCACCGACACACAAAGAATGGTTTCAGTACTTATTTATTTCTTGCCCAATTACATTTAAATGTTAGATCCTTCAGAGGTAGAAGGATTTTGGGAAACAACAATTGTTTCCCAGCACCTCAGCCGGATTTTCCATTGTACTACTATTCACATGCTTCCTACCGTGCAGCAAGTTTTATTTTTCTCTTCTTCTCAAAACCACATCGCATCTACAGATTTCCTTCAGCTGATGAGTTTCTTAAAATTTTACCTCCAGAGGAGAATGCATTAAAAACTTTTGGTGGAACGCTATTTTTCGACCATTAGCGATCCCCAGAAGGATATCTTAGCGATGGGAAATGCCTGTATGTTAGTTAGTGTCTTTAATCAAATTTGCCAACATTTTTGTTTTCTTTGTTTTCTTTTACCGATGATGGATGTTTTCAACAAATCAGAAAGTATTACTCTAAAACTGGAGTCTTCTTCAAGAGCTGGAGGACTTATTATCTAGTATACATAGCCGGAAAATAGAATCCTTTGGTTATATCTAACTGTTTGTCCTGATGAAATTAAAGAGAAAAAAAAGAAGATATTTCGAGGAGAATGCAACAAGCCCGTGGCGGTACTGGCTGCGGCAGTTCAATTAAATAAAGTAAAGGGAAAAAAGCTAGAAAGAAAAGTACTGATGTTTTAATTAAGCAAGAGTGAAGCTGACTGAAATCTAAAGTATGCAAAGAGATCACCTATCAAGAAATAATTGTCAGAAGACATTATCAGTCCTGTGTCATCTGTCACGGCTCATTCCAATCCTCTAATGCTCTAAGCCTTTGTAATGGATGAATTCATAGTGGTGGATGACCAGATTCTACGTGCAATTCATCAGTTATTAGGGAAACAGAATATTAAAATGTTTGAAGACAGTCTGGCTTACAGGGATATAGAAGATAATGCAAAATGTTGAGGTTATATATTTTTTAAAAAAAAAAACTGTACAAAAACTTTGCTAAAATTAATTAAAAAAACAACAACATTTGTTTGTTGTTTTTTTTTAATCTGCTATTTTGTTTTTTTTTAATAAAAGGGAGTATTAAAGATAATGTATAATGGTTATCAAAGTAAAGCACAATATTCCTTTTGCCCTAAAAAGATTATGAATGAAGTTTTCAATCATCTTCATCTGATATCAAATTAGATTTAAAATCTTAAGTAACAAATCTTTCATGAAGTTTACCAAAGGCACAAAATCTGAAGATTTAACATAAATCTAAAGCATACCAGCAAAATGAGAAAAGAAACCTTTTAATTAATTTTTTCTTTCGTTTAAAGGAACCGGGAGCCAAGTAACTCTGATATCTTTGCTCTACTTGTAATCACATCACTATTACAGAATGCAAAATATTTAAAAAAATATATATATATATTATTAAGTTTTACTACTTCTTGCAACATTTATTCATTTTTAATGTGATTTTTTTCTTTTATCACCCTGATTCACTGTGTGAACAAAATACCCAGCATTCCACACAAAAGAGTAAGTTGACACCTGAGCAGTTAACATAACTCGATATCTTCTCATTTTTTGTTTTTGTTCCAACAGATAGTTTATAAATGCATTTTTGATAGATATTTAAAAATATATAACTTAGAAGGCACAAAATTATTTTTAAAAATCAATAAAACTAATTGATAGGCTAATAAGTCTGATTTAATAAGATGGAACATAAAGCTGATACGGCATATATCGGTATGCAAGATATCAAAGATATACCGTGCATGCTTGATAGAAAAAAGAAAATTTGTTTTGCTTATATAGTTGGAGAATTAGCAACAGTACACAAAGCTACAATCAACTGTCTTACGTCAGTTTTTGGATATTATCAAGACTAAATATACAGTGAACAGTCGAAACCTGATCAGTTTTTCAGTCGTAGGAAAAAAGGTATAGCTGACAAACTCGGAAAATAGATTTAAAGACATTAAATAGGTGGCTGGAAAGCTTTAAAATTTGCATAGTATTTTGTGTAAACAATTGTATGGAGAAGCTGAAGAGGTGGATCTGGGGTTATAACAGCTTGGCAAGGAAAGTTAGCCTACATTATTCACGAATATGTTCCAAAGGGGGATGTTGAGTGTAATGAGATTGCTTTTAAAAAAATAAAGCAATCCCTACTAATTACTAGTAAACTTTGAGTAGGTGGGAAAAATTGTCGAAAGACTGACTCAGGGTGTTGTTGTTTTTAACGCTGCGGCATGCTAGGCAAGATGGAAAAAGTATGGAATTGAGAAGTCCCGCAACCAAAGTGGCTAAAGAAATTTTAACTTCTTGATCAAGGTGTTATCTACCAAATGACAGTGGAGTTCGGAAAATCGATTTTACAGTCAATGGTAACATGCATGACTGACAGTAGTTCAGTGTCAGAGTTGGAAAAGTCAATCGCAGTTCTCAATGCTGTCAATGGCTAGCCAAGGCTATTAAAGAGATTTCACTAAACACAATTGAAAAATGTTTCAAGAAAGCTGGTTTTGAATCCCAGTATAAATAATAACAGTTTGGAAGCAGATGAAGATTTGCAACTTGTAATAGAAAATGCAAATGTGGACACAGTTTCTGCCAACTTTGCTAAAAACTGTGTACTGCCAAAGATATTCAATCACTGAATAATCTTATAGAAGCACTCAAAGCCACAAAAAACTGATAGTGACAATCCTGATTTTAAAAGACGAAGTAGCAGAAAACAAATAACCTCATAAAGACATGCAAAAACATTCTACTTAAAATATGGCATCTGAGAAATTTTGTGATGCAAGTGAAGAATTCTAAACTGATGACAATGTTAGATGTTTGATGCATCACAGAAAATTGCACTGTTGTCCAGGATAGGAGAGAGCAAAGCAACCAACTCTGCTGCACCTTTCTAATGTTGTAATCCTGCTGAGAATTACGATAATTAAAAATTTTAAATAAATATTTTTCAAACTGAAACCATTGTGATAATTCTGTAAATTTACATTTCATACAGCCTGATACATGAAATTTCTTTTCAAAATATTTAAAATGTGGGAAGACACTTCAAAAATAAGTTCAGTAACACAAGTAGAACCTAACATAGAATAAACTCTCATAAGACAGAAAGGTGCCTAAGATGGAAATCTTCTTTAGACCAGCTCTTTCACACAGTTTCCGCTGTACCATTATTCAAAGAGATACTGGCAGATAGATTTTTTGGGTTTTTTTTTTTTTGTTTTTCTTAAAAACAACTAAGATTTAAATTTTATGCCAGATTGAAACTGCAATTTAACTCCAATTTATTTACAATGTCAAATGTGGGTTCTGTAGTAGATAATTTAACTGGTCCCCATAGCAGAATCTATATTTTGCTAACAGATTGTGAAAAGAAAGCTTCCCACGTGAGTAGAAGCTGGGAATGATTTCTGGTTCCATTCTGTTTCTTATATGAGTTAGGCCATGATAACCTATAACTGATCGCTTAGTTTTCCAAATTTTATAGCCACCACTCCGTAAAACAGCCAGACATTCTTATTGATCATCATTTCATTTATTTAATTACTAAAAGTGTGACTTTTAAATAGATGCTTTCTAACATGTTCCGTCTTTGACAAGTGAGGCAACAGTAACTTACTGGAAGCCAGTAATCCAGTTTATCAACCGGTGTCCAAAGAAATTTAACTGGTGATCAAAATATAGGAAAAAAATTACTTATTGATGTTGATCGGAAACTTAACAGAAATGTACATTTTTTTTTTCTTTTTGCTAATGGCTTTTCTACTTTCAGAACCATTCTTTCAATAAATCCATCAGACTTGGGTATTAATACCCTCAATGTGATGCTTTCACATATAAATTTTCACATTTGTAGCCATCTAAACATTTCAGCCAATCACTAAAATGTTCCACAATCAGTTTTTGGTTGTATAATGACAACTTGGTGACGTATCCCATAACAAAAACAGTTCAACGAATGCATGAAGTAAACCACTATTCACAGTTATCATCATATACTTCCCTATTTAGAGAGGAGGTTACAGATCCCACTCATAGTCATGAGACGAGGAATCTTGGGTCAATACGAGGTCTGTCGAAAAAGTATCCAACTTTATTTTTTCCCGTGGGAGGTAATGATGTTAGGGAGGCAAAAGTGTGCATAGTGGAGCCGCATGCCTTCATGCACTTATGTGGTTTTTGGTGGGCTTGCTGGATGTGACAGTTGCTGTTGGGCAGCCAGCGTGTGAGGTGCTGTACCACTTACTCGATGCATTTCCATTTTGCCGGTGATGACGGAACGTGTGGAGCAATGATCTTGCATCAAGTTTTGCCAAAAGCTTGGAGATACCCAAGTGGAAACAATTCACAAAATTCAACAGGTGACAATGCCATTGGTGTTACCCAAATAAAAGAATGGTACAACAGGTTCAAAGATGGCTTCACATCAGTGGAGAGTGACCAGCGTTCCGGGAGGCTGTCAACAAGCCACAATGCAGTTGTTATCGAGAAAGTGCAGACCTTGATAATGGAGGATCGTCGTTTGACAGTGCGGGAAATTGGTGACGAGGTTGGAATAAGTAAAAATGATGCACATGCAATTTTAAAAGAGGATTTCGGCTTTTTTGCAGAGTGGCAGCAAAATTTGTGCCCAAGCTGCTTTCTCAGGAACAACAACAACTTCGTCTTGATGTTGCGCAGGACCTGCTGGATACTGCAAACAGGGGTCCTGAGTTCCAGAATACTGTGATAACTGGAGATGAGACGTGGGTGTATGGGTATGACCTGGAAACCAAAGCTCAGTCATCACAGTGGAAGCACCAAACGTCACCAAGGTCCGGAGCAAAATCAAGGTGATGCTGACTATTTTGTTCAACTACCAAGGCATTGTGCATTACAAATACGCACCAAAGAACAAACAGTTACAAAGGAGTATTATCAGGAAGTCCTCTGACATCTTTGTGATGCAGTTCAGCGCAAGAGATCAGATCTGTGGGCCTTGCAAAACTGGCAGCTGCATCATGACAACACATCGGTTCATTCCTCGCAGCTGATCCAAGGTTTCTTGGCAAAGAAAGGCATTTTGCTCATTAACCAGGCTCCCTACTTTCCAGACATGGCTCCTTCTGACTTCTGGTTGTTCCCAAAAATGAAGATGCCACTGAAATGCTCCTGCTTTGAGAGCAAAGTGGACATCATGCAGGAGCTGAGAGCCATTCCGGAAGAAGCATTCCAGATGTGCTTCGAACAGTGGAAAGATTGCTGGGCTAAGTGTGTGGAGGCACAAGGAGCCTACTTCGAAGGGGATTAGCAATTGAACCCCACCAAGTACGTAATTTTTTTCCCAGCCTAAGGTCGGATATTTTTTTGACAGACCTCGTATACTGAATCATGGCCACCTTCTAAACCCTATCCCAACATGCTAAAGTCTCTACCAGAACTCTGTTTTCAGAGGTACCATCAGTATTAGAAAGTTGTTTGTTCCCTTTGCATATAAAATGTCAACATGCCTCTTTTTTCCTAAAAAAAAAAACTTCGAAATTTTACAGATTGGTGGAGTTCATTCTTCTGAGGACAGATGATGTTTTCGACTTGATAAACTTTGTCGAGCAAGACACCTTGCCCTTGTTGAAATTTTGCTAATTCAAACTTGATCTCCTATCACACTTTACTGCCTTGTTTATCTCTAAATGCTGAATATTATGGGCTTATTATCTTTAAAATCTAAAGAAAATTTATCAGCAAATCCTCATCTCTAGTGCAGTCGAGAAGCCCTTATCGGAAATTCTAATAACTGAAAAGCTCCAAAACCCAAAATATTGTTGGAATGTATTCAGTGGAAAATTCCAGAAGGTTCTGGGAAGGTCCCTGGGCAATGCGTGGGTCCAAACTCGCTTGACATATGTGCATTACTCACTGTACTTTTTGTGCTTTGTTGTTGCTGTGAATGTACTTTGAAAATGTCGAAAAGGCCTGCACATACCCCTACGGTACCAGCAGGCAGGCCTTCCTACCGTAGTGATAGCTTACCTTTCTGATGGCTAAATGCACTGGTTTCATGCACAAAATGATTTTAAGATATTACACAAAACTACCTGTAGGTCATATGCATCCATATGCAGTTACAATGTTGCAAATGAACTTGTACCCAGTCCCCACTCTCTAGTGGGTTAGCTAACCAAAATTATGCCGGTATATCTATATTCCAAAATCCGAAAAAATTCCGGTATCCGAAACACATTCGTCCTTAAGGATTTTGGATAAGGGAATCTCAACCTGAACCTAAAAGTATTCCCTTAATTTCTGTTGTAGTCGCTTCTTTCCATATTCTTTTTTCTGAGATTCCTGTTGTGAGACTTTTCAAACTCCTCAAGATGGCATTTACAAATGTTTTGTCATTTCACTATCAGTTATATTTATCACGTGTTAGGCTTTCTTTCATCTCAGATGACAAAATTACCGCCATAAGCATCTGTTTTACAGGTTTCTATTAGCTTGCTCCTGAGGTTGTGGCAGCTTTTGGTGGATGAGATTTTTCTCCAACCGATTATCATGCGCACTAACTACCATCTCCCTACATCTGCTCATTACGGCAAAGAGGGACCTGGTGGAATCCAAGAAGAATTGTGTGCAATTACTTTTGCACAATATGCAGTCACAGTTCTTAATGGAAAACATTACTACGACTATTTGTCTACACATAATGTGATACCTTATGGCAATGCAAACGTTTTTCCGAAATACATTTACACTTTTATTGGTGACAGCAACAAAGAAGTTCTCTAAAACATTGATAATAATCATTCACATGTCGTACACCAGTTTCAACAATGGACAGCAGCCTGATGAAAAAGCATATAGTACCACAGATGTTTGCTAAAGACTGTTGGCTATCGTGCGCCATAGGGTGCCTAGTATTTCAAACTTTGACGAGGTAATTTCTACTAGAAATGTTCGTTTTAGACATGGGAGTGGGCCTCTGGCTGCAAATAATATATAAATATAGAGAGACAGTCACCACAAGCACTAGAAATCTTCAGATAAAATATGGCTAAAATCTTTCTACATTTCACTTTCTAAATAATGTTTGGTAATTGAAAAAAAAATAAACAAAGGTATTAAACCTTGACTTTCACACAAGTCTACTAACAGGTTTTATTCCTTCAAGATCATTTTAGAATAATAATACCATAGATGTTCAGAGCTAAACACTGTTATGGAGGCTGTTTCTATCTGATATCTATTTGGGAAGAAGCAAACATAATGTAAGATTTTCTTTTTTTTTTTATTTGTCATGCATTTACAGACTAAATTCTTGTTTTGTCTTTGTATTAAAAAAGAAAATATTAGAACTCTTGGTAATATCTTCTAGCTACACCTAAAAACCTGATCTAAATAAATAAATCAAGAAATAAAGACAGGAATAATGCTAAAGATTTAAATAATATTGTACATTTTTTGTCTCTTGTTTCAGAATGGAAGCCATTACAAAATATGTACAAGGATCCATTTGAGAAAACTACCTATTTAATGAAGTAGCGAACTTTTTTGTTTAGTCAAATGATTTCCATAAAACAAGAAAAAAATCATGGGAATTCTGAAAGTATGAGAGCTAATGAGCTGTTCAACTCAGTGGCTCATGCCTCCACATTTGAATCTATTGTCAGAAGCCCAAAGGATTTAATAGAACATCATGCGGAGACATTGTTAATGGAGAAAAGTGCCAGATTGCACTTCTGTAAATAAGTCTGTTATTTTAGGAATCAGCTGGCTTCAACGAGCAATGTTTTCATGATTTGATTTCCTCTCACTGGTGCCACCCATAGTCAAGTAACGGCTTTTAAATTTGTTACCTCCCCTGGGTAAGTAAGGAAATTGGAAGAAATGGAAGGTAGAGCCCCAAGTCAGTTGATGGGAAGTGAACAATTATGCATTAAGTAGCCATAGCTACCAGACATGCATTTCCATCTAGATGTGGAAACATATGAGCACTCGCAGTTCTGTACAACTTGTTAATGTCTTTCTTAAAACAAAAAAGAAAAAAAAAAACTATTATCATACGGTTTGGAATACAAGCCAAAGGGTTCCACACACCTATGCATGCATGTATGTGCACACACACACAATATTCTGAAGTAAAAGGGTGTATTTACACTCCCAAAACACATTTACCTTACCATATTACAAAGTAAAACCTACCAAGTTCTGATTGTTACAAATTTTGGATAGTTATAATCATAACAAATTTCTTTATTCAGGGAAATAGCTCAGCATAGTGCTAATGTAGATGAATGAACACTTTAGTTTACCAAATAATGGTTATCATAACAGTTTTCACGCTACTCTTTATTATTACAAAAAACCATAAAGGGGGGGGGGGTCATTTTGCATTAACTCACCAAGGTTCTCAATGTAAAATATAACCACACAATCTTAGCATCCAACTCTACCTAGTTTGCGAGTTATGGCACTACCTCTTGGTGGCTGTGCCCATTTTAAAAACATCATAATGATTTTAAGCCAATTTTGACTGCATCTCCTGAACAGACGTAGCTGTTCTTCCCAAACTTAACATACTGATTATACAGTTTTTCAGAATATATTCTTTAGCATTTTCCTTCTGAAGTTATTAACCACTAAAACCACAAAGGCAATCATACATAAAGCATTTTTTTGGTATTTTTACCCCCTCTAGTATAGTAATTTCAAGTTTAAATAGCTTCTAACTTTGATCTTGCTATTAATGTACATCTCTCGGTGGAGAATTACGCTTTATACAATATGGCAGAAATAACAGTCTCATGTACATAAACAGTGCAAGTTATACATTTTTTGTTTTGTTTTGTATTCATAATTAGTCAACAGTCGCATTTATGTTAACAGAGTTCTTGTCGCATTGAATGACAAACTTTTAGAAATAAAGGGAGAGAATAGATAGAAAATGGACACAACAAATTAACGATTCCTAAGGAACTGTCAAGGGTTTTCAAGCATAGCCCGGACAAGTTGTGGTAGCATGTGCTTACATGTACGTTGGAGCCTTAGCACCCTGTAACCTAACAGCAAACTTTCCCATAACAGTGATGAGTCCTTGGCATCCCCATGTAACACCTACACTGCAAAAGCATGATTAGACAAATTATCTTGAAGAGCAGGAGTGTTACAAAATGGAAGCACTTTAAATCCGTGTAGCATAAGAACAGAAATGAATAAGCAACATCATCTTTAGAAAAATAGTATCGTAGAACAATTGGTCTGCTAGACATTCAAAGCCTAACAGTAAATGACCAAAAACTGCTGGAAATAAATAATGAAAATTTATCTGCTGGTCATGACACCATTTGTTATCGTAATTTTAAAAATGTACATTTTATGCTATGAAAATTTCAAAAGATTTGTTGTAATCCACAAAGAAAGCAAAAAGGAAAAACTTGACTAAGCATCTTGTTAAATACATTTCATTTTTTGAGGCGGTGACGATATGAATGTTGTAACGATTCTGTTGTGCAGTCATACACTAATCTTCTAATCATGCAAGAAACTGATGTTCAAGCTAACCCTTAAGATTACCTGATTTCCTATAACTAATGTATAGATTTAAGCTAACAGATTGAAAGTGAAAGCTCTTTGGTACAAAGTGTGCTACATAACATAAGAATATAAATAGATGTAGTGAAACGTGAATGATCAAATAACGAAGAATAATCTCATAAATGTTTGCTTGGTAATGATAGACTTCATTTTGAGGAGCAGAAAAAATACTGTTTGCCCTGTAGACTAATGACAATAATAATAAGGGGAAAAGCTAAGAAAAAAGTAGTTATTGCTCATTTAACACTACAGAACCTGGATATACCTAATGTAATGTACATACGTTAATGTTTGTATACAAAAAAGATAATATGCCATGTAGTCATGTCAAGATGGGGGAGATGCTGTAGCGAAGGAAAAGATGCAGAAAGCTTATATTTCTGTATGAACCCCTTTCAGGTTCTCTTCATGTTACTGATGAACCAACTGCAGAACAAACAATTTGATTTCTGGCCAAAAGCTATGCCCAGGGTGTTACCTTGAGCTTTAAAACTCATGATCAAGATTAATCTTCCTGCGGAGATGAAAACTGAACCCTGCTGCTATTATAGATCACAATGGAATTTTAGAAAATGAAGGTTCTGAACAACTTGATGAACTTTTTAGTTGTTCTACGCTGAAATCTATCAGTAAACATAAATAAAATCAGATATGGAAGGAAAAAAAAATGGTTAGAGAACTGAAAGCAGCAGCTAAATCTAAAGTTTCCAGAGTTCCTGATGTGCCAAACAAGGAATTTACAGCTACATCTGTGATGTCACAAAACCGGTGTACTAAATGTGATGATCTTAATAGACTTGTGCAGCTTCTAAAAGACAAATATGAAACTGCATCCAAGCAAGAGAAAATCAAATTGCTAACTCTTGTCCCTGAAAGTTGGAGCACAGAAGAGATAATGGCAGGATTTTCAGCATCAGGGCATTTAGTAAAAGGAGCAAGATAACTGAAACAGACTACTATTAAGCACAGGAAAGCAATTAGCATCCAAGATTGCTTAAAGAGGCATACATTTCTGTCAGTAATGTAAGTATTTAAGAAATTTAAAACAAAAAAGACTAACAGTAGAGGTTGTTAATCAGTCTGATAGAACTTCATGTTGAATATGTGATGAGATCAACAGAAGATGAGATAAGATTTTCTGAATTTTGTGAATTAAACCTTTTCCATTCAGAAACTGAAATATTTAATGCACACAAATGTTCAGACAATTTCCAAGATAACTACACCATCTGCCTGATTAAAATGGTTTAAAAAAACAGAAGCATTAGGGAATCATGGAATGACTCAAGTAGTATAAATGACTTAGTACAGAGTTCAGTAATCCAAATTAAAAGGAAGCATGTCCAAAAAGTGAAAGGAAAAATTCACTTTATAGTGCAGAAAGTAGAATTCTGAATCAGTTTCTAGAATCACCTCACCGTCACTACTTTGACACTATATTTGTTGTCTGCACTCTAAAATCTCTCAATGAAGGCTTTTATCTCCTGGGTGGTGGTGTCCATCCAGGTGTTTCAGCTCTGCCTGGATGGTGGGTGCCACATGGCGATTTGTCTTCACATTCATGTGGTGGAAGTAATTAGCTTATAGAAAACTTTCACTAGGCTGACATTATCAAGAACACCAAACTTTGGGACCACAGATTGAGAAAAATGCCAGTATGTTCATTGGCTGCAGATAACTTGAACTCCACTCAACAATCTTGCTCTTACTGCCCAACCAACTAAATGATGAGAAAGGCAAGAACAATCTAGACCTACACATCACCAGGAGGAGAAGATTCAGTGCCGGATTCCATCACACAGATAATGATGCAGGTACCATATTTTTCAACATATAAATCAATTCTTTTTACACTGGAAGTCCAGGCTTTGACTTATACTCCAAATCAACTCATCTATGGATAGATTTATTAAAATTGCTGTGATGAAGAAATTTTAAAAATGACAAAGTGCTATTTTCTGAAATAAAATGGTAAAATTGTTCATTCGAAACAGACTACAAAAATTACTACTTGGAACCTTTGCCGAGTGAGTGAGCAATTCACATTTAATGCACTCACTAAAGAATGCAAAATTATCCAATCAATAATAAGTGCATGATCACCAATTACATTCTATCTATCCCTTTAAATCTTAATTATATATATAGATACCCTCCATAAATCCTATACCTCATCTCAAAATGCCTCCCATAAAGTCAGACAAATCATACACGGCAGCTTTTACATTGGAAGTGCTGAAGAAATTGTGGTAATATGGCCTGAACAGGAAATACGAGGTCAATGAATAATGTGTTGGAGACTGGTGTAAAGCAAAGAATACACTAAGAACTACAAAAAAAAATAAATAAAATAAAACACCTAGAAGACAAATCAGAACAACAAAGAAAATGGACTAATACTGAGAATAATTTGGAGGAATGTGTTCATCCGATGTGCTGCATCTCATGGACATGGTACTGTACAGCTGAGACTGAAAGCCAAATAGATCACAACTGATAATTGCTGTTGGCCTGGTTATGAACCCCAAATTCCAAACAACTTCAAAACTGAGCTGAATATTGACTCGTGCTATCAAAAATGAAGTGAGCTGAATTTCTGAATTTTAGATTTTTGTTATCTTAAAGTGTTTAAAATAGATAAAACTGACAGGTTTGGCTTTTTGAAGTAGGCAATTCAACAATACAAATGACAGGATCACCTGATGAGCAATGATGTCATGCAGTAACTAACAATAGTCAATGGGCTTTTAATATCAAAATTGATAATAATGTTTGCAGTTTAGGTCAGATGCCTCTCCACGATTACAAACATTTTGAAAAACTTATTCAATGCCCCATATACCTGAAATAATTCAATAATGGGCAAAAACAGCTCAGTAATATTAATGATCCTGCAAGTACAGTAAACATTAATGCAAAGCAGTAGCGTTATGAAGGGTATGACATATTGTTCTGACTGGCTGAAAGTTGGGCTAATTACTGCAGTTGTTCTAACCGCATCGTTATACTCCGTGCTGACTTATCTATAAATGAAAGAAAGAAAAATGGGAAAATTAGCCAGTTAAATTTTTACTCCACGCTGACTTATACTCCAAAAAAAATATCACAAATAATGCAAAGTCACTTTGGCGAGAAAACAAAGCAATATAAATAGCTGAAAGAAGAGAAATCTAGACTACCATCATCTTCTTGCTTATACCTTCTGTAATATAGACAGAAATAAGTATTAAATGACTTGTCAGTGCCCAAGTGTTTTTGGCCAATTTTGGCTGTTCTAAACAGGAAAAGATTAAGATTCAGATGGTGCATAATAGTAGGCAGCAGAGAAAGTCACAGCATCAAAATGCGATAGTAATGATATTGGTATTGGTAATTGCTGGTCAATCAAACAAGGATTTTTTTCTCAAAAGTAGCTTGTAGCACTGATGGTCATGAATACACATTGCTATCCTGTGAATCCAAACCCTGGAAAAGATGTACTCAAAGAGTACTTACCGTCATTGTTCGCAGAGAACAATATGGATTCAGAAGACATAGTCACCTACAAACAGTAGATTCAAACTGAAAGAAACACTTTAGTGATACTGTAGGTATTAATCAACAATTTGGAAAGATCAGATGCAGTGCATTTGATGGCCTATATCAGCACATCTTTGTAGCTTTGAAACAATCGCCATTTGTCTGCAGTTTGAAAGAGAATATGCTAGCTAGTTCTGCAATTGTTCTGTTGGATTTTGCAGAGAATCATAGTTTCATTGTCAACAGTGAGACAAGAGTCAAGCAGCATTGACTCTCTTTACAATGTATGTGAGTAATTTCAGATGCCAGAAACATGGCATGGCAGCAGTTCATGCCTTCATCACTCCTACACTGCATGCATTAAGGAGAGAAGTCATTGTAGTCACAAGTATCTGTTTTAGTGATGGAGCTGCAATTCAATACAAGATTACGAAAACTTTATCAATCCGTGTTTGAAAAACATAATTATGGACTAAAAGCAGTGGCATTTTTTTGCAATTAGTCGCGGTAAACATCTGCATGATAGTATCAGTGGAACTGCAAAATTGCTCGCTGCAAGAGCAAGTCTTTAAAAGTGATTGTTAGCAATCATATTCCCAAAACCCACACTAACTCTTTGAGTGGGCAAAAAAAAAATGTAACTGGTGCTATCTTATATAGGTTAGTGCAGAGGATATCTAGAATACTGCAGCAACCTTCAGGATGAATGCATTCTTGATAAGGTAAAGACTGTTTCAAGAACAAATATCTATCTCCCTGGAGAAAGTGCTAGAAACTGATGCTGAGTTCATCAGTGCTCCAGACCATCATTTCCAAACCTTTTCTATCTGTCAGCGCACTTCCATTAATAAAAAATCCTGCGGCACACCAAAAGCATCACGCACAGCCACATTGCACATTTTTAATGATAATATAATAAACCAGAACTTACCTTTAATGGGAAATCTGAAACAATTTACTGATTAAAAAAATCAAAGATAAGTTTGTCACCAAATCGGGAGCCTCTCCCACAAATCGGGAGATATCACAGGTAGGTGTTGAGTGTTTGTTGGATAAAAAAAATATGCCCAAACTTTAGTTCCATCCATAAAATTTGTTTATATAAACAATGTTTCCTTTATTTATTTTACTGAACTGTGATTTTTTTAAAAATTCCACTGTACACTCATTGGGAAATGCTTCTCTAGATATATATAGAGTCATGATTGATGTCATAATAGACTGGGGTCAACTGATTTCCAACAAATACAGGAAACTCTTCCCAAGCTGTGGGTAAGCACTAAAAGTTCTCCAATGCAATAAATAATAATTATTGTTATCCTAAAATAAATGTGGTCGTTCTCCATATCACTTTCTCAGGAATCTCAGTTACAGTGTTTTATTTTTCTTTAAGTACATGCACTTTGATCTATAACTGAGAGGTTTAAGCAGTTCCTGCTTTAACTTATTTATTCTACATAACGAAGAGTTGGTGTTACAAAATTTTTAAAAAAAAGCTTAGACCATTTCATATCTGTCAAATTATGCATATTTATGCCATACCCTGACCACACACATATATTTGCTAATTTAGTTATACTTAAATTGGAACAAAGATGAAGTCTGGTGCAAATGTAGTCTAAATAAATAGAAACAATCCAATTGAAATTTCAATACTTGCAACACCTGCTCACCAAAAAAATAGGGCATTCTAGTTCATTTTTGCCATGAAAGTTCTGTCCCTTAATAAAATACAAAAAAAAAAATCACCTAGATTGCTGCTTGGTAGATGAATATTGATCAGACAAGGGTTAGAAACTATTTAAACAAAATTACTGCACTAAAAAGGGTTAAAAACATGTTTCACAGCATTATAAAATCTGCATTCTTGCGTAACCTATTTAAAAGTAACTTAAAAGCTCAAAAGGTGACAAAGTACATCATCACTACAGGGCCACGGTGCAGTGCAGATGTTTGAGTTTAGGAAATGTCACAAACAGCAAGTTATTTTGTCTCTGAGAAATTGCAAATACATACTTACACAATGTATCGGTATATAAAAACCACACCAATATTGTCCTACTGTACAGAAGAATAACTTGGCTGTTCACTAAAGGTTTTTGAAATACCTATCTTTGACACAAAAGCTTCATTCTTTCATGTTAACTTTGCTGCTGTAGCTACTTAATTGATTAACATGCCATAGTATTGCTAATGAATGGCACGCTATCTTACATGCCATTACTTAATGACTGTCTGCAAATGTTATGGATTTTGATGATTTTAAGGTCTTACAGCCAAAAGAAGTATTTCTTGTGGATTTTTTTGCATTTTCTGTGTTACTAAAAAATCTTTTTGTTTTTACCTCATTAGAAAATGGGAGAACACAAATGCGTGGGAGCCCCTGATCCAGCTTATAAATAGCTCGAACAATGAGATTACATTTATTAGGACCAACCAACCATATTTATTTGTCATTCTGCCATTTCATCAGAGCATCTAGCACAGAGAGAGAATGCAGGCATCTGATTCAGTATTTGTGTTATGAAAGGATGGTAGTATAACCAGCTAGAAGAAAAGATATATTTATTCAGTCTGACTGCATTGAAAGTTCAAAATGAGATAATAGAATCAACAATGTGGGGTTAAATGCAGCATGTATTCATGACTTTAAAGCCATGATCTTGATACAGCTTATAAACTGGTAAAAGAAGCTGACAGTTGCCAAACTACTGTTGACACTAGATATTTCTAGATACCTGTAACAAAAACGGAGAGAGTGATCTCTTTGTTTTGCTTTTTCAGTGAAAGTGCTACATTGCACACCATGCAATTATAAGAGTTTCTTCTGTTTCTCATTAATTTTGAAGTCCAGTCTTATTGGTAGCACCTTCCAAGGATTGGCACGTATGCACTGTTGATACTAGTCAAACAATACTTCTTCCTGTTTACCCATTATAAGTGGCTTACTTTCAAAACTGAAGATCCCATTTTTTAAAGCATTTCTTTTTACTAATTGGCAAACATCTTCAGCCCCACAAACAAATAGATTTATTCTATCCACAGGTGAGATGCTCAACAGAAAAATGAGAAAGAGAAATATTTACCGATTCTTTCCCACATTGTCATAGATCTTTAAGAACTATGGAAAACTTGCATTAACCTGAGTAATAAAAAAATCAAACCTTTTACAGCTCCACACAAGTAATTATTTGATATTAGTCTATAAACACAAACACACAGTATATACATTGTAAATATTTATTCAGAATGTCATATTTTAATATGCACCTAAATCAGGGGTCGGCAATTGGCGGCCTGCGAGCCTTTACGCATATTAATATAGAATCCGGCCCACGGGCAGTCTTTTCTTTAAAAAGTCGTCATTCGTCATTTCTAAAAATAGTTAACCAACACACTAATGCTATAGGACACTCGGTAAAGAGCGCGCAATTCACCGATATCGACCATTCGTTTTCGTCAAGATCGATGCCAGCGCAGGTGAATAAGAAAGTGCTTCATATTTATCGCAGGCGAGCTGGCTAGCAAAAGTCGTCATTTCTAAAAACAGTTAACCAATGCACTGATGCTATGTTTTCAGTCCGGCCCGCGAGGTGATCTTGGGCCCATAATCTGGCCCCCGGTGTCCGAGAAATTGCCGACCCCTGACCTAAGTACTCTTTTCACATTTTTTAAACATTTACATTTAAAATATTCTTAAAAAGATTATTTCATTTTGATCTTCTAAAATCCACTCCACCAGCAGCATTAAAAGCAGCAGCAGTGAATTAAAAGAGGAAAAGTTCTTCAACTACAATCAATTTAGATTCAAACTGCATTAATTGCTCTAGGATTTCAAATTATTTGCAATATAAATTTTACAATTATTCAAATAAAGGGAAAATAAATAAATGAGCTAAAGTGCCTATTTAAAAAAAAACTCTGCCCTCTGGCATACTTTTCTTTTTAAGGAGATTTTGGGAAATTATTTGATTAAAGGTACTTAGACCACGTTGATAATAAAAATGACATTTTGCATATTTTTTTTTAAGTATTTCAGATCAGTAATATGCATTACAATGAAGTTGCCTCTTTTGTTGAATAATAATTCATATTTTTTTACATGTCTTTTTAGAACAAAATAAAAACAAGCTTAACAATTGAAAAATGTTATATGGTTTCTGCTGATAAAATTTCAAATTTGAGAAAGCAAACAGATTAAGGTTACTGGCTGTAAAAGGTTCAGTTCAGTAGTTTACAGGACACCACCA
Source organism: Nautilus pompilius (assembly GCA_018389105.1). Taxonomy (NCBI): domain Eukaryota; kingdom Metazoa; phylum Mollusca; class Cephalopoda; order Nautilida; family Nautilidae; genus Nautilus; species Nautilus pompilius. The sequence goes on from JACATO010000688.1 coordinate 319,918, forward strand.
AAGCCTATATAAGGCCCCCCCCCCAGGGAGGAGAAATCTAAGGGCCCTCAGGGAGGAGAAATGGCCATCAATACAATTCTTATATTGATTAATGCTGTCACTATTAACTAAACTTGTAGATCATTTATTCCACTCATTATTACCAGAATGCAATCTCTAACCCTGTACATGTAAGACTGGTATGGAATTGTTCAGCAACATTCTTGAAGAAATAAGTTCTTTTTCAAGCCAATCTCCAGAGTTACTATAGTACACGGTGAAGCACTCCAACTCCATTTTCTGCCATAAACAAGTCCTCTCACAAAGAATGAAGTCATCTTCTCTTTCACATCACCAAACCAAACATTGATTCCTATAAATGAAACATTCCACTCCTGATTTTTAAGAATTACAGACCTATAAAAACGTCATTTATTTTCATTTTTTATTAAACCATTTTCCTGTAAATGTTTTGACTTCTGAATTAATGTATCGAGCGGCACCCTGACAGTCATTGTCATATCAGACGCAAAAAAACAAAAGAAAATCTCCAAGCATCTCAGAGAACTGGACGGAAAAACACCTGCTCAAGCGTAAAAATGGTATGTCAGTGCTGTGTCTCAGAGGACGACTGGTCGGAAGCACACCTGTAAAGGGTAAAAGTGGTATGTCACTGCTGCGTCTCAGAGGAGGACTGGTCGGAAGCACACCTGCTCAAGGGTAAAAGTGGTATGTCAGTGCTGCGTCTCAGAGGAGGACTGGTGGGAAGCACACCTACTCGTTGGTAAAAGTGGTATGTTAGTGCTGCAACGAGTAATCAATGGAAACAAACTAAATTATGTTGTTTGCTGGGTTTTGCCAATGGATGATACTCTCCATTAATAAGAAAAATGTTGCTTTCTGATATTTTAATTTCAAAATAAAATTAAAGAAAAAAATTTTAAAATGCATTTTTTCTCCAGTATAAAATGTCAGACTTTAGTCTTTAAAAACAAAATTCTGCATGCAGCTGTCTACATTGTGTTAAAGTATTAACACAAATTGTGTACTTTTACTAATTAACATATACAAAAAGCACCGCTATCTCTTAACATAATACCAATGTTACTAATATAAGTGTAATGCCTCTGATTCACAAATCTACTCCTGACTGCACAAACAGTTTAGTGGTTGTTTGCCTTCATGTTTTAAGCTATGACATCGTATTAATTAATCCGCCTGTCTTCTAATATTAGGGGTAGACTTTGTTTTTTTAACATAAAAATACCAAAGCATGTACTAGTTCTGAAAATGGGACTACCGATCCTGGCCAACCACCAGTTTCAGTGGTCAACTTTAACAAGACAAAATGTTTGTTTTCTTAATACATTCACAAAACTGAAGGAAACTGGTGATTATTCAGGCTACTCTAAACATTAAGTAGCACCTGAACCTGATTAGGAATAGAATCAATCAGAATTTGCAGCATGCATTTGCTGCTTCTAGATGGTTTTGATTGCTGTTTCTTACCAAGCCGTTCCCAAATGTCCATCTGGGTTCAGATTCAATCTATAAAGCTCGATCTCCAGCTCATTTTGTCCATACTTAAACCACCCACTTACAAATATCATTATAGGAAAGAGAAATATGAGCATCTTCCATTTTTAATAGTTTATTTTGTTGTTGTTGCTTGAATTAATTCATCAAGGTGCAGTTTCACATTCATTGTCAGATACTATGAAATGCATCGGACTAGCAAACTGTTTCAGTATAAAATATCATTTGAAACTCAATTTCAGGCAACTTTCCCCGATCTATTATTCCAGGAGGTGATTCAAGTTATTCTGGAAAGGGTTGCTGTAATGTTGCTATAATACTGATGTGGTAAGTCACTGAGGTATCACTGATTACAATGCGGACAGAGTATAGATTCATGTTTTCACACTGTTTTGGAACATTACTAAAGACAAACCCTAAATAGCTGATGAATGAAAGAAGATTGTAAAATGTCTTCTAATAACAAACTACCAGCCAAGCAATTTGGCTTACTATGAAAATTTTCTATTTGTCTGTTTTTATGTTAGACATAAAGCCTTCAATCTAAATCCACAACATTTGTCCAACAATGAAACTTATTTGCCTATTCTGTAATTTCTTGCTAAGTTCTGAAAACTGCCAAAACTTTAATCTCAATCTATAAGACTCTGGAGATTTCATCATAACTTTTCCATGTATAGAAGAAATAGCCACCCATGCATTAGCATCTTCAGTCGGTGATTAAGTAACATTTCAGGAAAAAAGGGTTTTCCTGACTTTTGGAAATATGCATGGGAAATGTGGAAGTGGTTGTGATAAATGGAAGATTGCTGCATGTTGAAATGGGCCTGACATTCAGAAATTGTTGAAAAACTTAGGTGTTTTTCAGTAAGAACAGTTGGCAGCATAATTAGAAATAAAGATAACACTGGTCAACAAAATTAAATGTATTATACTCATTATGAATGCAAACCAACTTTTTTAGACTAATTTTTCATGCTGATTTCAAAATTTCACTCCATTTGTATGCACACGTATCAGTTTTCAGTAGATACATGCAAATATTTACATATTTGTATATATGAAATCATTAACGTAATAAATAAGGACATATTTTTAGAAAGTTGAGTTAAAAATCATCACTATCATTCTACAAAGAGTGAATACACAAAAAATGGGTCAGACAAAACAGACAAAGTTAGAACAACAGAGTTAGAAACATTGTGATTTGGATTTCCTGCGGTGTTCCTGATCTGGTCGATCATGGTAAAGTGTCCAGCAGTAGTCAGCCAGCATACTGTCATTCCAGAAGCCTTGGTACCGTTTCTCCATAGCACTAATGTCCTGGTGAAATCTTTCACCATGTTCATCAGACACTGCTCCAAGGTTATCTGCGAAGAAATCTAGATGGGGGTCCAAGAAGTGAACTTTCAGTGACATACGACAACCCATTGCTGAGTAACATTTCAGAAGATTCTTGATGCCATCCTTGTAGTCCATTGCATTCTTGTTGCCCAAAAATTCTCACAGATCCAATTGAAAGCATTCCAGGCAGGCAGTTCCAGTCCATCCAGTGTTGTCTTGAAGTTGACATCTTTTGAGTACTTCTCTAATTTGGGGTCCGACAAAGATACCCTCTTTCAACTTCGCCTGTGTGATTTTGGGAAACTTTTCTACAATATACTCAAACCCTCTGGCATTTCTCTTCCCTAGTGTCTTTACAAACTGTTTCATCAGTCCAAGCTTTATGTGCAAAGGAGGCAATAGGACATTACATGGATCTACAAGAGGTGTATTCTTGACGCTAGACAGTCCTGGCTGGTATGATGTTCTTGTCTGCCAGTTTGATTCCGAATAATGTCTGTCAGTTGCCCGACTATCCAATAGACACAAGAAACAACAGTATTCTGTGAAACCTGACTGCATTCCCAATAACATTCCAATGACTTTTAAATCTCCACATATTTTTCATGGGTATCTCTCATAGGCAATGGCATGAAGTAAAAGTTCCATATTCTCATATGGTTCATGAAGATGAACGAAGCGTGCAACAGGAATGGAGGGCATCAAATTACCATTATGGAGAAGTACAGCTTTTAAATTTCATTTTGAAGAGTCAATAAACAAACGCCACTCTGCAGGATCATGATTCTGTGATAAACATTCGAAAAGTCCATCGATGTTACTGCAAAAGCAAAGCGGGCCTTCAACAGAAAAACACGTTTGTAGAACCACATTTCTCTGCTGAAAATAAGTTATACGAACACCGTGCTCTAGCAGATACTTCTCCTTCAGCCTTTGTGCCAACAGTTCTGCTTTATCTTTTGAGAGGGATAGGTCTCTGACAAGGTCATTCAGTTCAGCTTGGGAAAATTTCTGAGGTTCAAAGCTATCGTCATCAGCCACATAATCTTCCTCAGCAGCACTATCGTGACAGTCAACATCATCATCTGATGTTTCAATACCATCATCTGGTGGAACTGGAATTGGCAGATTTCCATTTTGAGGCACAGGTCTCATTGCAGAATCCAAATTGGGATACACAATTTTGTGTTATTCTTCATAGAAAATCCTGTGACATTTACTTTGCAAAAATAACAGTCATTAAAATGGTCTTTCGGCTCCCTCCATATCATTGGAAAGGCAAAAGGCATGGACTTCTTCCTCTTATTGAACCAGTCACGTAAGCCATTTGAGCAAGCTGAGCAGATAAAATGTGGTGCCCATAACTTGTCCTGATCTCCAAGAGCACAGTCAAAGTATAGCTTATAAATCTTCTTGATCTCTGGTGTTATTGTACGTTTTGAGCTTTCACAATTGTCCACAGACATAACAAAACACATCAGGAGGATTTCTACACTGTCTTGACATGGTTAACACTGTAAAACAAGTAAGGAAATAGATACAAACGGTTATACTTATATTGAATTTGAGATGATGAAATATTTCATCAGACCAATTATGACTGGACAATTTGAGATGTTGAAATACCTATTTCATCAGACAAAACTTGATTGGTTAATTTAAGATGATGAAATACTGCATCTGAACTACGCAGCAATGAATAATGTGGTTTATTTTAAAGGTATGTTTCCATGATGTAAATGAAATACATGCATACACGTCATTAATTGGAATTTCTATATAATGCATGAGCTAAAACCAAAAAACTTTCTCATCTTGAAAACTGTACGTGATGTCAAAAAACTAATTGTATATTTGAAATCAGCATTAAAAACTACACTAAGTACAGCTTGACATATGCTTGATGAAAAACACTTGTTGACTAGTGTAATTAGGCATTTTTTCTTCTAAGGAAAGTAATGGAACAAAAACAAAACTAAACTGCCATCAAGGGAATAAAAGGTTTTGGAATGCCTTCAAGTCAAGAATAGGTTTCCCTCAAATGGTACATTAGCTAAAAACTGAAAGAAAGTATTGCCAAGAAGATATTGGATAGATCTGTTAGAAGGTATTTGGTAAGAGTAAACTTCAAATCCCAGGTATAAAACCAGGACTTTCTGACATACAAAGACAAAAAATAGTTCAGCTTTGTAAGAAATACCAAAATTGACAAGTACAAGATTAGAGCAAGATGATATTTGCAGATAAAGGTTCACTTAATCATTCTGGTAATTGTGGTGCTTTGAGAGTCAGAAGAAAATCAGATGGAATATTTTAATCAAACTGTATTTCACCAACTCAGAAGCATCAAAAGAATATCCACACCTAAGCCTGTTTCTTTGTTAATGCTAAAAATAATTTGGTAATTCTACCAAAAGGAAAATTGTTGAATATAAATTGGTATTTGAATCTTTTAAACACAGATTTTGTAGTATCAGCAAAGAAGCTCCTCCTTGGTGGCAGCTTTCGGTTTTTACAAGATGAGGCACTATGTCACATAACAAAGAGAATTTACTGGTTTAAAAAATGGCCTAAGAAGTCTCCTGATGATGTAATATATCACCCAAAAAATCATTCAAAGAATAGAGAAGAATTGGAAAAAGTCATTGAGGAAGCTTGAGAGAACATTTCGTTGTAGAAGACATTAGTTGAAACAATGCCAGGAGAATGAAATCAGTCATTAGAAACAAAGGTAATTTGGCAAATGATTAACAAAAAAAGACTAATGTTTTAACTTATTTTGTTGATGTAATTTCATATTTTGTTTATCATATTTGTTAATAAATAGTTGATAAAATCAAAACAATTTTATTGAGCTTTAAGCCTTCATGTTGACAGACAAGTATAAAACATTTAAAATGAGAGCCAGATTAAGTGGCCAAGGCTGTACAGAAAACCTCTATTTACATTTTTAGAAATATTGAAGAAGATTCATGTGCACAGCTTTGTTTTAATTAACTTAACACCAAAAATGACTTTCCAAACTGTTGTGTGAAACTTATCGGTATTTGGTAAAAGTACCCTGTGCATGGGATGTTAAATTGCCAATGGTGACCTGGTCCAGCCTTGCGCAAAGTAAGCTAAGTTACTCACATTAACAAAGAAGGGGCAACAACAACGACGACGACGACGACGTTAGAAGTGAACTAACGGATTTGGGTGGCAGGATAATGATAGAAACTTTAAAAAGTCAAAAACGAGCAAGCCACAAAAACCATCAGAATCTCAGGTATGATAAGTCATGCTACAAATAGCTCCAATTGCACTAAACAAAGTCTCTTTTAGACTATCATGGAACTCATGTTCTAGAAAAAATAGGGATAGTTTAGAACAAGTCCAAAGGTTTATTAGAATGATTAGCAAACTTATACAAAACTGAGCAAGAAAAAAATCTGAATTTGAACAAAAGAAAAACCAACATATACAAATAGAATATTTAAGATTGACCACAGCCCTTTATCAACTAAACAACTCAGGAAAGGGCAAATCAGCAGAGAATAAGCTATGTTAAATAAGAGGTGGAAAAGGAAAAAAAATACATATTAAATAAAAACCACAAGAAAGTTATAATTTCATTTCAGGTTGTGGTGTTTCATAAATTTATTCTGAATTTTTAATTCAAAATCAAAACAAGATGTGGCCAGTATCTTCCTGCAGCCCTTATTTAACAGGGTTGAATTTCCTGTGCCAGACAAGTATAGCAGAAACCTTTCACAAATGACTGGATAAGCAGCCTTACATGACCAACAATGGCATAATAAACAATGTGCAATCCGCCCAGGAAAGCAATATGGTTCTTAAGCAGATGGAGATAACCAATATTATTTAAAGTTGAAGATGAAGCTTTAAGTTACACTAATGGATAGTTTAAAAAGCCCAGAGCATCAATAAAGAATGATACACCAAATAGAGATAGTCAGATATATAATCTGTTTTGAAGCAGTAGGTTGTCAGGAAAATGTGAGGATTTGACACTACATGTATTCTTATTAATGGCATATATCGCAAAGCCATTAGTATACAACATTTTTTGTTAAAAGGATACTACTACATTTTGAAAAGTAGATAAAGATTAACAGATTTGTAAATTCAATAGAACAAATTATAAATAAGCATCACCAATTTTCTAGCTGAACCTAAACATTTTCATGGTAAAATAATTGAAGTTTTAAAACTTGTTATACTCACCGATCGGTTAGTATAACTGTTTTTTTGATTAGTAAGTTAGTGACCCTAGTAGCACTTCTAATTGGTTAACTGAAATAAGTGCCAGAAGCCACTTTTAGATCTCACTAGGTTATAATAATTGGAAAAGAAACCCACATCCAATAGCCAAGTGATCCAGTCATGTCAGGTATGGATCGCATTTGTATTTGTTTTAGATATTTTGTTAATCCCCATTTCTCGAAAATGGATATCAGAGTTTTTAGCAAAACAAAAATTAAGAAACACCAGAGAAGGCGAGAACTTACAAACAAAGCTGCACTAACCCAGGTCTATATTCAACAACAGAAGTTAAATATGATCAACCCAATCATTCTGATGATATTGGACTGCATGTTAATCCATCTATAAAACTATTGGACAACCATAAACACAATCTACTTGTAAAAGATGACTCATCTCTTGACAATTATGATTTCAAAAAAGATGCAAAAGGAGCATAGGGTTTCCATCATGGGTGTGGCTAAACCAATATTCATCATGGCTTAGTTATTCTCCACACTTAAAAGGAACAATGTGTAAATGTGGTACAATTTTCAAACAGGGAACCTTCACCATGGCACCTTATACGAGGTATAAAGACTTTCATGAAAGTGAAAGAAGTCATATTCTTACAGCTTGGCACAGAAGTGCAGAGGTGGATGCAATAACATTTTGGCCACCAGGAAAAAACCCAAATTAAACATTGTTAACTGGACAGTGCTTTGAAGCAGTATGTTGAACAGAACCGGAAAGTACTATATCCAAAGTTTACCACCATTCTATTTTGTTCTACACATGACTTTGCTTCAGTTTAATTTCCTTACTGAATCAGGAGAGATGCTACAATTTGGAAAATGCTTTAGCTAAAGTTCACTATACATCTGTCCATGTACAAAAAAGGAACTAATCAGTCTCTGTAAAGAAACTGAAGAAATAGTTTCTTTGGAAAACAATTCCACTTGATTTTCAATAATTGCTGATTAAAGTGCTGACATATTTTTTTTTGTCTTTATCTAGTTCAGATGGTGCACATTGGACACGAAAAATTCAAAAAGAAAATTGCACAAATAGATGAAGTGTACAAAACTGAAAACTTGGAAGCTGAAGCTATGACCTGGTTTGAACTTTGGTCCACAAAAGGGGAACAATGTGTTAGCAAACTAAAAAATGAATTCATTGAGTTTTTAGAGTTCACTGACCGTTACCCTTCCATTCATCAAAAAATTCATATTACTATAACATCACCAGTAACAACCTGCACGGCAGAAAGGTCACTTAGCACAATGAGAAGGGTGAAAAATATGGTTGAGGTCAACAATGGCAGATGATTGTTTGTCTGGACTTTGTATAATAAGTGTTCATGGAGCAAAAGTTACAGCTAACAAACACAAACTAATTGAAAAAATAATGGGTAAATTTGGACAAGACCAGAGATGTTTACAATTTGTATTGAATAAAAATGTGTTCTTTTCTGTTCTGGGATTGTGAGTTATAATGGGGTTCCACAATAGCAAGGAAAGCATGCTAATATTTAAAAATATATTAAAAAGAATTCCAAATGAATCACAAGTAAAAAGATTACAGAACAAAATCAAATACCTTTGAAAGGAAAGAAAAATAAATTAGCACCTTATTTTTTTTTTACGTTATTATGCTTTCATCACCAGGTGCATTCCTCAAAACTGGATATTGTTTTATCAGTTTGCTTCCCCCTGTAATTTATCTTCTAGATCATTTTGTCATTTTGTCCCCCTCACCAGAAAAATCCCGCAGATGCCCATGGCTAACACCACTGCCAGACTAGTGTAAACAAACTAAAAGCATCCCAAACAATGGAAGCTGGCAAAAATTTGCTTTTCCGTTTAAAACCGGGGACCAGTAATTTGCAATTTGCTGCTGCTATAGATATAGCACCAAGCAAAGCGACAGCCTTTATTCATGTCTCATAAATTGATTCTATTAAGCAGCTCATCCAAGAATATCCAAGTCTATACAAAAGATGCTGAATAGTGCATCAACTTGGTGAAGTAGATGGGTGCTACAACAGCCAAAAGTATTGTTGGCAGGGACTTTGAGATTGGCAAATAACAGTAGCCTGTTCTGTGCATACAGTGATGGTGGCAGAACATCCAAGGCAGTGTGCAGTGCTTACAACTTTTTGACTATGATAAGTTGTCTGATATGATACAGGCAATGAAAGATCAGTAGTAATACAGCATATAGACTGGCCAAATACTCGGCCATAGCTAAAAATGGAGATGCTACATTTAGATGATTTTGGCATCATACTTTCTAGAAAAATAAGCTGACCTATTTCAGCATCAAAATTTTATTGCGGCAACAATGGACAGAGTAGAAAATGATATACATACTTTTAACCAAAGTGCTAACTAAAGCTTTAAAAAAACTCAGAATTATTATTCACTACAAAAGACAAGACTGATAAAAAAATAAAGAAAGAACATAATAGTTTTGCCATCAGCAGAATCTCAATGCATGTTGTATGATTGTACAAGTTTTTTTTTTTTTAAATTGAATATTTCTCTCTTAAGAAGATAAAATTCCAACCTCAGAGTGTATACACACACACACACACACACACACACACACACACACCTTTTTATTTTAACATTAAGAGAGGAAAATAAATCTAAAATTTGTGCTGTTTGTTTTAAGATATATTTAATTTTACTGTGACTAAGAAAATTTCAGCACCGAATTTCTGAAAAGCTCTAGCAAAAACATTTCAAAGGAAATGAATTTAATCATTTTTTAAAAATTCATCCTGAATTGGTCCGTGTAAGTAGAGGAAACTGTATATGTTGCCATGATATTTATCATTATTTAGCAACTGAATGAAGAATAGCATCTATAAAATGGGAATAAGAGTTAGCTACTGTATGTTTACTCAAAAAATATGTTTTTCTTGTTATATAGAAATTAGTTGATCAAAACAATATGTTCCTTTTTCTTGAAAAGGTGGTAAAAAAAATGTTACTTCTAATAGAAAGCATAAAGTTATCTCATACCTGTATTTTCCTATAAGGTGAAAATTCTGCTAGAAAAGACTTGTACAACTAGAGGCAATGCCCTATCTATCTATCTCTTAAACAGTTGAACAGCCCGGTGTTTACTATCATTTCTATGAAGCTGTTGATGTAAAAATTCAGTGAGAGCCTAACAGATAATTCTAAAAGCAGTATGCTAAACACAGCAGCACAATATGGATATTTTGGAGGTCACATCATTAGCATTCAATCAGCTTAAACAGTCATACCCTCATACAAATTTGCCAAGGTTACCAGCATGCCATCACATCCAACAAATTATTAGATGCCTAGTCTGTACCTAACATCAAAGACATTCTGGATGCTGGAAACTTAAAGAAAAGAAATAATTAAATCTGTCCTTAATAAACAAGTAGCACATCAGAAACATCTGTTTATAAAAGTATGGACAACTTTGAAAGGAAGGGGCCCAATGGATGATATATACACTATTGACCAGTTATTTTCTATGATGAATCTGAATTCCAACAGTTCACTTCCAGCCACAGAACTGGGTGTGAAGATGACTTCGAAGAAACAATTTAAATTTTTTATGGTCAACAGTTAGACATGGTAGCTAGTGTTGCGGTCTAAATGGTAATCTGGTAGATGGAAAAACCAACCTAGCATTCATTAATTTGGCTGCTTACATTTCTGTCCTTGAAACCAACTTCTTGACACTGTTTCCACTGGATATGGTAGTTGGCAGGGTAGGACGCATACCCTGTAAGCAAAACACGTGACCTGCCACAGCTAACTGACAGAGCCAAGTGACTTCATCCATGGGCACCTTAAAGTCCTGCTTGTTTTCCTTTCCTTTGTCCAAGTACTTTATTCAACCATGTGACAACAAATGTTACCTTTGTTTTGAAGGTCCTTTTTTCGATGCATGGTGGAAACGTGAGGTTAGAGTAGATTTTAAGCAAGTAAATATCCAAAAATTCATCTCATTACTGTAAGAATTATTATAACCAAATATCTCTCTTAGCAAGCAAAGGCTACCAGACACAAACAAAGATGCCACTTGTGATGACAGAAAGTGTTAGTGAAATGACTGTTAGATTTTCGTCCTACCTGCCCTGGTCCCAGAGTGGGAAGAATATTATACCGCTACCAAGGGAGCACTAACTTTCTCTCACATTCTTCCTGCCCATTCATCTGGTCTTAGTTCCAATTGTTGTTGACAACTGGTATCTATTATATCAAATAATACCAGATGTTGTGACATGAAGGAAAAATGAATTAGATAGGCAGTGTATTCACTTGAAACATTAAAGTAATGTATGTATATTGTATATATACTGTAGCTAGATAATAGTTAGCTGTGTTTTACCTTGCTAAATCAAGGAAACAAAATCTATTTATTTTATTTTTACAATAGTCTTTAATTCATGTAAACACTGAATCTGAGAGCAGTTTATTTCTCTCTGTTATAGAGAGGTGTTAGAATTATTGATTACTCCCCCCTGAAATTGTGCATTTTTATTATACATCTACAGTAAATGATATAATTAATGCAAAAATGTAACAATATCAATTAAAAATTGCTTAAAACAACAAATGTATCTGGTTAAAATTTAGTAAATTAACATGTTCTTTTAAATAAAGGGAGAAAAATAGTTTATTAAAAAACTTTTATTATTATTAACCAGAACTAAGCAAAGCAACTTCGTCACTCATTAATTGGCTAATGAAGAGCTTCATATAAGCACATATGGATACAGTTAAAAGCTTAAAAACAATTATTCTGTAACATAAACATCTCTGGCGCATTTCCCAGTTCACAGCAGAATTCAATTGTTTGTTAATATAGCATCAAAAGTGCATTGGCTGCTGAGTAAATGGTACAGTCATCCAAGAGACCTAACCTCAACCTAGTTATAAATGGGAGGAAAAAAAGTTCCAGACATACCACACAATCTATGATAGAAACACAGCAGGAATAATAACGAATCCTCAAGTGAAACAAATGTACATTTATGTTTTTTTCAATAGCAAATTAGTACAAATTACATATTTCCTACTTGAATTTTATGAAATCCAGTCATCAAAACTGCAAAGTATTTTTTTAGAAAAAACATTAACCACATGTTCATTTATCCATGACAATGGCAAAGAATTTAGCTGTAAAAAGTTATAAGTTTACCAAAAATACACTCCTATCTGTTATACGGTTTACAAACTGCTCATCTTCACAAATGTATACAACTATCAATGACTAAATGGAAAATTGGTGAGAAGGGAATCAAAGGTTTGAGACAAAAAATCTTGAGAATCTCATGTTGCTACCTTTGATAATGTATTTCAAGTCCCCAACAGCAGGTATCATGTTCATCAATTTCCTTAAAATCTTATCTAACTAACATCCTTTAAATTACTACAGATCATTTTTTCTGTGATATTGGATGAGTATCTTGTTCTTCAAATCAAACATTTTCCATCCATGATACAGTAAAAATTGTATGCTAATTACAAGTATGCCATTAATTGTAGTTCTGTGTATCTCAGACTAGTGGACAGAAATGCCCAGGAAGCTGCATGAATGATATGATGATGTTTAATCAATGGCAGCTAAGTATGAAGAAGTTTGAGGTAAATGAGACACGGCTTAGAAGTTTATAACTTAATCAGTGGACTTTAAAAAGATTAAGAATTGCACAAAGTACACTTCACTCATTGATATGCCTACTAACTATGAAAAGTAATACTACTAATGTCATATATACTAAAGACAATGCCTGGACTATATAATACATAACCAAACTGTTCTGATATTATGTTATATACACACACACACTCTCTCTCTCTCTTTCTACCTCCCACTTGCTTATATATAATTTGAAGTCCTGACTTATCTTCCGCTGGGAAAGAATTGGTGGATCAAGAAGATTAATTAACATTTCTAAAGCTTCAATGTGGAATCCTAATCAACATATTCAATCTGTCCATTTCTGGCACTGAAATTGTTCAAACTTTGTTTAGTGAAACAACGAAATGGCAGAGCATGTCAACAAAAAGTCCTGAAATAATGGTGAAGCCATAATTCAGTAACAGCCCTGGGCATTTAGTATTATACCAATAAAAAAAGTTGCTATGTTCACTGGGTGTGCCAAACATGCTTCACCAAAGTTAAACCAATGCTTCTTACAGCACCATCAGGAATCAGTGAAATACCATCTAGTGTACCCTTGCAGCAGCATCTGCCAAACTTAATATATGTATGTCCCTTTGGTGCATCAACAAGCTGACATTACCAAACCAAAGCCCAGAATTTGTTTTGTCACTCTCACAATGCCTGAAACTTGTATGTATTGCATATATTTATAGGTAAGCCTTATACCATCAAAGTAAATACTGTACAAATAAATAACAAATGTAATAAAATACCAACAACAAAAAATCCATAAAGTGTTAAATATATATATATATATATACCCAACTCCTTCATATTACACGGCAGGAGGGGTGGGTTTCTCCAGGCTGGACTCTCTAGAACAGAGTTTTCTCTCTGTGTGTCCTTATAGTAATTGGGGAAGTGGGGGTAGGTTTGAGCCACTGTTTATTTCTGTTATCGCCAACAGGAGCTGGAAGTGGAGAGGGTCTGATTTTTCTTTAATTGTTTTTATCTTTATTTGAATTAATGGATGGAGACAGCAAATCAGTTCTTCGCAGTGTTTCAAGCAGAAACCTGACAGACACTAATTTAACGATACTGAAAACTTGAACAATTCTTTGCAATGTTAGATGAGCACTGCTGTCTATAAAATCAAGCAACTTAATTTACTCTGTAACTAGAAGCCCCCTTTACTACGTGTTTTTCTACCAGCGAATAGCTTACTGTTTAAAAATATAACATTCGTCACTTTAAAAGAAGAAATTAAAGATACTGCTAATGCAAAATGATGAAATGGCAAACTCAGAGTAAAATACATGCAGACAATAAATAAAAGAATGGTTACACGAATGAATCAACTGACATACTCCGACTGCTTCCTTTGTAATTATTCTTGGATTCTTTATCAGGAGGTAAAGCGAAAAATCAAGAAACAAAGTCTCTTCAGGCCAAATTGTGTTCATATACAAGCCTTTAACCAATGCTGGAAAAATCAACCAATACAATTTTGTTACATAAAATGGAAACTTGCATTTTAATTTATAGAGATGTGAAAATGTAGTTTTAAGAAAAACCAAGAAACCAACTGGTTGTCAGGCCAATCCAACTACAGAATGCAATCCAACATTACTATTTAAATAAAATTTGCTATTAAAACTTTGCTCTTCCAATCAAATATATTTATATTTAATTATCCTTATAACCATTAACTATTCCATTTGTTGGTTCATCAGCCAAACAAATCCGGTGTAAATTCTTGACACCACACAGAAGCAGCCATTTGCATTCTTTGTGAAGATCATAGCGAATCCCGAATGTCAATTTGATTTGCATAATTTCATTCTGGAGACCAATGACGACTGATAGACTGACTGAATAATCTCATCGCCATAGCAACTACAGTTTGACTCGCATAACTAAAAACCCAGAGAGAAACGAGAATCAACAATTGGCTTGGTTAGTTCAGACATTTGCCACAGAAATACCTCTGTATGTCACTGGATTCAAATAAAGCCAAATCCCACAAAGGGGAAAAAAATCCGGAAAATATTCACCAGATTATTGAATGTGCTTAGAAAACAAAAACTTTTAAAATGTTGGAGTGGTGATTCTGTTGTTAATGTTTTACTTAGAGCAACTGAGAAATTAGCAATTATTATGGAAGGTTCAAAATTAGAAAGAACAATGACTACAAGTAGTGCATATGACATGATATATGAATAATTTGATATATTTTTGACAATGTAATTTACAAAAACATATGGAAAATGAGCATCTCTATTTGAAATGCTCAACACCAGTATTGAGAGATATTTTGATACTTAAAAAAGAAGTTACATTTTATAATGCAATTGATTTAATCTAAAAAAAAATCTGGGCTTCCGGTCAGGGCACGGACTTATGAGATTGGTAATCTTCTCTTATTTGTTAACTGTCATGAAGCCATGCCCAAGGTAATAAAGATATTATGTCATCTAATTATAGAAACCATTAGGGTCTTAATGTTTTGTCAACTTCTGCGTTAAAAAAACAAACAACCCGAGGATTAATTTACCATGCAATAAGTATTGGAATCAATTCTAAATAGACAGGTGTTTGCTTACATTTTGCCAGTGGAAGAAAATTACTGTCAATGACTTTTTTTCTTTCTTAGCACAAATTGGAAGTCAAATGTCTGCAAGATCAACATAAAATATATGTAAATTGGCATTATTTTGCTGTTACAGAGAGGAAAAAAATCTGCAAGTTGCAGCATATTTATAGATATAAAATATACACATCAAATTTTCAAATAAAACTGTTAATGTAGTGATAGGAATCTACATATTAATCATTATTGTATATTTTCAACTATTGCTTAATACAACTCTTTTACCGACAGAGCTATTAGTTTAGAAATATCCTGTACCTTTGCAGTCTTAATTGTAATTTACTAATAGAATCCTTCATCAAGCATAAAAAAGGATATCTTGATCAAGTGTCTTGTGAGATAAAGGAACTTATTCTTTTTTACATTAAACATTTTCCAACAGTGCCTAATAAACCGATGCGTGTATGGAATATTTTACTGATGCGTGCACACACAGACAGACAGACAGACAGAGGAAGGGCGAGTGAGAATGACTGTTTGATGAGAACATGCAGGCTAGATTACTGTCAACCTTGACAGGTAAGACAGCGCAACACCTGTAGGCTTAATTTGTACAATGTCGACAAGGACCCAAAGCAGATGCACGTGCAAGAGATTTTCTGTTTTTTTTTTTTCTCTGATATCTAAATGTGCCCATGACCTTTACGATGCTAGTTTTGATCCAGAGTCAAGCTGCGATAGCAGGGGCTAGCGATGCTCTTACAATGACTCATGAAAACGTCCCATTTTATAAAAGTGAAGCTACACAAAAAAACAATCTCTAATGCAACTAATTCTTTCAGCAAAGAGCATTGGGGGGTTAACGCCACTAACAACAGCTGATGTTTTCCAGAAAGGTTTTTATTAAATCTAAATTTCAGTTCTGAATCATTTTGGAATCGCTGATTTAAAGGTTGCAATTGTAATATAATATGCAGTAAGTTGTTAAACGTAGTTAAGGGGGTAAATGCATTCTAGACTGATGGTCATACAGTTCAGCTCAATCAAGGTATGCTCCCCATTTTTCTTATTTAAAGTAAACAAAACAGCCCATTATGCCTGATGAACATTTTCTTCTAGGGAAATAATGCATATTTTATTGCTTTACCTTGATATTTTTTAATCTCTATAAAGGGAGACTACTGACATATATTGTAGCTAACCAATAAAGCAATTAATAATAATTAAGAACTGCTTTATTGATTAATTTTAAAAAGCCAATTCATATCAGATAGGAGTGTATGAAGGATTTAAGTAGCAGAAGGGGGGGTTTAAATTGGATCAGCATGCAAACCTGAGAGATGGATGATATACATCTCTGTCTGCCAAGACTAGACAAATGATTGCTGATCCTGTTACCAGCAACTCCAGTTATCCTACACCAGCACATCAGGAGTTTCTCCACTCTCAACACTGATTAAAATGGAAGGATTCTGACAAAGGTTCCACTACCTTATGAAAATGGATCTGGACTTACCACCACCAGAAAACTAGATAGGGCCCCAACTCTGGTGAAAAGACACACATGGCTCCTGCCTCACTGGACTGGGGTTATTTAGTATATCCATACCCTGGTTATCAGGCTTGTAAAACATCATGTACCCATCACTCTACCCTGGTGGGTGGTTACATTCCACAAAGCTGCTGCTAAAAAAAAAAAAGAAAAAACAGAACAAACATAGAGCAAATGGAAAAGCTTAACTCCATGAAGGAGCTGACATTGTGGTATTTCTATTTGATCTTATTGGGCCCCTTCCCTGGTAACAAAGTGTCAAAACCAACCAAGTGGATCACCAGAACAGTTACAGAAAACATTTCCTAGCTTTACCAGCAGATTTTGTTTGTCTTTAAGACAACATTTCTACATTCCTACTTTGTAAACAAATCAAAACAAAAAAAATTCAAATAGATGCCAAAACCAAACTCTATTTGTTTGTCTTTCAAGCATCTCACAAAGTAAACAAACTTAGGTAACTGGAGCATGCCTACAAAATGCCATATTTTCTTACATATCTAACCATCATTTTGCTTTCTTTCCCCCTTCTACACCACATTAAAAGAACCAACATTACCGACTAATGGTGTAAAGCAACCTTTAACTACTGCTAATCCAGTAATCAACACGACTGGAAATTCCTTCAGCTAACTAACGAAATTTCAAAAATAAGTTGTAAGTAGATAAGTACACAAGGCACAACTAAATAGTTTTTAAAAACATTTTGTTGTTTAATCCTTCTTTCAGTTCTCGTCTTTTAAAGGAAAAATGGTCATTTTAAAAGCAAAAATTATTTCTTGTCTTAAATATGAAACTAATACCAAAGGTCATTTTCTTAACCGAATCATGAAGATCAGAGTTCTATATACTAATGCACAATAATGAGCTTGAGTAGAATTTGATTATCTGAAATACAGGTGTTATTAATGATGCACAACAGCTGCTGGCCAAATTGACATTTAGGTCTGAAACTATTACATTTTATAGCTCATTTTTGTACAGGTTAATTCACAATGCTTTGTTTTATTGAACAACACCTGCTTTACCTCCATCCTATACTGACCTCCTTCCATTCCTGACATATTGTTAAAGTATCAGTTATACCCACAAAGTATAAAGTAAAGCTCTAACTATATTTCAGAAAATAATCTGCATAATAAATAAAACAAAAGCATTTTAAAAACAACGAAAAACTATAAAAAATTTAAAAAAAAAAAAACAAGTCAAGCCAGACAAAAAGTGTCCAGGTGAAAATGTGTCTAAACATTAACTTCCAATGCATTCTCAAAAACAAAACATCTGCACATCTTATAAGTCCAAGTTATTTCTTCAAAAATTAGTTGTTCTTAACGACTTATTTAAAATTGATCGTTTTTTCCTCCAATATTATAACTTTCTCCACATCTCTCAATTGTCAGGAAAATCCCGTGTATTTCCATCTATTTGACATTTAAAAAAATCAGTATTGGGAGTAATTTAGACTTAAAATGAATACATGTAAGGTCCGAAATCCATTTCATCATTCAGTCAGAAATATGCAAAGCCCATATCATCTTCAGTATAATTTTCTTTTCACCAGACGTATTTCTTCTCCACTACTACAAGCAGAACTGTGAAGAAGTTGAAGGTAAAAGAGATAGATTAGCCATGTGCTAGTTCCTATTTTGTAAATCATTCGAGGTGAAACAGTATATCTGTTAGTACCAGTTCTAGATCTCGGTAAGTAAGAAATTATAAGTACTTGACCTTTGAACACAGATACCTTTAAGAGTGATAATGTTAGTCTAGTCGTTAACCTCTGCGGATGTGTGCAGGAGAGAGAAAGATCTTTACATCATATACAGTTTAGAACTTAAACAACTTTCCAACATCATTGTCTATCTGAAGCAGGGTTTACCACAGCATGATCAGGTGGATGTATTTAATCTTGAAATGTTTTTTGTCACTAAATTAAAAGTTTCATCACAGTTCACAAAGAAAAACAACAATTCTGGATGTGCAGCACTCCTTTCAATATGTGAACCCTTACAGCAGCCCAAGCCATTTCAAAGGGCCCTTTGACTACTGGCTTGGGATTGCCGAATCTTTTGTTGTTGATGCAAATGGTAGTGACAGAGGCAATTAATATATGTCAGCAAACAGCTGACAGTGAGGCTTGAAAGGATGAATGATTTTAAAAAGTGAAGACATCGCAGACAAAGTACCGTCAAACAAACTGGTGATTTCAAATTTTTAAATTAAATTTGTCATTGAAATTTATTATTATTATAGCTGGGTTTTTTTAATTTGATTACATTAACCTTTTCAGTATTTTATTAAAACATATTCATAAAGCCTTCCATCTCAAAATCCATTTTTATTTCATCAAAATGAAAAAAACGCATAAGTTTAGATGGTAATAATAAAGAAAAAAACACAAAGTTCATTTAAACAAATTCACCAATGGCCACCAAACCACATTAAACCAATTCAACATTAAGTTCTACCTCTAACAATATTCAACTGCACTATCTAAAAAGATTTTTATTTGAAAGGATAAACCTGAATCCCTAGAGTTTTTAAAATTGACTAGTTTACACTTTGGTTTAAATGCTAAAATTATTAATTCTAAATTCTCAAATAGATGTCAGAAATGATTAATTGAAAGTTCTCCTGTACAGATAATTTAGAGACCAACATCCTGTGTTTTTAGAAGCGATATCAGAGCCCATACAAAAAAGTTGTGATCCACAGGTAGACGCCATACAACACAACGCACGGTTGTGATCCGCAGGTAGACGCCATACAGCACAATGCAAGCTTTGACAAGCTTAAGGTGTTATCAACAGCAGCACTGCAGTACCACCCAAACAAACTTGAAAAGTATTCAAAGTTTATATTTTAAAAATTCCTTCATAATTAATTGCACAAGTTATTTAAAAAAATTAATTTAATTTTGGAGTAAAGTAAATCTGTTAATTGGTGGATTTTTAAATTGAAAACAAATGTTACATTTTTTCTGTGTTACCAATTTGAATAGTTTAAAAATCAAACTTACTATAAATATAAATTTTAACAAATAAAGAAACAAAAGAGTAATGGTAAAGTAACGAAGTACAGCCTAAGAAGATATTTTGAACACTGTATCCATTTTATATAAAAAATAATTTACATATACATTAAAATTAAAAAAAAAAAAAACATCATCAGGCTTCCAAAGCACTAACTATATAGTGCAAACAGTGGAAAAAATTGGTCTTCCGTGACACCAAGAAAAGTGTTAAGTATCACAGTATCCAGGGGAACTCCAACATTATCTACTTGTACATGCAATTATGCAAAACAGTGAGCCAGGAACAAGTGGTAGCAAATACAATAACAGCTTTAACAGATTTCCAAGTAAAGCAGGAAGGTTACAATTAAATTTATGAAGAAGCTTACTGATGCAAGCACTGATAATACATTCTAATGGACCACTAGTAAATAAGATGTTGCATCAAAGCTGAATATTTAAAAAAATTTTCCACTTCCAAGGTGTGTATCTTGAAAAAAATCCAAACCACCCATTGTATTTGCCATTTTTTGTAAGGCTGATCAGCAGTTAAGCTACAGGACCTGAGGTAAACAGCCAGGTGTGGCTGCTAAACATGGGGCAACACAGAGTCGTCATCCAACTCTGGCAAAGTACAATGTGGACTGTTAGCACATTCCATCCAGACCAATTTGTGGCAGGTTCACCAGATCCAGACTGTATGGAATTGGCTACATACAATCTGCTTGTTTGCAAGCTAGATATACAGTATCTCGCACATTCTCAACACCAGCCTGGCAGCAGGCATGACTAGAGTTGGACAGAGCTCATTCACACTGTACCTTGGCTCACTTATCTAATCAGAGTAAATTCAACTTTTGCTTTGCTGTCGGTCAATTACATGTCTGGCGGGAACCAAACTGATATTATGCTGACTGTAACATTTTTGACAGAAACCAATTTCAGGTGGCAATGTTGTTGTGTAAGTTATTGTGACCACGAAACTGAACTAATTCTCTTTGATTGAACTGTTACGGGCCAGCAGTACCTGGATAAAACCATTAGACCTGTTGTTAATATTGTTTACACAAAGTCACAATCATTAATTCACATTCACAGTTGAGAATGTAAGGATCCAATATGAAAGTATATCAGAAGCCACCTTTAAAAGACATCATCTTCCATGGCCTGAATCTTCCCCAAAGTTAAATCCCATAGTACATAAAAAGCAGGTACGAGGTGTACTGCAATACATGCTAGTAATGGTCATGTGACTAGGTGAGTAGATAGTGAATATTTGGTATCCCTAGCATCAAACAACATCCAGATATTGTACAAAATAAACTCTGCACGTCAAACTTTATGGTCAATTTTGAATTTTGTGCAAATGTTTAATGAATTAATACAAATCAAATCACAATAGCTATATATTGTTTTGACTGGTTTATAATCAATTGCCAATTTGAGAAAAGATTAATGGGCTAATATAAAAAAAACCAAAACCAACAAATGGAAAAGGACAGGAAAATTATTTTAATTTTGTGATTTGATTTTGTTTTAAATTTATTAGAAATATAAAACTTGAATATCCTCACTTTTTCTTCCCTGTGACAACTAATGTTGTAAATATTTTATGTATCCTGTAATTATTAAAAACATAATTTACATAACACATTAGGTTGTTACAAAAGTTTTTTTCTGCTTTTTTACCACAACAACGAGACCTCATACCGTTGCTGAACATGATAATCAAAGTAAGTTCCATTACAATCAGTACACTTCTGACAATGAGTTACAAGCACATTTATACCATTTTGAAAAAAAATCTGGATTTCTGGAGTCAATAAACTGCTGGAAGGCAGTTTTACTTGCTGCTCGGTTGGAGAAGGATTTCATAAGGAGGAAGCTGTTGAGGTGTTTGAAAAGGTGGTAGTCTGTGGGAGAGAGGTCTGGTGAATAGGCTGGGTGAGGGAGAACTTCGTACCCCAATGTGTTCAGTTTCTGAAGAGATTTTTGCAACATGAAGACGGCCATTGTTGGGCCTCTTCAATTCACCAATGCCGGCTGTCATTGGGAGAGTTTCTGATGAACAACTTTTAATTCACGATAGTACCTTTCAGCTGTGATGGTTTCGCCAGGTTACAAGAAGTTATAGTAGATGACACCAGTTGCAGTCCACCAGGTAGTGACCATTACCTTCTTTGCATAGAGGCTAGATTTTGGAATGTGGTTAGGCTCCTTGTCGCTGTCGAGCCACTGTGCTGATCATTTGCGATTGTCGTAAAGGATCCAATTTTCATCACATGTAATGATTTGGTCAAGAAATTGGTCATTTTTGTTTCTTATGACAGTTGAAGAGCAGAGATCTCCAATCAACGATTTTGTTGTTGTTCATTCAACTAGTGAGGCACCCACTTGTCAAGCTTCTTCACCTGGCCGATTGCATCAAGATGCCGGGAAACAGTTGCAGTGCTTATGTCGAGCTCTCCAGCAATTTCTCTCACTGGTTTTCTTGGATCACCTTCAGCTGAGGTTTTTAGATGATCGTCATCACAGCTGGAAGGATGTCCGCTACATTCCTCATCTTCGAGGCTCATCTCCTGATTGATACTTTGCAAACCATCATTGTGCTGTGTACTCATGTGCTGTATCCTTGCCCCATGCTTGCATAATGTTACGAGTTGCCTCGCTCTCTTTGTGGCCTGGTTTGAACTCGTGAAGCAAAATGGCACAAAAAACTATTCTATCCCTGCTTCACTCAGAACCCTGAAACAAATATCCATCTTATGATTTTTTTTTTCAATCACTCAAATGGACACACTAGATCCCTGCGCAAAGGTTGCCATGTGCTGCGGGTCCCTCAGACTGCCAAAAAGCTTCTTTTGTACCATAGTCCCCTCTGCTCAGATTTGTCACCTAAGGCCATCATGTAGTGGGCAGGACTGCAGCAGATGTTTTGTTGTCATGCTGCCTGTCTGGCAGGGGAACTGGTCTGACTGACCAATTCTGAACCTGGTAAAGTGGTAGTGGTTCATTCGGTTGTGGCCAGTCAGCAGCCTGAATGTGAGAACCTGCTCGGGCCTGGAGAACAGGTAATAAGGGTCATTTCCATTGTATCATGGGTGTTGCTGCAGCCACTTGTTTTTGTTGCTTTGCCTTAATGATAGTCTTGATTTCTTTGAAGGTGGTGGACCTGTCATTCTGTTCCTTTGTAGTGCTCTCTTTCACAAGAGTGTCTGCAGCTTCATTGCCTAGTATGTTGCAGTGAGAGGGGACCCACTCCAGGACAGCCATGTGGGTTCTGTACAGAGGGAGTAGGGCGGATGACAGGTCATTCAGTTCTGTGTCTCTGGCAGTGTCTAAGGCCTGCAGAAATGACTTTGCATCACTGAAGAACACAACATTGTGGGTGGAGAATGGACTGTGTTCTATGTGGGTTGCACCTGTCTTGTTTAAAAAGGTAGAAAACAGTATATAATTTATCTACATACACCTTCACAAGCTTGAATTAACAAAATATAAAAACCGGCAAAACTTTTATAATGATCTAATAATGAGAGTTATGCAAACCATTAGAAAATAGCATTCCATCATTTTAAATGTTATGAAATTTTTTTTGTTGTTGCAAGTATACATAGTTCTCAATTATGCCTCCACTTTTGTTTCTTTCCTGGTACATAAACTTTGCCTGACTTCATGTAGAGATACTCCAATATCCAGTTGGCGTTGGAATGCATCCAATTTTCGTGGCACCCCTCTGCAAGTTATAACATTTGTGAATGGTGAGACTACTCTGGGTTTAAGTATGGGTGCTGGGATAGATACTGCCATGATGGCACAAGGGGAAAAGAGCCAGGCTACTGGCTGACTGTGGAAAATGCATCCATGAAATCATGTAGCATAAAGCTTGGTGTAAGTTCATGGAAATTGCCTTTTTTTTTGGTAATTTTTCTTCTATCAGTACTATTATAATTCCAACACACTAAGAAATTATAGTTAACTTGAAGAATATAAATGTACCAATCTCTAAAAAAACCAAAAAAAAACCTCCTGCCTAATCAGATACCTTTTACCGTAAACCCAATAAATACTAAAGTTAATATTTATTGCAGGTAAGCCTATTTTTCCAGTCACCCTTCATTATCTTGAGGGGCTCGGTCACATGCTGCTACATTTTTGAGAAAATATACTGCTACTTGTCTTACATTTACTAATACAAAAAGGTAAAACCTGTATTAAATTTTATTTATTTGTCATTTGCTTATAATAATATAAAACAATAATTAATAAATAACAAAAGTTGAAACCAAATTTTAAAAAAATTCTAAAGCTGAACAGTGTATCTTAAAATTAAAATATTTTGAAGTGCCTCATTTTGTTTTGTAAGAGCCACGAATATAAACGTTACTGCTGGAAACAAACATTCATGGTAACTAGTGTCATTGGAATAAGCACACACAACAAAAGCCAACTGATATAGTTTAGAATATGATGCTTTCATCTCTCTCCACCATTCTAATAGGTTTATTTCCAACAATGGAGTCCCTTAATTACGAAGCAATAAACTGCTGCTGACCAACACTGTTGATGTCTCACATCCATGCTGCCACAGACAACATTTCTTCAGGGTTAACTCCAGAAGAGAATAGGTTGCTAGCCATTCCAGTAAAGAACTTGTATGCTTTTCCATAGATGCCCACAATAACTGTAAATGTATAATAAAAATACCCCGGCTCTAAATAGTACAGCAATAGTACTAAATCTGACTGAAATAACTTGTCTCTTAGATTCATTGCTTGCACAAGAAAAGCTGGCATTTGCTTTTAGCTGCTTCTACTCTACTGTGAGCCATGCTCAGCAAGTCTCCTGGAGCTACGTCTTCTTACTGCAGTTATCATGCTGCATATTTTGCAGATTTTGGTGTCAGAACAATTTTTCCAAACTTATAACATTAAGCTATGCTTTTGGCCAATAACATTAATAAACTCTTCGTAAAAATTTACATAACTACAGCAGTTGTGCAAGCATGTCATGCTAAGACCATGTTGCAATAAGTCCATAGTAGGCATTCTTAAATTTTAATTCTTTATTTTGAAGTTACTCATATGAGAGAGATTCTGTTTCTTTATAAGAGAATGACCTTGAGCAATTATCTTACAAATTGATTCTCCATGCTGCCCATACAACTGCCAAGATTACTAGGATGAATCTCAAATTCATTGTGTGTGTGTGTGTTTGTGCATCTTCATTGACATCATCTTCTGCATCTCCAATCAAAGTTGATAAAAATTCAAAGACCATGCCGTATAATCTTTGGTGAGTGAAAAAAATTTGTTTGACATTTAGTTCCTAAGACAATCTCTTTATTGCTCTCCGCAAAATGATTCACAGAAAAATCTCTCACTGACCAAGGCTCAACGCCCCATAAAACAGTGTGTGGATAACTTTAATCTCTTAATACATTAGATTTTGTACACATGTGCACCCAAACAAATGTTATTTTTTTTAGAATTTCCTGAGTAAAAATTAGACTACACTGTGTAAAATAAAACTGCATATTATTAGCTTAGATAAATGTAAAAAACTTTGATTCATTAATGTGGTCAGGTGGTTGGACAACTGAACTGTTAGCACTGAGAGCCCCAAATTATAATCCCAGTTTGGCAAAGCTTTCTGACATGATTTATTCTTGTTCTTTATTACCCAGCCATGTGGGCTTCCTCCTACATCTAAAAACAAAAAAAATTCTAAGAGTGGTTTTCACTCATAGCCTCCAAAATTGAATAGTAGTTGTGCAATTATCAAGGGGTACATGGACATGAAGTGACAGACATCCATTACTGACAGTTCATAAACTATCATTCGGAAAATGAAAAATGATTCCTTCTTCCTTTTTAATCTGAATAATGCATTGAAAAGCTTAAACATTAAAATACATTTGACAACATGTAAATTATCTGGTATTTCCTCATTCGGTATCTCAGACTTCATTTATTTATTCCTTAAATTGTTCTGAGTAGTATATTTTTAGTTTAAATATGAATTACTTTCCACAAATATGCTGCCCTTCAAATGGGAGCAATGTATAAGAAGTTATGCAGAAAATTAGCAGAAAGGTCCACAGATACGCTCGGACTTGTAAATGTCGAACAAAGCATCTCACACCTCGGAATGCATAATAATTAGTTTTAAGCAAAATGGTATTTACCGTGACTATGTGGGCTAATTTGAGATATTTGCATATAGTGTACATAATAGACAATCTACTCAAATTGCACTAGATAAAGGCATGGTGCTTAATTAGACTTGAGAAAGTTACATTACTTACATGAGAAACTTTTCACAGAGACCCTAGATCAATACATAATAAAGAGAGAGAATAGTTGATAGATTGGAGCAAGCAATCTTTGTCAAGAGAGTAAAGTGGCAGTGCTCAGTCACAAATCTGTAAAGTATCAGAGGTAATTTGAATTGATCGTGGGCTAATCAGTATGAAAATAGAGTCAAAACTGGATTGTGTAGGCCATTTTATGATTTTAGGTCCACTGGAATTTAAGAAAAAACACAAAGAATACAGAAAAAAAATTCAGTTTAGACAATGTTGTAAAACAAAGAAACAATCAGGTAAATGATATCTAATTCAAAAAGTTGATGGCTATATGAAGAGTTCAGTGAAGAAACCGCTTAGTCGTGACCAAGATTGAGTTTCACCATTGGAAAATGAGGAAAAAAGCAGTGATTTAGTTCAAGAGAACACATTTGAGATTTCAGAGGATTACAGGAAAGCAAACGTGCAAGCAGAATTAGAATTCACTAGCATGAAAGTAAACTGATGTCAGCATCAGAATCAGGGTTACTTATAATTACAATGAAACAGTTTAAGCCACCTGGATATCTCAAATGTTTAATAATTTAGAAACACAAATAGTTAGCTAACCCTTGCAAAGCAATACCATTTATTTACGTGCTGGGAGCATCAAATGTCATTAAAGAATTTTAAAGCTGCATGATCACAAACATTTAAATTATATATCTATAAATCCAAGAGATCTTGGTAAATTGTTAGAAAGCTTCCTGACACATGGAAAAACAAAAAAGTAATTGATTAATTTATAGAATCTAATTTTGTTGTTGTTGATTTAAAACCCAGCAAATTTAATTTCTTTTCAATGTGGGTTTAGATAGTAAATCCAAATAAACACCGTCAAGATGTAACACGCAGACTACTGATTTGAAGGTTGCATGCAACATGTCCATAAGAATACAGTGTAAAGACAGCATTTCTTAACGTTTCATATAAATGAAGAGTTATATGCAGTGGGGTTATAGCTTTCCAGAATGGCTAAAATAATAATATTCTATTAAAGAGACAAAATTATTAATATGCTAACAGTCACAAGTGAAATTCAAGTTTATTCACAGTAACCACAAGAAAAAAACATGAACCACTTCATCCAAATGTGTTTATGTGCACCCTGTATCTCCAAAAATGGGATAATGGTCATTTCTGATGCATGGGTGTCTCTAAATAAAACTGTGCATTGATATACACCGTAGTTTTAACATGATAGCTAGCAAGGTGATACAATAAAGTACACACTTGTTCTGACTCTAATAGGTCTTTAGTATTTTGACAGATGAGGACTCAGAAAGGAATTCATTAAACTAATTCAAAAGCCAATTGAGGAAACAACATTTTGAGAGAACCTATGCATGTAGACATCAAACCAAATCTACCCACCACCAAAAAGTATACTACAGATTAGAAAACCAGCTCTTGAGAATAGTGAAATACACAGAAAAACACGCACCATTCTATTACTTCAGATGTTACTATCATGGCATAATAGCTTTAGGCAAAATTTTGCAATTTTTAACTGATACAATCAACTGATATCAGCTAATACATTCTAAAAATCTCACACAAGGATATTGTACATTTGATGCATTGCATTTTTCAAACTCCTATCACCACCTCTGTTGACATGAAATTACTAATATTTTGGGGAACTCTTCTTGTTGCATCCCAAGGATAGATGCAAGGATAATTTCCATTAACCTTGATTCCATTGATAATATGGTCCTAATGCCAGTCAGAAATCTTGTACATGTCAAATACCGTAGTTATGCCACCAATTTTCACAAACATCTAAACAAAACAATAAAGCAATTTACTCCAATGTAATGGCACAGAGGGTTAATTTTATATTTTCTCTTCTATTGTGAATGAGAGCAACTACTTTTAGTGTTGACATTTTTTAAATATGTCACAGCATTAAGAATCTCCAATGACTGCAGACAATAAGAAAAAGCATTGAAGCCTTCAGAATTTCTAGATGTTGGCAGTAATTTTGCAGTGAAAGCAGTTTCCTTGAATCTGTGGATTTGGGTTCTTACACAAGTTTATGAGACTTCATATTTTCTTCTTGGAATTTAACGAAGAAAAATAATAAACACAGAACTGAACGATTTAAAAAAGGGAAACCTATAAAGTAGTACTGTCACATTTACGAAGAATTTTTAATCATGGCTAACAGAATTTAATTATTTATGAATCGAAGTTGAAATCTATACAATAAAACTGGTTATATTTTAGCTTGATGTTTCTTAAACTTGTCAAAGAAGCACACACTGCAAAAGTTTTTTTCTAAATAACAACAACAACACAAAAATAAACTAAGTTAAAGAAACTGGCTAGTTAAAAAGTGAAGGGTTAGGAGATTTATAGGCAGTGCATTGAAAATGTATCCATAATAAAGTCATATTTTAATTCCATGTTTAACTAAACAAATACCTTATTTTATTAATATTCAAAACTTTAAACACACACACACTTTAGCTAACCTTATGTTGTTGATTTTTTTTTGGAAAATGAAACTTTATAAAATGAAAATGAATTTTATTAGTAATTCTGTAATGAAGATATTTCATTTTCAGACTTGGATGTTGTCTTTATTTTCTTCAGAACTTATCAAGAATTGATGGAAGTTCTGAGAATACTAAACCCTTCTAATGTTTATCAGATCTTTGCTGCTACTTTTGTCATACCACGTGATTAGGGAAACTTCATTTAGCAGCTGATTAGAAACTAGTGAGAAATAAATGATTATCTCACTTTTAAATACTATAAAATTGTCACAAAATTAGAAATTATTTACGTAAAATGTCAGGGTTAGTAGAAAATCTTAAAAAGACTGCACTTTCAATATACTGTTAATGACTAAAAACTACTGACATTTTATTAATGCAGAGGAAATAAATAGAAGAAAAAAAGAATAAGCAGATTACGACCATCCGCGATCTTACAGATTCGTCTGAGAGAAAATTAAAGACGTTAATGGTTAATTTCAGAAATCGACAGTAGTCACCTTTAACAATGGGGAGACAATCACCCATAACCAGCCGACAGCTGAAATATTCAGAGAATCTTAAAATGATTGCTGTAAAAAGGCAGAGATGATCTCTGACCTCAGTGTGGCGGTACTTCCATGAAGGATCTTCAACTGATGGAAGATTGTGACTCAGATAAAAGGCATCCATGATGTTCTTCTTCTTTTCCGCTCTTAATGAATTAAATGTGTCCTTGAAAACTTTCACACCATTACCCATAAGCCATGATGAATTCTGTAATTCACCAGTCCCAGACTTCTGACCTTAAGTAAAAGTCATTAATAAACCAAAGACAAGAGAGCATGAGGCAAAAAGGGAAATCAGAATTCCTGGCAAGTTTCCCCCCTGCTGATCTCATGACTACTATCATGGAAACAAACACCGAACAAAGAGGCCAGTCTTCCAACATACCCATGATGCATCATAGCTATTTAAAAGTAATACAATACATAGCAGTTAAGCTCTCTTCTTAACCCAAAAAATTTCAAAGGTGAGCAAATATATTCTGCTTCAATCTTCTAGAACTGTAAGTTAAATCTTGTAATTAGAAAATTGGGTACTGTATCTTTCTCCATGATGATGACAGAACCTATGATTACAGCATATAATAAATCATTCCCAGGTAGCCAACATATAGCCATAACTGTGCTGATGATAAAGAACAGCCAAACAGGAATGCTATGGCATTCTGTGAAATCATCAAAAACAAAACAAAATTTTAAAAAAGACAATCAGTGAAAGAAAATTGCATAAGTTAAAAGCTTGTTCTAGATAACAAGTTGATTTTAAAGCAAAAGGTCTATTTTATACTCAAACTGACAGAACCATTTTTCCTTATCTCAAACTTTTGTTTGTTTTTTTTTTTAAATCAAAGGCAAAAGAATTGGGAAAGCAAAGCAATGAATTAGAACCTCCACTATCTTTCACAAAAACAGAATGTACTGAACAGATAAAAATGCTATGAATATGGAATAATCTGAATGAAAAGCGCTGTTTGGTATTTTTATCACAAGGACCTGAATTTCATACATGTTAAGAACATACATAAGACAAGAGTATGGCAACTTCGTGCTGTCAATCTCAATTTCTGTAGAAATGCAATCAAGCATGAAATGTACTCTTTCTTTAAATCATATGCATCATATAATCTGGTTCAACACCATGCAAGCTTGTTCGTTAGTCTATACAACCACAGCAATATGACTCTGTATATACAAGAGTTTAAAGCCCAGGTATGGACACATTAGTGTAAATAATGCAAGCCTGAAAAGAAATGGTAAATTTGGTTTTACATCTAAGACTTAAAGATGTCTTAAATGGTGCACATTAACAGCAAGAGAAAGTTTTTTTTAAAAAAAGAAAGTCCCATTCACCAACAAATTTTGTCAAAAGCAGCACCACGTTGACAAAGGCCAGTGATCCGCAAGAATTCGCCACATACAAATGACCGTAAATACCTATCCTTTCATTAGAAGTCACAACCACATACAATCAATCAAAGAATTAAATATTTCACAAGTTAACCTCGCCTACATCACTGTTTTATTTCGCTGTCTTAAAGTAAAAACTCAGAGTTTCGTTAAAGATTTTAGTAGCACGTGATAGACTGAAGTATGAGAAAAAAACAAACACAAAGACCTTTAAATATAAAAAAAGAATAGGAAATTAGCAGTGAATTACATTGATGGATTGGAGAAGGTAATGATAGCAAGAAACTGTTCAGTTCATGTGAACTTGTCGTTAGTCATGCCACTACTGGTGAACTCTGACCTAAAGTGCGTGGTAACACATATTACGCAGCTGTAGCAGATGATAACAAGGTCAAAGAAGAAAAAAACAAGAAAAAAAAAATAGCTGAAGAACAATCCATTGTGGTAACACAATGATCAAGTGTGTGAACAAAGCCTGTTCTCATTTCCAAATCGAAGCTGATTATTTTCTGGATAATTCCTATGCCGGTCTGTCAGGCTGGTCTGAATGCTTCCTTGTTATGTACACTGATTTTTCTGATTTGTTAATCTCGGCAGATAAAAGCTATGAACAGCGACTGTCCGATTCAAATCAAATGACAGTGGCACAATGAACAGCAGCCAGCATAACCGGCGAATAAATAAATAAAAAAATTTAAATTCTCATTTCATCCAATAGTGACTAAATTAATCTTACAAAATAACAAATTATGCTAATATAATACAATTGCCTAAAAAACGTGCAAGTGCTGCCAAACTCTGGCTGTATTTTGACATGTAATCACTGACACAAATGATAATTTTAACAAGGTTAAACCACTTAAAGCTGAAAGGACTGTTCTTAAACAAAAGCTCTATTACCCCGATCAGCACTAACTCTTTCTTTGAATTTTAACAGTTTTTTTTTAAATTTATTTTCTCCAAAAAAAAAAGTAAAACAAAACATTCCTTAATTACATTTTTCTGTTCAAATTCTTGAAATAAAAGAGAAGATTCCAACATAAGCTTTTCTGTTTTGCCTTCCCACCATAATCCGATACATGAAATTAGAAATAAAATAGTGTTCCGAGTAAGCAACAGGAAAGTGTCATGGATGCTGGAGGCTCAGCTGTCAGCCATATTTCATAGGTAAACTGCGCGGAATACTTGAAAATTCCGAGGCTCAAGTAAAAAGAAAGAAACCAGAACAAAAACCATGTACCCAAATAAAACAAATGTGTGTACAAGAGTGAGAAAGAGATCTGTATAGTAGTATAACTATAAACAGAATTAATGCTAAACATCTTACTTTGAATATTTAGAATATAACACAAGCTGGCATGGGACCTACGGTCGGTCTTCAAAACTACTTGGAATTTTAATATTTTGCCTCGTGGTTAACACAGAACCACTTTGGCTTCTAACTTCGTATAGGCACCTGAACAACTACTGTAAATTGTGTTAATCGAGCCACCTCCAACTACGTTTTGATTCAGTAGATGAGAACTACCAAAGCTTTCCAAAAAGGTATCTCCAGTATCCATAACAGCATTATACTGCAAACATACAGCAATAACTACTTAACTTCTAAACTCAAAAGTAATTAGAACAAGCGTAACTTCAAATTTTATATGCACAGGTGTATGGATGAATTATTTTTAAGATGTTTATATATATTACCCAGATTTTAAATAATGGCTACATGGAAAAGAGGTGCTTACAGACATAATTCAGATATTAAAAATGCAAAATAATAATAACACCTTTGAATTATATACATTATATAATGTACTAATATTGGAAAAAATATTTTAATAGTTAATAAAACCCTAAAGGAAATCTAGATTTTCTATTTGCCTTTTTAATTGCATATATATATATAAAGTAATTTTAAAGTAGATGATAAATTAAATGTATTTCTTCTTAAATACATAAATATGGAGACAAACATTTTTAAAGAAAGAAACAGTGTAACCAATTTATTTCTCACCATAACATAATGAATGAAAAATGCACTACGTGGATGCAAAAAAGACAAAAAAACATATTTAATAAACTTTGACCTTTGTTTCATCAAAATATATCACCCACCATTTGCTATGCTAACAGCTTTTCAAATTCTAAGAAATCTACCAGGTAACTTTTCCAAATATTCAAGTACTACTAAGTTCCATACTGTCTGAATATATTCCTCCTCCATGCTTAACTGTAGGAGTAACGCAGTTCCGACAAGTGTTCCCCAACTTGTCTGTGCACGAACATTCCACGTTTAGACCCAAGCAACTCAATACATCCGTCAATAATTCTTTATTCAAGTCTTCTTCAGTACATTGTTCCTGTAATTTTTTCCATTGCCATACTGTCACTCCACTAAAGGCCTCTTCAGCTATAATGTAATTTATGGTGCTGTAAGTCTTCTTTTTACTTTGCTCAAGAGCGTAATATATTTGTCCTCCACCTTTAGATGTTACTATTCTTCTCCCTGTGGATTTTCTATCTGTACTGCTCTCAGTTTTCAGGTGTCTATGCAGAACACATTTGTTGGAAATTCCAAGTGTCTTGGCAATCTCTCTTTTTGTCTAGCCTTTCTTTCTCAAAGTACAAATAGCAGATCACATTTCAAAATCAATTTGCTTTCTTTTTGTCATCCTAACAACGAAAACGTTCAATAAAGTATCCTTCAACAGTTATGATTTCTTCGAAGGTTTACAAACATGTTCAATTTATAACACTTTGTGACACATGGCGGCATCTTATTGGCCCATTTATATCACAGGGACAGGTGCATATTCTGGAAACCCCCAGGCTACGTTTAATATCTATGTTTTAAAACACAAGAGGAATTATTTTAATGAAGGTTTATTAGATGTATATTTTTTTTTTGCATCCATGTATTGAATCTTATTCCCTACATTATGGCAAGAATCAATTTTACTATTTTTTTTTTAAAATTGTCCATATTTTTCTTTATGCTTTCAAACCTTTAGCTGATAGTGCATATATATATATATATATATTTCTTTTCCTTTTAAAGAAAATATTTAAAGATGAGCCTGAAGATATACTATGTAAATTTAGTTAAAAAAAAAAAACTAGAACAAGCAACAGCAAAGCAGAGGAGAAATTTGGCAATACTGGGAGAAAGCCAAACAAACAGCATTCTTCATCCTTGGAAATTACTGCTAGAAACAATATGCCCAGAAAAAAAACTTATATCAGAATCCCCTTGGTTATATATTTATACATATCCCAAGCGATTAGACTACTGGACTGCCAAGGCCAACACCCAAGTTTGATTCCTGGTCGGAGTCTAATCAATTTGGCTAACCTCTGTGGCATAGTTAATTGTTGTTTTTTTCTTTATTAGGCAGTCACGTCTGTTAAACTCCTGGCCGTACAATTTCCTCCCTTATCTGAAAAATGACAAGTTCTAGCTGAGATTTCCCTGCAATAGTGAGGGAAGTGATAGACCACTCACAGTGCAAGATCGGCAATGTTCTCTAGTGGAGAACAGTGGCAATACACTCCCTTATCAAGGTAGTCTTGTAAATAGGTTGTCTGTCTCCAGTGTAGAAAATGGTGTACGACACAACAAGCTAATATATTGGAATAAATATTTAAAATTTTTTCAAACTTAGCTTTACAAATAAAAAACAAAACAATAACACATGGTTTGACATTGTTCTTGGGTGTTTTTAAGTGTTTCATATAAGCATCTTAAATCCTTTAAAAATGAAGCTCCAAACATTTCATCAAGCAAAGGAATCCATGAAACTATAGTAATAAACTAAATACAATTTACTGGTGTTGAACAACATCTGCTTTATCTAAAGCCTTTGCCTGTTTGCATCATAAGAACAAATAACTATGTTAAACAACTTAAATATCCCCCACATTCCACAAGCAAGAATTTTTACCTTGACTCACCCTCAATATGGTGCTATGACCTGTAACCATTAGACAATTTCAGAATTATGGAAAAAACAAGCAAACCAGGTAAATATCTCGTGCATACAAACAAATGAAATGATCCACAGAACAGTCATGCAAGCAATCAGAAAATGTCACACCTGCATAAAAGGATAATATTGTAGTGTGATGAATACTATGGCTCCTAGGAAAGAAATACAGTCGATCCCTGCGTAATCGCGGTTCGGCATTAGCAGCCCCGGTTATTCGCCGGAATCGCAAATATCTTCCTCGATTTTTTATGGCTTTTTTCGTGGCAATATATATTTTTTCACACTTTTTAATGCTAAATTATTAATAACAATATAATTTACTAATTTTGTAATATAAATACTAACATAAATTCAGTCAAAGTATCAATATAAAATAAACGATATTGGCTGGAGGTTTGAAAGTAGCCAATCCGAGAGCGTTATTCATTTCTCCTCGCTGTTGATTGGCTGCTGCCCATGAGGTGCTGTCTCAGACAGATGCAGCCCCACATCATCCCAGTTTACCACGTGTAGCTATCTCGAGTGTTTCTCTGAGTGTTGTGTTTTTTATTAAATTATTATTATTTACTTAAAATATAATATAAGTATGTTATATTTTGACATTTATAGGCATTTTTATGGACCACGTCCAATATTCGCAGTTTTTCGCTCTTCACGGGTGCTCAAGGGACGTAACCCCCGTGAATACCGGGAGACAACTGTATTACAAGTGTATAGAATTCAAAGACTTGGCTAGTGAAAGTTTCTCCATGCATCCTGACTTCATGTTTCCAGAGGTGCTATAAGCAAGGCTCTGAGAATATGTTAAATGTACTGATGAGAATAGATAGAGGAAAAAAGCCCAAATTTTCAAAAAGTGATCTTAAGTACCTCAGTGTGTGCTCTCTATGTGGCAGGTGATGAGACAGTAGAGATCTTGCAAATGACCCAGCTGCAAGTACAGGTGTTAGTTAATGTTTCTTCGAGAACAGTAAGATACACATTAGCATGAAGTGGTGTCAGTGGATGTGTAGCTGCCCAAAATTTTTGCTGAGAGGCAACCAAGCAGCAAAAGCTGAAATGGGTAGCAGAAATATAACAGTAGAATGACCAAATCAGGAAGAACATGTTCTTCACAGATGAGTCCATGTATGAACTGTTTGGAAATAATCAACAGCAGTTTGTTTGAAGGTGGACAGGGATGTAGTATAATAGTTGTTGTGCAACAATTACAATGAAGCACAGGAATGGATCTGTACAAATGTAAGTCTGCATATCAGTGAAGGGTATCGGAGATTTGCAAAAAAATTGAAGGTATACTGACTGCCAACAGGTACAGGCAGATTCTCACCCATCACGCTATTCCCTCACAAAGACATCTCATTGGGAAAGGATTCATCTTCCAACATGACAATGATCATAATCATATAGCCAACGTAATGAAACCTCATTTGGAACAGAAAGAGGCTGATGAAACATGTGCAAAGATCCATTAGCCAGCCCAAGGTCCAAATAATAATAATCAATGATGCTATGTATGGCTGCTGAGAAAGAGTGCCATTTCTCCACAATTAAAT
Source organism: Nautilus pompilius (assembly GCA_018389105.1). Classification (NCBI taxonomy): domain Eukaryota; kingdom Metazoa; phylum Mollusca; class Cephalopoda; order Nautilida; family Nautilidae; genus Nautilus; species Nautilus pompilius. Next base: position 356,173 of record JACATO010000688.1, read on the forward strand.
AAATTAGATTAACTGCTAGCACATCTTCAACATCTACTACAGGCATTAAAAATGGTATGTTTTAATTCCTTTTTCTTACAGACGTACCCCTACAGGTAATTAAGTTTCCATAATTATGTAAAAAGAAAAGAAACCAGCGAAAACACACCAGTGGTTCCCTGATGTCATTTATATCATCTTTTTAAAGAAATAAAGAAAAAGATGGTAATGATGCCTTAGAAAATAATGAATGCTTTTCTTCAGCACCAACTCATTATTTGGAAAGTTGTCTTTTAAACACCTGGGATCATCAGCTATTGTCCCTAAGTAACCCATCAATAATAAAAACCTGACCAATCCAGAAAGGGGGTGTTAGGGTTAATGAGGTTCTTTTACATCATGCCACTTTATCTACTCAAATCTCTAAGTGAACATTGCCTTTTCGATCAAGTATCAATATTATCATCATTAGAACGATGCACAATGAACCCCTAGATCAGGGGTCACCAAACATTTTTCACAGTGGGCCGGATAACTGAAAGAATGACGAGCGCGGGCCGCATAATCATTCTGTTCAATACTTGCAAGCCAGAACGAAAGCTCTGGGAAAAAAGACGAAACACTAAGTTTAGCATTCCATGTTAATCATGGGTGAGTGGCGTGCAATGCACAAAAAACAAAGACAACCAACATATTTATTTACTAAAAAGTTATCAAAGAAGGCGACGTTAGCAAAAATATAGTTACATCAGACCTAGTGTGCACATATCCGAATCTTACAAACTAAGCAGCAAAAAAGGTTAGTGAGATTTGTGAAACTGACGTTTGGCTTTCAAGATATCATCAATGTTTGGTTTGGAATTGCTGCATCCAATCAAGAGAATTCCTTTCAAATGTTCATCAGTCAATTTCGTTCGATGTGTTGACTTCACATACTTCAGTTTTGAAAATGTTTGCTCACAGACATAAGTTGTTCCAAACAATGATGCCATACCAGCGGCAAATTTCTTCAATTTCGGAAACTCAACATCAGGTAAGAAGCGGTAAAAATTCAACAAGTTTTCCTTCTCTGTGCTTCTCTTTCAACAAGTCATTTGCTTGCAAATCAATGAGCTCCAACTGTAGTTCAACTGGCACATCATCAAGGTTACAATCAAACGGATTTTGGAACAGAAGAATGTCACTCTCAATTCTGTCAAGATCTGAAAATCTCTCCAAAAAATGCTTCTTCAAGTCACGAATAATTTTTTTAGGAAAATCGAGGTAGACATCTTCAGCATTTGTAGCGCAAAACTCTTTGAAACAGTGAAAATGAGAGAAGTTTTCTCCTTCCAGTTGCTTCAAACAATGACAGCTTTCTCCGAAATCCTTTGATGATTCTGTAGAGATCACAGACGAGGTTATCCTTTCCCTGAAGTTTCAAGTTCAGTTCATTCATGTGGGATGTAATGTCAACCAAAAATGACAACTTTGACAGCCAGGTAGGATCTGACAGCTGTGGATCAGCTCTATCTTTTTCAGTGAGAAAAACATCTATTTCGTTTCGGAGCTTGTAAAAATGAAACAGGTCTTGACTGCAGCTGAGCCACCTCACTGCTGTGTGATAAGGCAAGTCACAGAAATCAGAATCAATTTCTTCAAGAAAAGCCTGGAACTGATAGTGATTGAGTGCATGTCCCCAAATGAAGTTCACAGCAGAAACGACTGGTTTCAGTACACAAGAAATATCCAAGTCTCTCCCACAGAGTGCTTGCTGATGTATGATGCAGTGTATGAACAGAGCACCCGGAATTTGCAAATCTTCCAACTGAGTCCTGATCTGCCCGACCAGACCCTTCCTCACTCCAGCCATGTTTTTTCCTCCATCAACTGTAACATCTCGAAGCTGATTCCACTAAAGGTTATAGTCTTGCAAAGTTTTCTGCACTTCCATGAAAATGTCTTTTCCAGTTGTTGTTCCATGCATGCAGCAAACGGATGCCAACTCTTCCGTTATCTGAAAGTCCAAATTGACACCACGAATGAACACAAGAAGTTGTGACGTACTCGAGAGATCAGTAGACTCATCCAGTGCCAGAGAATACCACAACAAATTCCTAGCTTTCTCACGTATCTGTAGCACTATGTTCTCTCCAAGTTCTTCTGTTCTCCGCACAACTGAACTTGCTGAAAGGCTGATACTTCCAAACAAATCGGCTTTCTCAGGACACAACTCATTTGCTGCTTCCATCATACACTCTTTGATGAAGTTGCCATCAGCAAACGGTTTTCCTTGCTCTGCCAACTTATGCACTATTTTGTAACTTGTACGAGTGACAGATTCATTTTCAGCAAACTTTCTCGTGAAGAGATTTCTTTGAGTTTCTAAACCACGTTTCATGGACTCATATTTCTCAGAGCGTAACTTTCCAGAAAACTTTGAATATGTTGATAGATGTTTTGTTTCATAGTGACGCCGAAGATTGTACTCTTTCAAAACAGCAACACTTTTGCTGTATACCACGCAACTAGCTTTCTGGTCCTTTGTTTCCACAAAGAAGTACTTTACTCCCCATTCTTCATTGAAAACGCGACACTCGGCGTCCATTTTCCTTCTCTTAGTAGCCATAATAAAGGGTGAAGAAAACAGCCTAGGGACGAGCTCGATTAACACCTTGACCGGGGAATTTTTCTGAGCCTTCTCGCCCATGATGTGTCAGTTATCCATGAAAAAATTTAAAAAATTTTATTTCACAACATCTCGTGTTCCATCCGTTTTATCACACAAATGCAAGTACCGTCGACGGGCCTGATGAACTGACGTCGCGAGCCGTAGTTTGGTGACCCCTGCCCTAGACTGACATAACATAATGTGACCAGTTAAAGAATAGATAGATTTTTCAAATATTTAAGGGATCTTCTAGAGAACAACCAAATCTCGCATTTCAAACCAACTTACTGCAGAAGAAACATTATATCACATATTCGATATTAACCCAAGATATGCAGATCCACAAATTTTCATCTGTAGGCTGTCATGGAAACCTTACCGGCACCCTGAATACGTAAAACCATTTTGTCAGTTTTTTTCATTATTTATCAGAATCTAGTAATTCTTTACTTCATTAGAAGATAACACTTGTTTAGATGGAATGACAGGAAAATTCTGCATATGTTCCACCTATTAAATTTAAGTTTTAAGTTGTTTTTTTTTTTTAAACTTGAAAAATAAAAAAAAATTGAATGTATTCACCAAAACGTTCTGGTGGCATTGTTGTTGATATGCCATGGTCAGACTCTAGTCCAAACATGAGGGCGTTTGGATGAAAAACAAGAAAGATATGCATGCCAGAAAATGGTAAATATCTTCAGATTCCATACTCAAAAAACCTGCACTAGAATATATAAATGAATCCTTAGTTCTCCCACTTATTATCATTCCTCTTATAAATGAAGTGTACACTTTAAAGCAAAAAAATATATATATTTTATTTTTCAATTTCAGAAGATCCCTTAAGCCGCTACATGACTTGACAGAATACTGGCGCGTTGTGATATGCGTCTCAATACCGAATATGATGCAGAATTTTCACTCCTATATAGTAGTGAGATAAAAGTGAAACTAACAATTAAAAATAATTACTAATGTATTATTTTTAATTATTAGTCACTGATAATGATATTAATGTGAGCAAATAGCCAAGCGATGTAAATGTGTTTTAATTAATAAGCAAATTTCTAAAGTATTTATTTATCATCAACAAACTGGGCTGGAATTGCTTATGTTTCGAGTTACTTGTTAATGACTTTCTTCCCGATATACCCCAGCTGACTTCACTGAAGAATGCAAAGCCCATGAAATTCGCAGACAGGAAACGCAATAAAATCATGCTTTGTTCTTCAATCTACCACACACATTTTAACACATTCTTTTCATCTTTTTTTTTTTTTTTGTTAAAATTTTCTGAAGCGATATCTCCATTAAAGTAATGCATGGAGTTTATATTCATTACTGCTAACTTATCTATAAAAACAAGATGGTCAGTTCAGGAAACACGGATTTTATCTGCACATTTATAACAAAGACTTTTTGTTTCCTTTTAAATGTAACTTTTGTTAAAAAAAAAAATAAAAATAAATTAATTATAAGAATTCCCATTTAATAAAATTCCAGCTCGGAACATATTCTGGCTCAATCACTGCTGCAAGATGCAGTTGATGTAGATGTAATGAGAAAAGCAAACTCTAAAATTTCTGAAGTATATAAACTTATTTATAAACAAAAGTTTTAAAAAGTTTGCTTTCCAATAAGCCAAAACTAGAAACAAGAATTGTTTGTTTCTTTTTGTGTCAAAATAACACATTAAGTTAATATTATTTAATCAGATTAAACCAAATAAGTTGCTCGAGTCTTTCTATGCCACCAAATTAAACACCTGCAATTCAAAATAAATTATTAATTAAAAATGCATTTGTAGACTGATTTTCTTCACGGCTGGAGACTGCACATTTTCCTTTAAAACTTTCTTTTAACCAGACCGTTGCAGTCCCGGCTGCAGGGTTATTTGAAATGAGGGTAACAGTACTTAGAAATAAAGAAATACAAGGAGACGTTTACAGAAAAATTTACAAATATTTACAGATGCAAACTGTAATTGAAAACTGAATAAATAGCGAAAAGTAGTAGTAAACAAATGCCTGCAATATTCTTCTACTCAACCTGTTTCTTTGTTTGAGCTTTCATTAATAAGGAAGCTATGGCTACTTTTGATGAGAGCATCGATCCAGAAAGACAGGTATCATGGCCATTTTTAAAGACAGATAATTTCACTTATAATTTTAAAAAAATAAGCCTATACAGGCTTCAAACTTGGTTTCTAAAGCAAATTTTTTCCTAAAGAATCTGAAAATGGCAAAAAAATTGGTTTCTGTATCTATCACGCTTTACAATTAGCATAGCTAGAAGAAAAAATTAAGAATCTCAAAAAAGTTCTGAAATTGTGTTTATCGACTGGAATCCAACAGTGAGCAACAAACCCAATGAAAACGTTAGTGGAATCTGGAGGTTCTCTACTGAATGAAAGGTTTAAGCATTCCAGAAAGTAGTCCACTTGGGCAGATGGCTGAAGTGTTGCCATAAAACAAAAGCATGGCAATCAACAGATCACTAAAACCAATTTACCACTTCTATCACCCAAAAGTAAAAATGCCTACCGAAAACATCTATTACAACTGCATATCATTGCACGCTAAAATTGTCATTCTTGGAACTAAACCCTGACAGTGGCAAAAGATGATGATTTCCAAATGCAGGTTCTCTAATTAGTTCTACTAAAAAGGTGGTGGAAAATGCTCAAACCAACCACTCATTAGTATTCACCCAAAAAAGTAAAGAAAAATGGTCTAAAATCAGTCTATCAGAAATGAACTATAATTTGAGAGTATTTTGCAAAGTGCAAGTTTTACCCTAAGAATGTGTATGTAGAGAGATTGCAACATGATACTGGCTGATTTATTTGTAAAACATGGGCTAGAGTGTAATTTTCTCATTGTCTTGCCGCTTCAGATTTCAACCTTGTCTAAGAGAACCTCACAGAGCTTCTGGTAGAAAGGCTGGTTGAACCATCTTGGCAGGATAGAAAATATGTCCATCATATTTGGAAACAGCTAAGCGTGCATGAACTGAAAGCTAAAGACAGTAAGAGGCTAACCGAAACATAAACTTGACAAGACTACTGAAAAACCAAAATGGGCCTACTAAAGTTCTAAAAGAGAAATGGCAAAAGAACAGTTAGCCACAGTTATTAATGATGATATAAAGTGACATGTAAGTTGTAAAGAGTTAAACACCTTCATGAATAAACTTAAAATCAAAATAAGTTACAAATAAGAGGGAGAAAGTACAACTGCTCATGACACCTTGAACTACAAGGATAACTGAAAAGGTTGCCAGAGAATTTGGAATAACTAGATGCATAAGGAAATATTCTTTTTACCTCCCTTGCTAATTAGCATATTATCTGATCGTGCTCAGGAATGGGGAAAAAATGCAGTCTTGAGAGACTGTCAAGAAAGTTGATAATTTCTAAAAATTGAGTTCATGTGTATACGTCCAGAAAAAAAATTATGTAAATGAGCCTGATAGGAAGACACAAAAAGTTTAAAAAACAAAAAAAATATTGCCTATTGTTAATTTCAAAAAGGTATACTTAGTTCTTCAGATTGCATATTGCACAGACATAGAAACCGTTCAAAGTTCAGCTTGCTAAAAAATATAAATAGACCAGGGGTTATCAACCAGTGGGGAATTTCCCACTTGTGGAGAATTTTAGGGTTTTGGGGGGGGGGGCGTGGCTGCACACAAGAAAAAAATTATGCTGCGCACAAATAATGAAAGTTTCAGATAAAGAAAAAAAGTTCAATAATAAAACTATGTGGCCGAACAAGCAATCATCATATTGCACTTGCTCTAAGTAGTATCATTTGATTGCAGGTTTATGCAAAGATTATAATGTGTACAAATTGGTGCATAAATTCTGTCACTAAGCTGTCCACCAAGAATTCGTCATCACACGCTAATTTTGGTACAGGGTAAGAAATTACCCTGCGTCCAATATGGCGGTATCACTGATGGGAGGCCGAGCGCTGAAGGTGTAAATCTTGTCTCCCATGGCAGGCTGTGTCAGAGGCCTCTGCAGTAACTCACACTTGCATCACCGCCCCCCGTGGCTTTCTGTCGTTCCGCCACACTGATAGAAACACGGACAATACATGCTGGTGACAGGGGCCAGAACTCAAACTGTTACCACAGTAGGACTGACGTGATTGAGCCACGCTCTCATTGGCTGATGCCATTGGGGCCTATAGCTAAAAGACTCAGACCACGATACCTGGAGCAGAGCACACTACAAGGACTGGACTGTGACTTCAGCCAGACGCACACTAGCCAGCTCAATTTTAGGCAAACTTGGGCACCAACAAGACACACCACTCAGCTGTAACTAAATGATAATATATTTAATAAAATTAGATTTTTTTATCATCATACTCACCATCCAAACTTTCATAGGGTGGCACCCAGATACCCGATTATATAATATAATATGCTCTAATTGTAAGTATTTATGTATAATAAACTACTGCTCACTTCATTGAAATGTCCCATTGTGACATGGAGGTAACCGAGAACGGACCTCACACGAGGTGGTACATGGCAGTTGATCACATGGCTAAAAATTATGATTGAAAATGGTAGGAATTATATTGACGTTCCTAACTAATTTTGTAACTGGCTAAGGTTAATCAAATTTTATCAGAATAAACTTGATTAACCTAACTTTGTTGAATAAAATTTAGACAAAAAATCAATGATCATCTCAAAAGTAAAAATATTTTCCGCACACTCCACTTCTTCAGTTGCTCAGAGATATTTTGGTCCTGTGTAGGCCATGAAAAAATTAGAGGGAACTCCGATTGGGACCACAGATTGTCAGGTTCAAACTCTTGGAATATTGATCTTTTTACAAACTACAATGCTACAGATTGTACATAACCCTCAAGACATCACACTTTATTGAATGCCACCTCTAAATTAAAAATAAAGATATTTCACTTTTTATCTATGGAAATATTCAATTTATACTTATTCTTGACTTTTCCTGCTTTTTATTCACAGGATTTAGATCCTTTCATGAGTGTCAAAAAAGGGTATGATGATTCATATATAAAATATGGATTCACATACATCATCATCAATGGAGAAGAAAGGCCTCAGTGTTTTATTTGTAGCAAAATTTTGTCAAACGATTCTATGAAACCAACAAAGTTGAAACAACATTTGCAGAATGTTCATCCTCAACACAAGAACAAGAGCTTTATTGAGCATCATGGAAATGCTCTCAAAAAGATGAAGCTGGATATAACATCATTCCAAGAAATGAACCAAAAGGTTACTGAAGCTTATGTTGTAGCACTGGAAATAGCAAAGCAGAAAAAAACCACATACTATTGGGGAAACTTTGACCAAACCTTGCGCTCTCAAAATGGTGGAAATTGTGCTGGGAAATGAATTGGAGAAAAAAGTTGCAGTAATTTCACTATCAAATAGTACTGTTCAAAGATCAGCGATATGGCTATTGACATCAAGAATCAAGTTGTGCAGGAGATCAGGTCTGCAGTATTTGGCTTGCTGGTGTTTGCAAGATATGTTCACTCAGGTTCATTTAAAGAGGAATTTCTCTTTTGTTCTCCTCTTGAAACAACTATCAAGGCCATAGATATTTTGGAAAAGGTTTCAGCTTTCTTTGAATCAGAAAATCTTTTGTGGGATAATGTCTGTGGATGCTGTACAGATGCAGCAGCAGCTATGTTAGAAACAAAAATCTGGATTCCAAGTTTGTGTGAAAAAGTGAGCACCGAAAGTGAAAGGCATTCATTGTATGATCCATTGTCAGGCACTGGCCTCAAAAACACTTCTATCTCCACTAGGGAAGGTTTTGGATCAAACATTTCAAATTGTGAATTTTGTCAAAGGAGCACCTCTCAACTCAACTTTTCAAGCAGTTATGTATTGACATGGATGCAGGCCATCATTTGCTTCTTTTCCACACAAATGTTCGATGGCTTTCAAGAGGAAATGTAACTGAGCGAGTATTTGAGCTTAGAGATGAGCTTAAATTATTTTTTGAATTTCAGGGTAAGATGACATTTTTTTCCTGGCTGGATGATAAGGAATTGATCAAGTGCCTTGCCTATTTGGTTGATATTTTTGAGCAGCTAAATAAACTGAATCTTCAAATGCGAGGAAGGAATACAAACATCATAAAATTCATGGATTCTTTGAAAGCTTTTTCATGAGCAAGTTGGAAAATTGGAAGAGAAAGGCCAAGATCAAAAATGTTGCAATGCTTGAGAAACTGTCATCAATACTTGTTGCTGGTAGTGAAGACCAAGCGCTTCCAGAATTTGCAAAAAATCAAATTTTGGAGCATTTGACATCACTGGAAAAATGAATTCAACTGATATTTTCCTGAACTCAGTGACGAGGAGTTGGATTTAGTGCGAAATCCATTCAAATTGTCAGATGAAAAAGTTCCTGATGATTGTCAGGATGAATTTCTAGAGCCGAAGACTGATTCGGGAGCAAGAAATATGTTCGATGAGAAATTAATCATAGAGTTGTGGCCCTTGATGTGCAATTCCTACCCAAAAGTGGGAGAGCGCTATCCGTGCATTGCTTCAATTTGTGTTGACATATCTTTGAGAGTCAGGCTTTTCAGTTCTGATGCAAACGAAAACGATGTAGATTGGTGGTTGAAAATGATCTGCATTGTGCCCTTTCAAGCTCTCCTCCGCGTATCCAAGAATTGGCAAAGAAAAAGCAATTGCAGGCTTCTGATTAACTGTAATCTTCATAAGAATAAAATGAATTATAATACCCTGGCATTCTATTGAACTTCCTGTTTATTTAAGTATGCTTCAGTTTATCTGTTAAGTAATTAGTTATGAATATAAAAAAAACTTCTTTTATTCAAGTTTTAAAATTAAATAATCCATCAACATTTTATTGCCATTAAATTTGTAACCCCCACTATAAAAGTAATCCAAGCAAATGTATATGTACTAATATAGAAAAATAAAAGATTTTCAATGTTATATGCATAAATAAAATAATATCAGAGCATAAAATAAATATTACTTGGAATGTACCTTTTGAGTCAGATGATCTAGTGAAGGGGGAAATGACACTCTGGCATATGGTAAAAAGGGTGCATGGAACAAAAAAGGTTGAGAACACTGGAATAGACTATTTGAAGATGCAGACATAGACTCTAACATCATCATAAAATATAAGCAGGGTCGGGCTAAAGTAAACTTCAGATCATCTCTGAGACTGTAACTGCCTTTACTGAAACAAAACATCACTACATTTCCAACACACAGGCTCAATATTTGAGAGGGGCACTGAAAACAAAACGTGAGTCAGATTTGAGATGATTGGATTTAGATTTAAATGATTTATTTAGATGTTGTCCAGAGATTTTATTAAGAGAACTTATAAGTGACATTGCATCCATTTGTGATGTATTTCAGGTGCACAATCAAGGAGAACCATTAACCCACATTAGTTTGTCTGTCATAGGTAATGATCATGAACATAGTTCCATTACTGTATAGATGCTTATCTGTTATGCTGGAATAGTTAAAAAAAAGTTAACCATAATACATATTCATCACCTTAGTGATGGTGCTGCTTGTCAATACAAAAATTGCAAAAATGTCCACAATTTATGTTTTCCCAAACAGACTGTTGGAAAAGCTAACTGGAGCATTTTTGCTACAAACCATGGGAAAAAAATCCTTGGGACAGGGTTGGCAGAACTGCTAAAAGGCTTCCATGATACTAGCCTTAAGCAGTGAAATAAGCTAAACATGCACACTTTAACATTACAAAGAATTAGGTTATGGGACATCAAAACATGTCCCATAGATATCAGAATACCAGACACTTAGTTCCAAATCTGTCAACAATGGGTATTAAGTTATGGTGGAGTTTAACAATAAGTGATATGCAGAATGCATACTTCAAATGTTAAAAAAATATATGACGACATATTTGTGAATTTCGTGCATGATTTCAAGGGGACTAATATTGTTTTGCCAACAACACAAGATGACTGTCAGATTCCACTTGATAACATTTTTTATAAGTGATGCTTACAAACTGAAGGATGAATTCATTGAAGAAAACGGAATCAACTGCACAAATTTTAAGATCTCTCAGAATAAGCTGAGATAAATGAAGTAACACCATCAGTATATTTCCAAATCAGTCTGTTGCTGTATACATATATAAATGTTTTGTGTTCTAGATAGTGTGGTGAGCATGATGGCATGTTATGTACACACTTAATATTTACTGGTTGCATGGCTAACTTTCAGTTTTAGAACTAGGCATGGCATAAATTTTCAGGGTTAAAGATCTCATACAAAAGATACAACTCCCTTATTAACTAGAGTTTGGGTAAAATATTTTTAAGTATTTCATTTGATACGTATACTAACTACATATTAAAGATTTAGACAAATATGAAGCATAAGGTAGGGAAATCTCCAGACAATTGTTAATTTCACATGACAAGCAAATGCCACTACTTCAGATTGCATACACCACCTCTAAATTTTGTTTTTATCTAGCAGTAATTTAGAAAACATTCCCACAATGCAGCATATGTAAAAACAATTGTCTGACTAGAAGTCAATACATTTTATCAATCTAAAGCAGATGTGAGACTAAGTCTTTTGATGTATACATTTTTTTAGATATTAAGCTTTTAATGTGGTTACTTTCCTTCAAGCATTTTACTTCATTTGCCATAGCAAATTGATAATTAAACATTGGGAATCAACCAGCACTGATCAGAATTTAATTCTAAGTTTTCATAACATTGAATTATAGTCAGTATTTTTTCTTAAATATGAGAACATTAGAAAATTGTATTCAACTATTTATTAACAATGAGAGAAATTTAAAGAACCACCAATGACCTTTGTAAAATGTAAATTTACAACAGTGTTCCTCTCATTTAAGAACGTGATGGCAGCTTAAGAGACCACATTTTCCAGCCACTTGTGACAATTTTTTGCTACCAATCGGTAAATACCCAAGCTGCTCTTGAGTTAGTTTAGATGTGTTGAATCACAGAAAAAAAGAGAGACATGAAATATTTTGTTCTTTTACTTAGAACATGATGCTCTTCTACTGCACTATACTATATACAGGATGGTTAAAGGAAATGTTACCACTGTAGATTATGAACAATTACACATCTTCACTTTGATTACCTGCACTGTCCACACAGACATGCATCCGTTCAAGTTTTATTTAATACCCTAATCCATATCTTTTTTAAATAACCATCCTGCATTAATATAAACAGTGGAAAACAAAATCATTTTGCATTAACAATCATATCCCCTCCTTACGATGATAATTTTTTTTTTTTTAAATCTCAGATTAAAATAATATAGTTTATTTGCACATAAAAAGTAACAGCTGGATCAACAGGACACGTGGGACTTGCTCTTTCGTTTTATCCTAAACAGAGACACAGTGCATATTTATATAAATCCCTTATAATAATCAAATCTAAGGATTCATCTAAATATTTGGCACAACTGTTATTGAGACATCTGGTTATAAGAAAACCTGTCAATTTTGTGGATCTTTCTTCCCCAGAGTACAACAGGTTTGATGTCTCCTAGTAGTTGGGTCATTTCAGAGTTCAGAAGCAACCAGATTGAAAAGAAATGCTTGAAGGATGAAGTTTCAGATCCTGATGTTGTTGCAGCAACCTGAGTAATGGTTTGTGGCAACTATGTTGGTGATGTAACTGCCAGTGCTCCATTCCAACCCAGACAAGATTAATTAGTGCCAAATCAAGAATGGTAGCAGGCCATGGAAGAAATGGGGAAATATTGATGTGTAGTCTGCTATAGATGACATTTTTCATACAGGTGATGGGCAGTAAGGCTGCAATGAATTGGATGATGACAGCGCTCAGAATATTCCCTGTACAATCTTGTCAAATAAAAGCCCTCAGCGAAAAAGACAATGTCCTCTGACAATACAATGTCAATATGTTGGTGGTGATATTGTAGATAACTCAAAATGTATATTTTAGTTCATGAACTTTTGTTTGTCATTTATTTGGAAAAATGTACTAATTGTGAGAATCATTACAATATGACAAAAGGAAATCTTTTAAAGTATTATCTTAGACTTGTCAGTTAAACTGTTTATCAACTACAAGACAATTTTAATCGGTATTTAATATTTAAATTATGATTATTTATTACATGTATTAACGAATTCCCCATACATTTTGACATCATACTACCACCGCACACTAATAGATGGCTTTTGGCAAATGATCATAAATCTTTTCATGGTTTCTTGAATTCTGTTTTCTTTCTACTATTGGTGAAAGTTTGCTTAACAATACTGCTGGAGCTCATAGAAATACTGCAACATTAGTTGATTTCTGCACCAAGACCCTGCAGATATGTGTTTCATAGGAAAGAGTTGTTAATAATATACAGGTGCATCTCAAAAAATTAGAATATCGTGGAAGAGTTCAATATTTTTTGTCAGTTATTTCAGAAAGTGAAAATTATATATATTCTAGACTCATTACATGTAAACTAAAATGTTTCAAGCATTTTTTTATTTTAATTTTGATAATCACGGCCTACAGCTAAAAAAAAAAAACAACAGAAAAAAAGGTATCTCAAAATATTAGAAGATTCCATTTCAAGTTTGAGTAAATCACTATTTATGCAGTATAAATACCACGAATCTCTCAGTCTGGTTCAGTACACACAACCACAATCATGGGGAAGACTGCTGACTTGACAGTTGTCCAGAAGACACTCACTGACACCCTCTACAAGGAGGGTAAGCCACAGAAGGTCATTGTTGAAAGGGCTGTCTGTCTGCAGAGTGCTGTATCAAAGCATATTCATGGAAAGTTGACTGGAAGGGAAAAGTGTGGTAGGAAAAGGTGTACAAGCAAGAGGGATGACCACAGCCTTGAGAGAATTGTCGATCAAAGCTGATTCAAGAACTTGGGGGAGCTTCACAAGGAGTGGACTGAGGCTGGAGTCGGTGCATAAAGAGCCACCACGCACAGACCTGTCCAGGAAATGGACTACAAGTGTCGCATTCCTAGTGTCAAGCCACTCCTGAACCAGAGACAACGTCAGAAGCGTCTTACCTGGGCTAAGGAAAAAAAGAACTGGACCGTTGCTCAGTGGTCCAAAGTCCCTCTTCTCAGATGAAAGTAAATTTTGCATTTCATTTGGAAATCAAGGTCCCACAGTCTGGAGGAAGAGTGGAGAGGCGCAGAATCCAAGTTGCTTGATGAAGTCCAGTGTGAAGTTTCCACACTCAGTAATGATTTAGGGTGCCATGTCATCTGCCATCTGCTGACAAGCTTTATGGAGATGCTGATTTCCTTTTCCAGGACTTGGCACCTGCCCACAGTGCCAAAACTACTAGTAACTGGTTTGCTGACCATGGTATTACTGTGCTTGATTGGCCAGCCAACTCGCCTGAACTGAACTCCATAGATTGTCTATGAGGTATTGTCAAGAGGAAGATGAGAGACAACAGACCCAACAATACAGAGAAGCTGAAGGCCGCTATCAAAGCAACCTGTGCTTCCATAACACCTCAGCAGTGCCACCGGCTGATCGCCCCCATGCCAGGACACATTGATGCAGTGATTCGTGCAAAAGGAGCCCTGACCAAGTACTGAGTGCATAAATGAACATACTTTTCAGAAGTTCGACGTTTCTATATTATAAATACTTTTTTTTATTGATCTTATGAAATCTTCTAATATTTTGAGATACATTTTTTTCTATTTTTTTCATCTGTCGGCCGTGATTATCAAAATTAAAGCTAAAAAATGCTTGAAACATTTTAGTTTACATGTAATGAGTCTAGAATATATATAATTTTCACTTTCTGAAATAACTGACAAAAAATACTGAACTCTTCCACGATATTCTAATTTTTTGAGATGCACCTGTAGATAAGGGAAATCAGAAAGAAGCCAAAAATACTATGCTATACCGAATAACATTCAAAACAGCAATGGGAATGGTTTGTAAAACATTTCTCTAGTTACAACATAATTTATTTGTCTATCTATTTTTAAAAATACATTTTAAGATCCTTTTCGAACCATAGAATTACCAAGTAGTTGCCATGTTATCAAGAAAGTTGTCTTGCATTTATTCTAGAAAACTCCTAGTCAAAAACAGCATGACAACATATCTGCTAACTTGAATGATTTTAGCTATCAAGTGTCCAAGAGTAATCAACATTACGTTAATTATTTTTTTTATAACTAAAACTCATAGATTACAAAATTTTATGTGGCTATTAGATCTTAAAGGGTATTTCCTTTGTACTAAAATGTAAAAGCTAGTATTTCTCATACCCTTATTCTTCACAGGTAAAGCGAAACAAAATCTGACACTAAGATAGCTTGACCTCACAGACTCCCAAAAACTGGGTATTACATATATTCCAGTGAGTTTTGATCCATCATTTATATGACCAACCCACTCATCTATCAGTTGAGCTAGGCAATACCCACTCCATGTACAAGCTTTTAACCCATAACCATCTTGATCCCTCTTTTGAACTTTTACTCACTTTGATACTGTCTTGGAATACTTCAATGAGAAATCAATAGTTTTTAGTGTTTTCACAAAATATTCCCACTCAGTCACCTACTTCTATTGAGAAAAACTTTATTTTAATCTATTCACCTTGCTTTCTTGGTATATCGTCATAATTTGTCCTTTTCCTCTCTTTTGCCTCCGCTATTTGCTTAACAGTTAACTTTAACAAAATCTTTACAACCAGATTTGTTGTATCTATATCTTGAGGAAATAATTTCTGTCCCACAACCACTAGTATTTCCAGTTACAGGCTGATGTTATACTAAATACCCCTTACCTTGTAATCTCAGCCTAGATAAGCAGATGGTTGACTTTCTCAGAAATAAAATACATTCAGGTAAGTCCAATTTCTACTGTAATCATTTGTGTTCCACATTTTCCAGATTTCTTTTTGTTTTAAATCATACAAAATTATATTAAGCATTAAAGGTTGTCCCTTATTTTTAATTGGTATTCAAGTGAAAAAGCAAGTAAGAGCTCAATTTTAAAAAAAAGGTTCTAAAATCTGTCCCTAGAATTATCTACTCTGTAGGGTGATTTCCTAGACCCACTTCTCAATTCACTCTGGTTTGCTCCATTTTGTCAGACAGAAACACCTGCTGATGCCACCAAGCTGTTAGACTAATTCTTTTGTCTTCATAAACAGAAGGCTGAAGTCAATTTGTATCATAAAATGGTGGCATTTTTCTAAATCTTAAAAAAAACAATGTGTGTAAAAAGATAATTCAGTAGTAACATCACAAAAGAATCAAAAATTAAACATCTGCATTGCAATGGAAACATTCAAACCCAACTTGGAAAACTGTATTCACTGATTTTATTTAGCAATTTATTTATGGCCAGAAGGTTAGAACAGAGGTCAATGGCAAACATTTACAAGGTAAACCTCATAGAGAGGTCAGGCTATACAGAGCAAAGCATCTTTTTACACTTGCAAAGTAAAATATTACAATAAATATTCACCATTTATCATTAACAGATTTCACAGTAGGAAATCAAACTTTAGCTCAACTACTCAACTTTCACATTAGATCCTACATCAGCATCTCTTTAGGAAAAATGATACAGGTTATAAAAACACTATGCATCGAGTATCAAGTGATCTATACAAAAAACGGATCTCTTAATAAATTCACTTAAGATGCAAATAATTTAAACAAGCGCCTCGATCAACGATTGTTTACACAAGTTGGTTGCAGTGGGGAAAATGATCCACCACTATTTACTTTCCAAGTGTTTTTAAAGATGAAGATGGAGACACAGCCATCATCAATTACTTCATTTCACAACAAGTGTTTGTAAAAGAATTCTTAGCAAATATGATCAGCCATCATTGCTTTTCACTGTTGCCACACTACTGAGGAAAAAACAAACAGTATTCTCAAATTCACAGGTTTTAATTAATTAAAAGTTCTTCAATAATAAAAAAAATAAAAAATCTGTCAAAATATCTAATTAATATCAAATTTTTTTTTGATGTTGTTGTTTTTCTCTCTTATTGACTATAAGAAAAAGAAATGAAAGTCTTTAAACCAAGAAACACTAGATTTGTTACAGATAATGGGGAAGATGTTTCACTTCCAAGCCACCCAGACAATATTTATGTTACTTTTTGTTATTTTTTTTTTTAAGAGAAAGATAATCTCATCTAAATGTTTTCTGACATTTCAATCACCTGTCTGCTCTGAGTTCTGGACTTAAACCTCAGTATGTAATTGAATACGGATATCTACACAGCACTCATCTATAGTTAAATGGATATCTAAATAAATAAAAATAATTCTTTGTGCTTCCCAACGTTCTTTGTATTTTGCTTAAATAGATTTTAAAATCTCAAAGATAAAGGAATACAAGGGTTTTCCATCCCCCCCTGGGAAAATGCAATTTCAAAACAGAGACATAACAAATTCTAACCTCCAAAAACAAATGTAATTATACTGTTCAAAAATCTGAAATTATAATGAAAGTATTATAAATTTCCTAAACTTAAAAGAAAACAAGTGAATAATTAGTAAGGTTAACATTTTTATAATCAAAATTGCATATTAAATTTAAAACCTAGACTTGAAAATTGCAGGGTATCTTATACAGTTGTTCAATAAGGTAAAGAAGAATAGTAGAACTGACTGATAAAATTACTCAAACAAGAAATCTAAAATCATTATGACATGAAAGTTAAAAACAGTTTAATAAAAGGATTGAAGTATTAATAATTTTTAAAAACTTGAAAGGCGAATACAATCCAATCCAGCCGGTTATAGGAATAATTAGACACATTGTAAAATAAAATGAAAATTTAACAGACCAAAGGTGGGGACGCTGTCCATTAATGCCAATTGTCTGTTAAATCACAAAGTTTTTCAATACACTCACCAATGGACAAATATACAGTATATATATATATATATATATATATATATAGTGCTGTATATTGTATAACCATCATTAAATATAGAATGAAAAATATATGAAATTAAAGAATACAGTATTGTGATAGAATAATATACTGTATATTGTTTTAACTAACCTGTTGTATCTGGTAGATCTTGATAAAAGTTTTAAATTGCTGAGATGTATAGAGGTGACTGAATAAAGATTACACTATATAACACGACTTTTGTGTTTGACAAGCAAATGTTATTTTCCAACTCTTTTCATTGTAAAACAATAGAAAATGTCCATTATTCCTGTCAAACTTTGCTTTTGTGGCTTTTAGAATGATTTTTTGCCCCAAAACAGCTAAATTTCACCATTTTCACCATTTTTTGGACAGAAAACAAAAAAAAGCATAAATTCAAATGACAAAAAAAATTTATTTTAAAACTTCTGAAACTAACTTTTAGGATTAAAAATGAATAGTTTTTCTTGATTTGCATGAATACAACACATCACTTTCACGTATGAGCCCCAAAATGTAATCTCCCATCATGTTTTCATTGAAGGATCCCTGATATCTCTGTTCATTATATCTTGATGGAAGCGCTCCCCTTGTTCCTCTGAATATGCTCTCATATTCTCCTTGAAGTTGTCGAGGTGAGCATCTAGGATATGAACCTTCAAAGACATTCTGCAGCCCATCTCACCATAGCTTTTCACTAAAGCTTCATCCAGTTCCATATAGTTATCAGCCTTGTTGTTGCCAAGAAAGCCCTGTACTAGAGCAATGAAACCCTCCAAAGCTTTTTTCTCCTTTTCTGTGAGCCTCTGTAGAAATTCTGAGCAATCCATAATTTTCCTTACTTGTGGTCCAATGAAGATACCAGCTTTCATCTTTGCCTCTGAAAGCTTAGGAAAGAAGTCTTGGAGATATTTGAAGGCAGCAGACTCCTTGTCAAGAGCTGTAACAAATTGTTTTATGAGACCCAGTTTGATGTGTAGTGGAGGAAACAAAACCTTTTGAGGATTCACCAATGGCTCATGTTTGATATTGTGTGCTCCCACTGTAGTGTCAGTCCTTGGAGGCCAGTACTTTCTCTGGTAATGCGCTGCTCTGTCTCTACTGTCCCAAAGGTAAAGAAAACGGATTCTTGGTAAAACCTCCTTGCAGTCCCATCAAGAAAGCCACCATCTTGAAGTCTCCAATAACTTCCCAGCCATACTTGTTGTAGTTCAAAGTTTCCAGTAGAAGCTTTACACTGCTGTAGTCCTCCTTAAGATGCACAGAATGAGCAAGAGGCAGAGATGGATACTTGTTTCCATTGTGCAGAAGGACAGCTTTCAGGCTTTTGGAGGAGCTGTCAATGAAGAGTCTCCATTCATTTGCATTGCAAGCAATTCCAATAGCATCAAACAAGCCTGATACATCATTGCAGTAGCATAGCCTTTCCTCCTTTGCAAAGAAGCTGGAGAAATGTTTGTGATGGTTTCTTTGGTTGGACACTTGCACACTGCCAGCAAGTAAATCCCATTCCTTCAGCCTTGAAATCAAAAGCTCACCATTTGACTTTGTCAAACCAAGATCTCTGATGAGGTCATTGACATCTCTTTGGTTTGGGTAGTAAGGATTCCTCCAAACTACAACTGTATCTGTGAAGTCACAGCCTTTCTCCCTGTTTACCTCATCTTCTGACGTGCTGCTTTCTTCTGATAGTTGACTTCTTCTAGGAGCTGGTACAGGAAGATCACCACTGTGTGGTACTGGTGCAATGGAAGATGGAATGTCTGGATAGAAAACAGCAGCTGCATTTTTCCCAGATCGGCGTTTGGAAGGATCCACCATGCAGAAAAAGCAGTTAGTTGAGTGATCAGTAGGTTCACGCCATATTCTAGGAATAGCAAATTTCATGGCTCTGTTTTACCCTCTATGCCATCCTGTAAAAGAACAACAGTATGAGTTTCTGTTAAACTTATTTTATTTTTATTCTTAATTGGATTTTACTCTTGAAAAAATAATAGTTATCTTACCTTCTAGTGTTCTCATACAATGCTGACAAGCAAAATGAGGTTCCCAGGTCTTGTCTTGGTCCCCTACTGGCACACCAAAATATGCTTTGTAAGCTTCACACATTTTTCAAGATGCTGTCACAGAGAACTTCTTTGCTGTGGTCTTGATGAATTGACCACATACGTAGCAGAATTCATCTGGAGAATGATTGCAGCCTCTTGATGCCATTTAACCTCTTGTGATGTGTCTTCTCAGGCCAGAACAGATTTGTGGTCTGCAAGCCCCGACTTTTATACTGTCAAGCAGTATTCTAGAATATTCTTAGTCTTTCTTTAATTGTGTTGACTTATGTTGGAGTGGACTGTATCTTTTCTGGGGTATGAAAACACTTCGACCTTCGGTTAAATACGTTTACTGACTGATACCAAACTCGCACACAGTACTGACTTAACAAGGGGGTAACGAAGTTCTAAGTCCTCTTATGACCATGGCAAGGATGCAAGTCGAATCATGAAAGAACCACAATTAGAGCATCTCCGCTTCTGTCCCCTTTTTATAGCTTCTGATGGATGACGGGAAAAGCGTCTAGGATTGCGGCATCATCTTCTTTAACATGCGTCTTCCTAGAGGGTCATCCATCACATTCCTTCTGAATGACAGGTGTCCGCTATTAGCTGTCAGTCCTGGCGAGGGAGCTTCTTATTAGCTGCTTCGTTAAGCTCCCCCCCTGTCCGGTTTTCTCGGCTCAATGCCTAGATGTCCTAGAGCATGTGCGGATCCTCCTAACTTTCCTGCAAACCTGGGGAATTCTTGTGCATCGTGAATTGCGTCCCCTGCACACTCACGAAGCGAGCTATCAACAGTCCTGACTCCCTTTGACACCCCCTGAAAAGACTAATTTGGCTATACTAGCCTTACCAACTTATTTGCAACATTTCGAAAGCAATTAGATAAGCAATTGAGATTTTGCAAAGGTCTTTACCTGACATGAAAACCGATAGTAAGCCATACTATAACGAAATAAGGAAAAAGTGTAAATTCATTGTTGTAACCACAAAAGCAAAGGTTTAGGATCAAAATCACTTTTTTCTCTTTTGTTTAGATGGAAATAACTGGAAATTTTTGGTTTTGGGCCAAAAACAAGACAAAAGTGAAATTTTGTTACCTAGTGTTTATCCAAAGTCTGAGGAATACACAATGGTTCTCTTTCTGCTACTTCAAGAAGGTTCTGGTGAAGATGTAGGAACAGCAGCAACAGGTTTGAAGAGAGTCGAGCCTTAACTTGGTTTTGTTTTGGTGCTGCCTGCTTGTTATGATTTCCATCAAGGCTCTTAAATGCCCATAATGAGGTTGCTCATCAATGTCAGATGAGGTATCAATGAAATTGATGATATTGTCCAAGGACTCCAATAAAAAGGACAGTCTGGGCTTAACCTTTACAGATACTGCATCAGACTTGACACCATATCACGTCATTGGTCTCACCAGCCATCTGCAATCTCCTCGGTCAATTGGTGGTACCCACAATCAGCCTCATCTTCAAGCCAGGCAGCAACATTATCCTTGGTTACAGCATTTTCTCCAGCCCTCAACATAATTTGGTAGTCTCCTGGCTCAAATCCCTCAAAATCAGGTTCAGCATCCACTTCATGAAGGAGCTTGTGTCAGCTATCGGTAAGCATCCTTATCTTCATGTCCTTCCAAGCAGCTGCTTAGTTGAAAATTGCAGACTTTAAATTATAATTCTTGAGGTTCTGAAATGTTCTCTTGCCTTTTGTATTCTCCTTTTTGTCTTTCTCAACTTCCAAAAACACCATCACTTCATCCAGGAATTTCTGCCTATAAAGCTTCTTGCAGGCAACAATGATATCTTGCTGTCAGAGCTAACCCTCTTGTCCAAGTTGGGATGTGAAGATGCATTATCCAAAAGTGAACTACCTTCACATTCTTGGGAACAATCTTGAGGACTTCCATTTGGTAACTGCCCACATCAGGTACAAAATATTAAAAAAAAAAACAATCAGAGAAAATCTCCATGGTGAACCATGTATTCTTGGAGGGATGGTAAAGGACAGGAAGCTCATTCGCAATGTCCTTCACAATGTGATTTCTGCGACTTTCCACAACCACAGACTTCAGCTGATGAGTGCCATCACCATTGGTGTAAAACAGTGCTGAAATGCATTCCCAAATAATCTTGCAGCCAAGTGTGGAATGTTCATGCTTACAGGCCTGTGAATCTTCAGGTAGTGAATGCCAAAACAAACCAGTTTCATCACCATTGCTAGAGTTTTTGAAATGGCTCTACACTCTTAGCACTCAAAGATTCACTGTGGATTTTCCTGTTGATCATGCCATGGTGTTCACAGAAATGCCACAACCAACCATTGCTAGCACTAAATGTAATGATCATACATTCTGCAAGCTTATTAGCTGCATGTAGGTCTTTACAATGAACATTGACTGCTGCGGCATGTGTCATTTATAAACAGCCTCTTCCAATTGCTAGCAACTTTTATATGCTTTCTAGCACCAACAGTCGATCCTTTCATTGCTACATCAACATTGAACTTTGAAGCAAATTGTTTTGAGCTTTATTTTGCTTTCTTATATCCAAAACAGTTTGCTTCTTAACAACGTACTTGTCACACAGATAATACACCAGACTCAAGCTTCTTGATAAGTTTTGATTTAAGCCAAGACTTACACGCTTTCTTTTCTCACTATCCTTAGGACCCATAATAGCTATCAATGTATGCAAGAAAGAAAGGCAAGAAACTGTTTTTTGTAGTGCAAACAAAACGTGAAATGGCACACAAAAGAATAGCAATGCTTCAGTGTGAGCATCTGTAAACAAACTGGGTTGGTCAAGGGTCAAGCTTGGGTGCGCCACATGTATCTATACTGCATCCGTTGACTAGAAGAATAGACACAATTTGAGCTTGTTTTGACTGTGCGGACACAAATCGGCATTGGTAGATTTGGTCTATTATTTCAGAAGTCCGTTGATTCATGGTCTATTAAACTGAGGGTTTACTGTATACAAAAACCAATTCATTTATTTCTCGAATGTGATGTGCAAATAAAGAGACCTCATTGAAGGAAGGATACTGAATTATTTTAAATATTCTAGCATAAAATCACTGGGCTTTAAAATGAGCTCACAACTTTGAGATACCTTATTATGAACAAGCAACTTTATGAATCACGAAGTATTGTGAAGAATCTGTGATGCAGACTCAGACACTATGATACACTGTCATGTTGCTGCATGGCTGTAATTATCCATTCTTTTCTCACACTTCAAAAACAAACAATGAGTGTTTCCAAAAAAATCCATATGAGAATATTTGCTTGTTTCTAGCAAACATTACAAAACTGATGGTTAGTAATTTACCTCTAAATAGCATCGATATACATTAAAATTGAGGAAATAACAGTATTTCTTTATAAAGATGCTCATTAACAAAAAGGTGTTAAACAATCCAATGATGCGGTTGTTTTTAGTAACTCACTCCTGTCTGTTTTCCTAATGTAATCAAAACTATTCCCGAATATTCTTTAAATTTCTGATTACCAATGAATATTTTCATAATTAAATTGAAAGTTGTTCACAAATTTGATAAACAGTTTCCAAATATAAAGCAAAAATACAAACACTAATTAAAACATTTCTTACAGACGTTAAAAATCAGTGGTGTCTCCACCACTCGGAGAATGGCCCCTTTTACTATTTATGAGAGTTAAGCTAGTTTTCATGCACATCTCAAGCTTAACTTCTTTTTTGATTATTTGAAGACTGTGCCTCATACCAGACAAAGGAGTCACCCAACCATTCCACCAAACCTGTTCTCTGATTAATACTGTATTTCCTATGAAGCTGCCCTTTTTTCTAAAGATTTATTCTAAAAAAGAAAAACACTATCCTTTTTAAATATGTTCTTGAATTTTCTATTACAATTCACTCACCTTCGTGCACAATAAATAAAAAAACCAAACCTAATCAATCTCTTGTCTTTTCAATATTCATTCTTAATCTTTCTTAGCCGTTCAACAGAAGATCCTTTATCATGTTGCACAGACTTCATTAAGCTGTCTCTCGGTCACTGGTGCTAAGATTTCTGCTAATTTACATGATCTGCCAATTTCAATCGTCCCTTATAACAGCATTTCTTGTCCCCTTTCCAAATAGAAAAGCACGTGGACAAATCACTTCAGCAAGCTGCACCTTTTCTCTATTTTGCTTTTATCCTTTTAATTAAGATACAGATATATTCACCACTTCCACTGCCCTTTTAAATGAACCTTGAAAGAAACATTCTAAACCCTTTCCAGCTTTAGTTACACAAAATCTTATTATGTTATTGTGCCCTCTGGCAGAGAATCCAAGTTTTAAAGTACACTAATGTAATTTGACACCAAGCATATTTCAGCTGCAGTTACACGGTTTTGAAAAAATTGCTAAAGGAAATCTATGGCTTTTAAAGCATTGCAGTTATAATTTGTTTTAACATTTGAAGTACAGTTATGGTTGTGCAGTTATAATGTTCTCTTTAAAAACGGTCAGACTGCATGCTTGCTGGCCAGTTCATTAATCTTTTTGGTTTAGAATTAAATTTAAAACATTAGAGAGGAACAAAAAACATTTTCTATTCACTGTATACCTTCTTTACAAATGTATTTCACCACAGTTCTGATAAGGTTTTATTACTTGACATAGTTTTAGGTTTTCATGGCAGTTAATTTACCCACTCATTTCGTGGTTTTGAAACAATCTTAAGGCATCAAACTGGCAAAGCTCAAGACTAAATGAAACAGCTAACGTGCCATTTTCTCATCATGAACAAAATTTTTCCTACTTGCTCGCTTAGCAGCTGCTGACATTTCAGAATGTTACCTCCAAAGATGTGGTAATTCCATTCTAGAAACTCTAATGATGGTTATTTATTTATTTTTTTTTTAACAAAGCATCTCAGCAGTGTCTGGAAGTGTTGCTCCAAAACATTTGTCCATCTTGAGCATATCAAAGGTTTCTGCTATATCGCAATTAGGACATTTCTTTGATGTGGCCACTCTTATTCTATGAGCACTGCCCTCTGCTGGAATAGCATCTGGCCTCCAGAAGTCAGGCACCTACTTCGACCCTACTAACTGGTCTGACCAAACCAGCCAAATCCCATTTACAACCCTTGTATAAATATTTTAAAAAGTGGAACAAAAGCAGAGAGCAACAGTGTTGGTTTAAATAAAGCTAACTAGAAACCATCGAAACATTTTTAAAAAAAAAACCTGTGAGATGATCTGGCTCAAATTCTAAACTATTATAGTAGTAGATTTATATATAAATAGTAAATAAAGAAAAATAAATTATGGGGAATAAGCATTACTTCATGCATGTCAGTTATTCTTTTGCTAATCATTGTCTCAAAAAAGGTGAAGGTAACTCTTACAGGGACTAAGTTGAAGACCAAAAAAAATGATTATACGAAGTTCACTTTTTTAGCATACTCAAGACCACCACCTCCCCCCCAAGTCTATACTAAGTGAAACCATAGGTAAATTGCACACTATTTATGATGTCAGATAATTTTTAAACTTAGCTACAGTGTTGTCACTTATCTTGTAAAGCTTGGCCTCAAATGAATACTCGTGGTCCAGTCTCATCCCATGGATGTTTAATGGGCACTAGATGAGAAGATGGGACAACCATAGGAGCAATGGAAGGGCTTGATACTGGAGGTAGTGCTGACATACTCCAGCAGCCTGTTGTCTTACTAAAAGTGAGAAGTTCTCGATGACATCCAGTTAAAAGAACAAGGGTCTGTGTTGAAGATCAGACCAAATTTGTTGGTTCTGTCTGTGTGGTTAAGATATTGGCCTGGTCTTGAATGATCTCTACCACAATTGTTGCATTCCTCACAAGAGAACTGTACTAACAATTAAATTAAGAAACAGATCTTGTTATAATGGCAACTTGAATCAAGCCAACTGCCTTCTCCTAGTGAACTGCTGCCAACCTCAACAGGAAGTCACATTCAAGAACAGGTCTCATGACACGATCGCAGGAGCCTTTTCCTTCCAACCTTTAAACTATTGTTTTATGCTGCAGTGTCTGATGTTTCTTTGCATTAATGATTTTAGTAGAGACACTTAACGGTAGTAGAGATGCTTGTTTCCTTGATCATTCAAAAATTTCATTTGTTTAATGTAAACAAGTGTGAGTGCACAAATGATTTAATTTTGTGATAATTTTGGAAGCCATTCAAAAAGCAAGTGTTAGTAAATGACTTTATAAAAAAAGTATCTGAAAAAATAAGAATACCGATTTATATTTGAAAAAAAAAGTAATTATTGTGTCCCATATTTATTGCTTCACAATTACAAAGCATCTGAAAAATCTTGCGGCAAGATACATTGCTAAATTAAATGGTAAAACTGTTCACATGCAAATTTTTTGCTTCCACTTAATTAATAATTCCAGCTGTGCAGATTATGGACAACTTAAAACTGCAACCTGAATAGCTGTTTTTTGTAACCTCATAAAAACCATGGAACAATACAATGCATTGAAAATATTATTAAAATTCCCATGGTGTTTAATGAAATATCAGAACCTGGTTTAAGGATAGGACAGAACATTTTAAACAAAAATTCCAAAATCTTTGGATTGATCCTAAGAGGTTAAAAATCCTCAAGATGAGGCAGAAAGGTGGGTGTGTGGAAAGAAATTTTTACAACAGTCAATGCTTACTGCATTTGGAAAGTATGGAAGAGTGATGTGTGAGGTTCTTTTGGTTCTTTGAAGTCCATGTCAATTACTTCTTTTCAATTACCCTTCCCTACTTCAACTAACAGCTCCACTCTCCAACATTTTTGGTGGACTGTCGTTTAGCTAATGGTGGAGATTCTGCAGAAATAATCGCGAGAAACAGCCAGCAATGGCCAGAGAGGCAGGTGTCCTTCTTATTGGGACCAGATTAGGCGGGATAATTTCCTGTTGGTGATGAGCAGCCTTCCGATGCCATGCTAAAACCCTGCCCATGCATTATTGGTTTTTATAATTTATATATTCAATGCCAGACATGTACAACTCTTGGTAACTGCTCTAGGAAATCTTGCTTAACCATTCTGTCTGTTAAAGTAGGAAAAAAAATTTAATTATTTTTAGTTTTTGTAACTAAATTCATTGTTTTGAGGTTTGATTTATGAAACCAAATAATAATAAAGAAGAATAAAAGCTTATGAGCAATCAACTCCATTAAAAATCTCATCTGCAAAACAATTTGTACTTGAAATTAAATTACCAAAATTATTTCTTTTCAAACATTTTATTTTATTTACTATATATCTTTGGCAGCTGGAACAATCTTCAGTAACTTTAGCATTTGTACTTTAATTAAATCTACCAAATGACAGGAAGTAATACACTGATCTACATGCATATTATCAAAAACAGCAGGGGCGGTCTTTAAAAGAACTGACAGACATCACACCTTCATTCTCCTGAAACATCTCATTAAAGGTGTCAACCCAAAGATTTTTTTCCCAACTTCTTGATTTATTTAAAACTTAGATTTTAAAATCTCAAAAGTTTGTATGTATGTATGTATGTATAACTAATTACCGCAGTTAGTGAAGGGATTAATCAAAAAAAGGGGGAAGATGTGTTGCAAGTGCATGCCTTCCTTTTAGGATAAAAAAAACAAACAAATATATGGCTTTAAATTGTGCAATCTCATTTTTACGTTGGGAAATGTGCAAGGGAAAAAAATGAGATGTTATTTAACATTTATTTGATTTAAAACATTTTAAAAAATTATTGTATCACAAAACAACAAAATAATTATAATATATCTGGTTAAAACATCAAACAAATTAGGAACAAAGTTTCTTTTTTTATTTATAGTTTGTTACTGGTATCAACAGATGAACGATGCACATAGATGCCATGCCATGCCAACCTCATTCGCCAAAACTGCACTCACTGCTTAATTACTTTCTGCTTCAACCAGGTAAATCAGAGCTGCAGAAATTACCTGAGGTGATAAACTCCCACTTAAAATATCACAAGCAGTTTTACAGTTCATTTCACTAAAAGAAACAAAGTCTCCAACCCCTGGTGATAATTTCTCTTGACAAAAACCCCGAGAGATGTATTTAATTAATAACAGCAGAGGGCAAAGTGAGACTGGTAAAATCTATACCCGGCGGCACCACTACTGACCACGAAGGGATGGAGCAGTGGAATTAGATACATCTCTGGCAGATTCCATCCTTTTCTTTAAAATAAGCCTTGTTTATTCTGGATACACGACAAAACATAACGGCAGATTTGTTTTAAAAATTCCACCTGAAAATGTATTTTTGAGGGTTTTTGGTTGGATTTCCCCCACCACCAAAATTAACTTCCTTCCGCATCACTTAGGAATAACAATAAATACTAACTGTAAAATCTCCTGTTTTTAATTCAGCTTGATCGCTTGGCCAGAATAATGGTCCCCACCTGTGAACCGGGGAGGGTTCTATTTCCGTATAACCAGAGAAGACAATGTCTGATTGTCTTACCAAGATGGTATTTCACGCATAACCCTGACTGGATCTTCCGTGGTCTGCCAACCTCGCTCCACACCATTGAAGTATTACAAGCAAAATGTGCTTGGATGTACCCTAAAAACACTGTTTCACCACACCTGGGGGGGGGAGGTACTGTTCTCCAACAATGGAAAGTAATTACCAAAAAAAACAACAACAATAACCCCCCCCCCCGTGTATTCCACAGGTGAGAACTGTAACACCTGGGAATGGATGGTTTTACCGACTTGGACGGCAGCAGCTGGCTGGTTGTTAAGGTGGTGCTTTCGGATAGTCTTTGATTAAGGTTGGTGCTGACCCGCAGCCGCTCAGACTTTACTGTCTTTGGAACTCCCCGGGGACAAGATGGCGGGCGGATGGTGTCTGCGGAAACTGCTACACCTGACAAGCAGAAACGCTACAGCTGGGAAGTAGGGTGGCGCTGAAACCTCTCTGAGAGGTTCTCTGGACCAGATTCGCCAGAGGATTAAGGGGCCGCCGGCCCCCCCCCAGGTACTTACAAAGGTCGGGGCAGCGAGGGTACGGCAGACGACAACGGAACGCTTCCGAGCCATTTTGAAGTAAGCGAAACTCACCGAGCAGGTCTGGCGGGAAATCTCCTCCTCCCAGACGGTCTCTCAGAAGCTCCAGCTGCGGTTCTACAGCAGCCCCCACCCCCCCAAACTCGGTATCCTGTGGGGGGCGGGCGGGTGGATTCCAGCAGCGTCTCCACTGCCGCCGTAAACGGTCGACCCCCCCCCCGCTCTGTGACGTCACAGAGAGGAGTCTCGGTTTGAGACGAACTTAAAGCCCTTGGTTACTCCCTCCAAACTCTCGGGACACATTTATCCCCCAAAAAGGATGCAGTTCCTTGATTTCTCTCTGTTTGTTTTATTTTTCCTCCCATCCACCCACCCTGAAAATTTCGAGAAAAGCCGTTCTCATAGTCTCGAACCGGCGGTAGGATCTGAAAACGAGGCAGCCTGCCATCCCGGCATGCCCCGAGGGATGGAGGAAGGAAGGGATCTTCGTGTAGGGTTATAAATGCGACAGGGTTTATCCGCGGCCCGTGTAAGCCCGGGCGAACCCCCCTACCATGAGTACGGCGGCTAATGGCGTAAACGTCCGTCTAACTTGGCCACCCCGAGGCCGTTGTGGCAGCCTGGACGACCTCCCGGCCGCCATTTTGTAAAATCTGGACAAGCGATAAAGGGGGGGGGGCATTCGGAACAGATGCCAGGGTGTTGGAGTAAACGCTTGCTTGAGGTCTGAACGGATGCGTTCTCAAATTACTGGTTACTAGTCACTAACGTACCTGTTTGTAGATTACAGGTACGCGCTACTTACTTCGTTGTCTCGATAGCGGACTTCTGTACCCCTTACAACTGAGGTGCATGGCTCTGTCGCTGTGACCAACGTACATCTTCCGTAAATTGGCTTCCTTTTGTTGTGATAATGGAATTTCCTTCTCCTCTCGTGCACTTATCCTGAGGCAGAAGCTTCATACTGTTCTAGAAAACAAACAATAAATTCAAAACTTTATAATTAACATGCACCCAACAGCAGAATAAGATAGGTATTCTATATCATAAATGATGCCAGATGCATCATCACTTGCGTTATATATATTTCTAGCTATTTAATGTTTTTTGTATATAAAATGTCAACAATCATTAGATAAACTAGCATAAAAATTAGATTTTTAATGATCATATTAACAAATTTAAACAATTATGTTTATTTAAAAAAAAAAAAAATTAATTTTTTAATGCATAGATGACAGACAATATCTTAAGTAATTCCTGTTTAGCGGTCATGTGCCATTTATTTTTAAGATAGAGGCTAAAGAATCGACGAGATAAAAAGCCATCCTCCTTAATCTGTAAAGGACAACAGCAGCAACGAAAGTCATTGTTAGAATTTTAAATACATATTTTATATACACTGAAATTATAAAAAAAAACAATGAGGCCTCTTTGTTTTTTGGCAGGATAATTGTTGGAATCACTTTATGCAATTGAAAACTAAGCCATTACTCTTGCTGTCATAATTTTTACAACCTGAAGTGAACTTAGTAGAGTAAATGGCCAAAAAAAACAAACAATCACTTATGTTATGCTGATGACTTTTGGATGATAAACAATAGACTGTTAATAAGTTAAGAGTTCTTCTTTGCTATCAGTAGCACCACTGGAACTTGTAAACGGTACAGTCACGAACTGAACACATGGCTAGCAAGTGCAGCTGTCATCTCAATCCCGTGAGATTAAGAGATCAATAAAAATAATAATAGTTGTTTGAAAAGTGATGGCAACCACTTGAAAAATAAAATCAAGACAAATAGGCATGCATCCCATCAAGACACCACCTTTCTAGGGTTAAAACAATGAGGCACTTGACAGGTTTGGTTTATTATAAAAAAACAGCAAATAAAAACAACCCTAAGATTCTTTGTTAATATTTAGGCCATCTTTTGCAGCATAAAGAGCCTCTCTCTACTCTGTTTGGCAGTAAATCAACAAGATTCTATATTTCAGGTTCTCCCATATCTATGAGAGATTCTTTAAAATAATCATACTGAAAGGAAGTAGATGGGGTGATGATCCACTTGCTTCTACAGATGCTTGATCAGATCATATCAGGGCTAGAAGTTGAACCTTGCCTTGATTACCCTACTAGACTGGTCGCATGAAAAGTTTGGCATTTAGTGCAATCCTCCTGAAGAATATGGATATCGTTTTTTGCAGGCTTGTTGGTTGGTAGATCTGTAAAAGAGAAAACATCAATTTTTTCCTTCATATCTTTCTACAATACAAGATTTGACTCCAACCCTGACATTCCCATACCATATTTGCCTGAAAACTAAAGGCTTTGGTTTTTAAGATCTTTACATCTTCAAACCCAGGTCCTCAAGACACACAAAACATTTAACTCATCAAAGAAGAGTACATGATGCAACTACTTCAGGTCCTGTCAAACACATCCTCTTTCAAGACCTTTCGAAGTATTTTATTCCTAGTGGACAGGTAGTTTTAAGCACTACAGATCCTCTGTATCCCAATCAATGAAAATGACAATAGCCATTTTCTGTTACATAGGTGATATCAGCAAGAGAATTATGACAGTAAATCTGAACATCATGAGTAATTGCATCTTTTTGGGATGGTGTCGCTGTTAAAGGCCTTTCAGGTCACTTTGTTAGTCTCATTCACCTCACTAAATTTTCTGATAATATTGGCCACAGATCCACGAAAAGTGCAGAAGCCTTTGTCAGTCTGTCGTTTGCTCTGCCCACAACCTTTGGTAAACATAAATACTGCAGAATCGGCCTATTTTCAGCATTGGGATAGTGCACATGAGTTATCCGTCCACCTACATGTCAAATACATTTAATCACATCTGGAATATGCAAATTTTAATAAAATACATTTATAAGAGCCACCAAATTCATATGACGGGGCACTGTAATATTTAAAAAAGTATTAAGTAACAGTAATTTGGTAATCTGGTAACATGACAAAGGAGAAAGTTGTAAAATCATGCATGCATAAATGCAACAAATTTAACAAACAGTGCTGCATGCACATGAAGCAAAAGGTTTCCCTTTCAAGTATCTTAGAAATCTCAGATACCCTAACCAGCTAAAATATACAAGAAAGAAGATTTTCATCAGTGTATGATATGAGTTTTTGAAGACACCTAAACAAAGGACACAGATTGAAGAAATATTGGACCCTCCTTCCAGTTTGAAAAATTGGTTTAAATGAGTAACCAACCACAATGACTTCAAAAAAAAAACTACTGTTGCCAGCTATATCCACAATCCAGTGATCAGTCAAGGGAGTGACAATGCCATAAGACTTCCATGACAATCCTTTTGCTAATACAAGTGATCCTCAGACATAAACAAGCTAGACCAGATTATGCAAAACATCTGTAGCTAACTGGCTCAATGCAAGTGGTTATGCCTAACAACCTATAAAGATATTCAGAAATAAATGAATGCCACAAACATCAATGGCTTCTCTGGCCAGTGTATGCAAGGATGGATCTTGAAGAATTGGAAAAGAATCCACTATTCTAACAAAAGCCAGTTCTTGTTGCAATGTATTGGTGATCAGCAAGAGTTGGGAAACTTATAATCAGAACTTCATCCAGATAGTCAATTTTGATGGTTGGTATGCAATGGTCTAGAGATGTATCTCTTATAATTGCAACAAGAATATGATCAGGCTGTCTAGCGCATTAATACAAGATGCTGCCAAGGAAACACTAAGAAACTCAGTTCACCCTCAATCTGAATTTGTTATAGACAATAATGTCTGACCACACAGAGAAACATCTTCCACAAACCACAAATCTTTAAAACCAACGCTACCGATGCCTTAACCTGGCCCTGCAATTGTACCAGATCTTACTCAATATGATGATCATCTGTAAAACTCGCAGACAATCTTCCTGTACAAAATCTGCTAATGCACGTCAAGGAAAATGGGAGCAGATCCCCACAAATTCAGAACCCATATCTTGTTTAAGAGGCATAAAACAACAACCTATGGGCAAAGAGAAATAACTGAGCAATGACTTTAACGGATGTGATTCAAATAATGCTTCACTGAGCATATTTGCAGCACGGTTTTAATTATTTATGCATGAGATGGTTTTCTTTACAGTTGTACTTCTTTACAAAACCAACATGCAATTTTGGCTGATTCCTGGATGCTTCAATAAAACATCGGGATGAATCAATCATCACATACTATGATTCGATAGCTAAACAGTTTGTGATGGTACAATATTAACCTCTGGTCAGCACCCTGACCGCTGCCTCTTTACAATAAGCTTGTTGATAGATGTTCAAGAAAAACAGAACCAATGTTTAATGATTTTGCCATATGTATAAATGCAGTGCATACTATTTACCACCATCATTGTAATGGTATTAAAGGTATATTTGTTTATTATTACTTAATTTAAAATTCTTTTATAGCTGTATGTTGCCAAGACAATTTATCCCTATATAAATATATTCATCTGTCTACAACTATGCTGTCAGTGGCTGTTCCTTTAGATTCTATTGTTATAATGCTCTTGTGATAGAAGTTTAAATGAACAGAATTAATTGCCATCAGGAGTCATTAACATTAAATGAGCAGATCCTGGTATCCTTTCACAAACCATAACAGAATAGCAGACTAGCTAAACAGTTCTAGCATTTTTTTTTTTTTTTAATTTAGAATCATAAAATATAACCTGTAGTCTACAATAATTTCCAACACGTGACCGTTTACCGCCCCACTCTATTAAGGCACGTAGACACCTGTTCTACTGTACAGGCTGTACCATATCTTAAGATCTTCTGATGGATCTTTCTTATATGTTGCAGAGGTCTAGTGTTTAATCTGTAAAAACTCCGGTGCAACAACAAACTTGAACACAAATTTAGTTGTGACTATTAAGGCCACTTACTACTATTAAAGTACTGTATGTGACCAATGGAATTCTTAGTACAGTATAGGTCTTGCTAGAGAGACTTCACCAACTTTGGATAGCCAATGGACATTACCCCCATCAAATGAACTTATTTCTTCACACATAGCTTTCAATGTTGTTTTTTTTTATATATTACACCTTTATTTGTTTCATTATTAGCATAAAACCTGAACATTTTATTTTTGTGCCAGGTACTTAAACAGGATAAATGCAAAAATGAAGAAACAATAGCTTTACGGCAGCACCACGGAAACAATATGGGGGATAAAGCAGCACAGTGACAGCTGCGAATAATTAAAGGAATGATCCCAAAAACAGTTTCCACAATGAAAAATATAACATAGATCAGAAAAATTATAGTTCGTTCATCCAGACGTTTGGGTTTAGAACCAAATGGGAAGATTTGGATAACTGAATTTTTCAGATGTTTTGCATTTA
The DNA here is from genome assembly GCA_018389105.1 of Nautilus pompilius. Taxonomy (NCBI): domain Eukaryota; kingdom Metazoa; phylum Mollusca; class Cephalopoda; order Nautilida; family Nautilidae; genus Nautilus; species Nautilus pompilius. The sequence continues at coordinate 390,272 of JACATO010000688.1, forward strand.
AAGAGACATTTACTGGGGAACATGATAAAATAATTATTCAATGCTGAAATTACTGGTCAGATTAGACACATATCCACATACAGAAACCACCATTTTGTGTTTGGAGCTCTTTTGAAGTAAAAAGCAGAACAAGTAGTGATGACATCAAAACCCATGCAATGGCAACACAACGTGTTTGTGATCTTCTTGAAATCAGAGCTGTGCTGTCATCTATACATTTTGAAAAGTACTGAAAATGTCGCAATGCAGAAAGCTTGAAGTTAATAATGTAAGTTAGTTAAAAAATGAAGTAAGTAAATTAAGTCTGTTATTATTTTTTTTAACAAGTTAGAGTGGCACTCTATGGATTTATGAACTTTAATAAGAAGATTGTTGTTTTATTGTCATATCACCACGCAAACATCATAAGGTGATACACAAATTGTACTGCTAAATCTATCTTACTCTTCAAAAGTTAAAATAATAATAATAATAATAATTTTGATGTACCACATCTCAAAAACATAAAACAATGCAGCAAAAATTGCAAACCACAAAGACTGAAGCTCCGCACAAAGTTTCCCAGAGTGTCTACTAATTTGGAGAAACTCTCTGAAGCATAAAAGTTCCGCCAAGAAAACAGATTGGAAGAGAGGAATGCTGATGATCGGGTGGACCGACCAGATGGCACATAGCTATTTCTTTGAGATGAATATCATCTAATAGCCAATTTGGTGAAAATCTCTTCATAATATTTGTAAAAATGGCATGATGATCTCATTAGGTTTTCATTTAGTTTACCTTGGTAACTTACTTTACACCTTAACAAGCCTAATCAAAGATGGGTATCGGTGAGGGAAGATTGTCAGCAGCAACACTCATCACAAATTTAAAAGCTGTAATAAAATTAGGGCTTGAAAGATATTGTTGCCTCCTGGAGCTATTAGCACCACCAATTTCTGCATCACTTTTTTCCATGTGTGTTTATTCATCTTGATGAAGTAATTTCAATGGCTGACAATTGCATTAGGTTTGTTGATAAACTTATGACAATAGTTGCCATCAGAATCTCCATGGAGTATTTCCTTAGGGCAATTTTAAAATTGTATCATTAAGAAAAAAGAAAAGAAAAGAAACTGAGTCTTTTTCAAGCAATAATTTAAAAAAAAACAAAAAAAAAACACAATGTTATTTACAGAATGAAGAAATGCATTATTGCTTAAAATGAGAAAATGTTCGCCCCTGCCAGATCTGTACAGGTTTCATCAAAAATGTGGAACGCTTTCCAAAACCGAGTAAAGTGCCGCCAATCTGTAGAATTTATCTATTTACGGAACACCAGAGTCGAAGAGCTGTGCACTATGTCCTCAGAACCAAGTCTGATGGATGGACAGTTTACGATCTGATGGATAAGTAAAGAAAGGAATCAATCCATCAATATGGATATATATATGTCAAACTAAATATTTCCATTGCAAGAGCAGTTTTTAAATATTGTTCTAGAAACAAAAATATTAAATAAAAAATCGTGCATATTAAATTATTCATTTGTTGTTTTTTTTAAAATTGATTATTTATTACATTTCTGCAAACATTTGACAATCTGATATTATGAAAGGTAATTCTGACATGGATGGCTGCCTCAGTGGTTTCCACGTTCTGCCGATCGAAGATTCATAGTTTAACACCAACGTACTTTATTAAGAGAGTGGTCCAGCAGTTAAGCAGACAACCCAGGTTCAATTCCTGCAACGAATGGCTCAGTTTTGGTGAACCTACCTGGGATGTGCTTTTTCTTCCCTCTCACTCTTACCCAGCCAGCAATATGGGTTTCCAACCAGATTTAGAGATCGAAGAGTCCTGGTAAGTTCTTTCAGTAGCTTCATTAAGTCAGAGTGAGAATTTTGTACTGGCCTTAGTCCCCTGCCACACACACACACACACACTCTGTGCTTGGATGGTGTTCTGGATCCCAACCTACATCAACAGTCAGTTGCAACAAGAGGTAAAATAGCAACAGCAGTAGTGTGAAGGTTCAAGTGATGAATAGTATGTTAGGGGTAAGAATAGGAGATGAAATCATGGAGTCAATGAAGACAAAAGTCTGTAATTAATTCTTGTCAGTATAAGTCTATATGGAACATCAAAGACTGACAGACAATAATGACTAGGACAAGTCATTAGATGATGATGATGACAGAGAATATATCATTACATCTTTGTTTATACTTATGGCCAATCTAGTCTCTTGTGTAAAGCATCCAGCACATTAGTTTTGGATGCACTGCCATATAAATTTCTTTTTAAAAATTGATAATATTTTTTTGTTGTTTCTAAGAGGCATTACTGTAGAAAATTCTTTTCTAAAATTCTCACTCCATCCTTTTCTACTGCCTCCCACCATTGTACTGCAGGTTCCCTGAAAGATTACCAGAATTACAAAGTTTGTTTTTAATTATTTCCTAAGCAATAAAGATGAAGCAATCAATCAACAGCAGACAATAGGATGTTTATACCTCTACCTAACAATCACTCTTCTTGTGAGTGGTTTTGATTTTTCTTTTGTTTCCTTTTTTTAGGAAATTGATCCACATTTTCATCTCAATAAAGCGGTGTGTTGATGAAAACCATGACTTAATCCTGTTATTCACCAACTGGAATGCAAATTCAAATTGTGAAAACAGCAGCACAAATAACCTTTGATGTTTTACAATTCAACCATGAAACCTACTGAAAAGTACAGGTGAACTCTGCTTAATCTGTACTGAATCTCTTCAATAATCCTTTGTTCCTTTTTCTCTCCCATAAAGTCATCCAACTTCTATAGTAGGTCCACTGTATCAAGAGTCATATTAAAAACTACTTAAGTAGAGAGAACTACCGTTGAGAGATCTTTTGATTTTATTGACATATGTTCTTTCTATGCATTAACATCATTAGCATCCTTGTATGTCCACAGGTAACTCTTGCAAATGGAGTCTACTGTAAATGTGTTGAAATAGGGAGCTATGATACGGTTTTTCATAAAAAGAGGGTTTAACCCCTAAAAACATTGATGCATAGCCAAAGGATATGTTTCGTGTGTCTCACATCAGTTATGCAAATGTGAACTAGTGGTCTTTACATTTCAACATTAAAAACAGTGACATCAGAGCCACATCACAGTCGTCACGCGTTAACAGTGTGTGTGTGTGAACAAACTTATTCAAACAATATTTCTTCTGAATTTGTTCTGGTATTTCTATGAGTCATATTTGAATAAAATGGAAGGTTTGTCTGAATAGTTATAATTAATTAGAAAAGTTTACAGTACAACTTGCAATACCAATATTACAAATGCAAACTCAAAACTCACAATTAGTGCTAATAATTATATGTTGACATTCATTAACGTCTGCAAGGTAGACAACTCTGGTGAAACGGAAGTGTGGTTGTTTGCTAGAAAGTGGTGTGTCGTGAAAGGCCTGAAGGTTTAGACTTTGGTAGAGAAATTCCCACTAAAGGTTTTTCATCTTTTTAAGCAAACTTGAGGCATTGACCTTGGCAGTCAAGTAGGCAACCACTAGATTACTGTACTACTTTCAAGAATTACCAAAGACTGAATAAAAATTTTTCACTGATATTTTCAGTCATGAAATAATAATAATAATAATAATAATAATAATAATAATAATAATAATAATATAATAATAATTTAAAGTAGGTATAAGGGGAATTCCTCGTGACTTTGAGCCACTATCATCCTCCAATCCTACAATATGGTCCTCTAAATATATTTGAATTTTTTATGAATACAGCTACAATGAGAAAGTATGAATCCATTGCTGAAGATATAATATGATTTACTTTTTAAAATATTACTAAAGTACAACATTTCCATGTAAAACTTTCCTTTTGAACCTTTTTTGCTAATAAACCCTGACATAACCAAATGTGTTCAAGATCAGACTCAAAAGATGGCAGATGTGGTAGCCTTTTGCAGGTTGCAGAATTGAAGTACATCTGAACCTTTTAAATCTGCTGGATTCTGCTTAAAACATAATTTCTTCTAAATGTACCAAAGACAATGCAAAAAAATAAACATACATCTGAGATTCCTTTTTATGTTGAATAATATCAGAATAAATCATCAACAAATTTTAGCAATTTTTCTGAATTCAGTTGACATTTCATCTTTCCTTTTCTTCATTCTTTTCCTAAGAGAGAGATTCATTCCACTGTGTTATGGGTTGCTAACTAATTCCAAATCACAATCCCAGCCGATTTTCATGAATTTTGGGTCTTACTGACAGCATCTTAAACTACCATTCTGCTTGATTAGAAATAGATGGGCCCAAGAAGGGTAATATTTCAAAATGACACTGTAAACCCCTTCTATAGTTAGAGTGATACAGAGCTTTTAAAATAAATACAACATCCAGATATTGAGATGAGTATTCAGATCCCAACTAATTTGAATGCCACACATCAGATGAGTTAGGGAACCAAGTGTGAAAGAAACTGCACCCAACTAGGAATGTTGGCAGCAGATAACATCTAAATCAGTAAAGGTCATTATAATGCAAGCCTGTCTTGCAGCCCACAGTGGACATACTACCTGCTAATAATTGAATACCTTTCATTTTCATATTGGACTATGACTTACTGAATATCAGGACATGTTATTATGTCTGAAAAATAAAGAAGCTGACAACCTCACAAAACATGGAATCCAGTCCATCCCCAAACTGCATTTGGTTACACACTTGCAGAGATTATGGCAGGATCACCAAGAACACAGCTGAAAGCAACTTTCTTAGAAGAGTACCAAAAACTCCAAACCGGTTTTCAAGAAATAAGAATTTGAATCCCTTACCAACAGAGACATGTTCAGTTATCTTGGATGCACTTATGAAAAGTAAACAGTAATTCAAAATAAATAAAACCTTTCATATATTATTTTGTGATCACATTGTACAAAATAGTTTAACTTTTACTTTCTCACTGCAAATAGTATATGCGCCACAGCCTCAACAGCTTTCACTTTGGGAAGAATCTTTCTATGGCAAGAGCTGAAAACAAGATGGGAATTTTTAGCCTAATGCGATCTTACTTTGAGACGATTGCACTGCTATCACATTTTATGATTTAAATATAATAAGATGCTGGAAAAATTGGCATTGTCTGTAACAGGAATTGCAAAATGTTGAAAAATAAATATCATTTTTTTCAGAAAACCATAATGCCAATAATCCTATAGGACAAAACCATCTTGGGGTGTAGCACAACAAAGTTATCTGTCCCTGACCAGTCTAAATCATTCTTTAAAATCAATGCCAATCTGGTGATTAGCCAATGTACAGCGTCTGAACAGGTTGATCACAATTATTATTATTATTATTATTATTATTATTATTATTATTATTATTATTATTATATTATTATTATTATATTATTATTATTATTGTTGTTGTTGTTGTTGTTGTTGTTGTTGTTGTTGTTGTTGTTGTTGTTGTGTTGTTGTTGTTGTTATTATTATTATTATATTATTATTATTATTATTATTATCGTGTTGCATGTGACCTGTGGCAGATGTGGTAGGTCTTACCCTTATCTGGAAGTTATAATGTGAATGTTAACTTTCTGATGCTCACTCTCTGGTTCTCTCCCTCTCTCAAAATTATCACCCTAACATACCTTACAGATGGAGTAAGAGAAGCTCCCACAATGGTTTCAAACACAATTAAAATACAGCAATGAATTCCTCTTATTTAGTTTAAAATACCAGAATGGATGAGGCTTAACAATTATAGACTATGAATGAGCTCTATATTTAAATAAAAAAAGCTAATTTATTTTAATTTTTTAATAAAAGTACAAATGACTGTAATTACTGGTGTCATTTTTCAAAGTAAAGCATGCAGCTGGGTTTGTGAAGCACTCTGATGGGTGTGGTCTCCACACCAACTAAAATAAGAACCCCACTTTTTGTATTTTACAATACGTAAATGCAGCTTTTGAACTCGAAGAGCTGTCATTCGCCATGTTGACTGATATACTGTATTGGAAATCTGGGCCTAAAGGCTATTGATAAAGCAATATGTAGAACCGTAAGCCTTTTACCGAATGCTACTAATAAGTGGGTAATTTAACATTCCATCGCTAAATTGTTTGTGGGATAGATATACGCTATTCATGGCTACTCCATCAAATTATTGGAAATTAGCCTGACAATTTTATTAATTTACAAATGAATACAAGAAAATGAGCATAGAAACTAATTCAAGACACATCGACACCGTTTAGGAATCAGCCTACATTTGGTTTAGGGTTATTTCCTTAACATTGTTTAAATCCTTGGAAAAGAAATCTAATTATTATTTGATTTGCAAATTAAAATGAGTACAATGTAGTCCACACAGTAAAACCATTCTGATAGCAGCCATGTAAATGTCAGAAAGTAAAGTATATCAGCTTTAAAATAATTTTCTTTCTATTGGCAGAAAGGTCTGAGACAAGTGAGCAGAAATGCAACAAAACAAATTTACAGTAAAAGAAACAAAAGACAAACAGTGGTATGAAATTCTCTGATATTTGGGAAATTAAAGAAAAGTCCCCCTTCCCTCTTCTAATTTTTATGAAGTTGGTCCATGCCAATAATCACATTATTCAATAGAGCTGAGGAAAGTGGGAACAATAATTAAATCTACTGGAGTCAGCCAGCATCATATTCCAGGAGTAATCTGCACACAATGGTTCTATATTTCCAAGTCCTATTATGAATGCCGAATACACAAACTACCTGGAAGCTGCTTGAGGCCTGCCATCTTGTAAACCAACTAATTATGGCTGCCAGAATATGGCATCAGTGAAGGACTGCTGCTTAATCAGGTGAACTGGACTACCAGGCTGTCTGTCTATCTCCTGGGAGGTTGAGAACATCACTGGTTAGTCAACACACTCTGAAGGACCATTGATTAGCAGCATAGGAAAAAAAAAGAAAGAAAAAACTGACAGGTTTTAGGGGTCAAGCATAAAAGACAAAGTTTTATACTGGTCCTTGACTCTTCCATCTGATTCAGTTTTCTATTTGTTTACTTCTATTTTGTTTCAAAGAAAGACTCATAATAAAACTCACATAAATAAAACATTGTTTAGCTTAAAATACTCAAATAATTAGACATTAAGTGTGGGAAAACCTCAATAACTTTGGATGTTGGCGCTGTTTATCAATAAGGAGATAATCTCTGACCTAACGTCAGATATTTGCAGCACACGTCACAATTGCTAAATTTTCAGAGAGAGAGAGAGAGGGAACATGGAACAATTGGCAGTGCAAGAAAATCCTATTAGTACCTGCATTCTAGTTTTTGAATGCATAAACCAATGGTTCATTTCTTAAAATACTTTCTAAAAATAATCAGGGTGGCAGTAAATCCTTGAATTAAGTCGCTTCAGGTATAAATCATTTAAACAGAGATTGCCAGTCTTCACTGTTGGTTAACTCATACGTTTCTATCTGGAGGGCTGGGTTAATGTCACAAACTGAGGTGTTCTTTTCCCTTTATTGCGTTTCAAATTTCTCAGCACTGGAACCTATACGATCAACCGTTTGCAAACTTCAGAAAAATAATTTTAAATGAAACTGTTCAGACAATATTTTACTTTATTGCTAGGATATTAACCCTTCCATCAGCATGGAGAAATTTAAAAGAGAAAAAACCTTAGCATATTTGTTGATGAAGAGGCTGAAAGAAAGATGGCAACAAAAAGAAAGTTAGAACAGGTTTTCCTAGACTACAACACAGGGAAGGGGAAGTGGTACAGATTTAGAGGCGTGTCAAGGAGCAGCTGGATGAATTTCCGCCTGCTCATTATGAGTATCCCAGATTCATATAATAAAAATGTTGATACAATGTAAATGCTAAGTCATGGCAAGACTTTGCTCTTTTAATCAATGAATATTTGTCTGGACAACTTGGCTACAGGTTAACCTGGAAACAGAAAGACTAGATGCGTGCAGGCACGTGTATGTATGTATAAATAAGAAAATCATAAACTAATCCAAGCATCATGGTAATTGTGAGAAGATAGGTCCCAAACATTTCTCAGGTTAATGCTACTGCATTTTTTTCTGTATGAGCAGCACAAGGCATCATGGTCCACATCCAAGCCGGCTGGCCGACCAACACCATCCAGATTCAGCACCAAATAATTTACCAGAGAAGAAACCTCACATATGAAAAAAAATACAAAGAACACATGGCCTTTTAATATTAAGGAAATGTTTAAGATGGCTGTTTGCTTTACTGCTAACAGTTCTTAGGTTGTCGTCATTTTCTTTTTTTACTTGCTGCATTTAATATTTCGAACAGATTGTTCAATGTCCGTTAGATGTTATATTTCCTATCCCTGAATTATTTTAAACATCAAACATGTAGGAAGAAAAAAATGTTTTTTTCTTTACTTATTTATTACAGCTTAAGCAATATGAAAGATGGTAAAAGCTTTTACGTTTGTGTGAAGCCTGCTAAAATACTTTTTCAAAGATTTATTTGATATATAAAGCAGTAGCACAGAACTGTTCCATACTTATTGTAGTCTCTAAAATTAAAGAGTGATTCATGAAACCCAGACTTACTTAATCCTCTGTACATCCACACACACGCACTTCTACCAGTTGCAAAATCATCCATGTGTTAACAGCCAGCAGCCATGATTAGTAAATCATAGCTACACAGCTTCCACTTTTGCTCTGATGAAAGCTCACATTACCACATGATTAATGTCACTTCAATTCACTTATTTACTAAAGTAAAAAAATCAAAATTCTCTGTTGGGAAGATGGAGGTAGATAATCATCTTTTAAAATAGTGATTTTCCTATGTGAATAAATGATGTTCAATGATAGCTCTGGCATGGCTTTCCAACTGCAAAGACATCAAAAGTCTTAATGTATTAACACCATAAAAAGAGCAAGTATAACTTGCCATATGAAATAATTTCTACTTTTTATTCATTCTCCAGTTGTGTCTGTTTGGGAATCACATGCCCTTTCTTTTGGTATCTGTTGCTGGGCTTTCTAACCATAGTTGGCCTGTCTGCAACTATGATGTAGGTATAAACTGAGGCCCCATTGCTAGCATATGAACCATCCAAAATTGGATCTACCCACATGACATCCTTTCACCTGATGAGGTTAGGTGATGACAGTTTTACCACTAATAAGCATTACCAATCATACACCTAACTCTTCTTTTATCTGGAATGGAAAACTATTAGAATTCATCTATTTAACTTTGGAAGAAAACAAAACTGCCAAGGACGAAACAAAGCGAGGACTTGCCATGCTATGGGAAGATCGCCCCGTTCCCCGGTCGGTGAGAAATGAGCTCGGCCCTTCTGCCACACCTAAATGCTATCCTACATTAAATTAATATTTATACTGAATAACAAAGTTAACAAAAAAATAAACATAGGAGAAATGTGCCCAACTTCAAAAGTTGGCATTCACTATTAAGTGTGAGTAGCCACTGTGTCTCTTTACCAACCAAATTCTACTAAAAGAATTCATTTCAAACATTTCCATTAGTATGCCAAAAAATAAACTATTAGGTTCTGGGGACGATTAATATGCTACTCATTATTCCTTATCTTGAATGTGATTCCATAATTATTGGCAAGCTTAAATATTTCTGATAAGATTACAAATTGAGTTCGTCCATAAACAGCATGTGTACACAGAAGACTTCGTTTAATTTCTGAATTCATAATCACCGATTTATAACACCAATTTGTATTTTCTGTATATTAAATTAAATTTTTCTTTTATTTTAAATAATATAATTATACAAGAAACCCATTTACAAATTAAACTGTGTTAACTCTTAATATGTAGATGTTCTGTTATTATCTAGTTTTATTGAAATAGTACTATTTCTGCTATGTATAATAGTTAAAAGGGGAATTGTGAGTTTTCATACCTAAAACCTTTAATTACAAGTAAAGAAAAACAAAAAAAAAAAATGTACATCTCTGATTCATCATATATCTCAAATTCCATTAATGATCTAATTTGCATACAGTTTTCCTTTACCACTGCTTGATAAAGAGGACAAGTTGGTGCTACATCTCGGTCTTATTGTTTCTCTAGTAGTCTGTGGGGTTGTTTGAACATCATTATTATAAATTAGCTAAACTGGCTGCCAGGATTGATATTAAAAATATTTTGAGTAAGCATCCACAAGATTTTTCCAGGAAGAGGGCAAAATAACAAAACAATATCAAGTGCGGAGGACATGTCTAACAATGAGAGCATACCAACATATAACGATATTAATTTATTTCTTTTATCAAAGGTACTTTAATTTGATCGATAACTTTTTTTTTTTACTTAAAAATGTATCTTGTAATCCATTTAGAATTCTTTTTCCATGTTAGTAGGCTTCCTTTGCTATTGTGCTGTCCCATCAGGGGCTCACAATAGCAAAACTAAAATTTTGCTTATTTTCTGCAGGAAACAATCACCAGTGATGAAACGACTGAGTCCAAATATGGCATAACCAATGTTTGACGAAAATATTCCGCTACCATTGAGCCACCAACCGAACATTAGATCGAAATGTCTGTCAGCTGCATTGTCTGTTGAATTGTTCTGCTTTTTGTTTGTGATATCATTTTTATGATATCATGTCCAACAGCTTGGAGAGTTTGTGTTACAGATTCTAGGATTGCTGAACAGCTAGAAATTATACTTGGACAAAAAAAAAGAAGACGCCATTGTTCTTGAAGCAGATTCTAGTTGGTGTGCATCTTCTTGTGTTTCACTTGTAGCTGTAGTGGCCCATGTGCTGAACTGACCAAAAATGTGTTCAAAGTTGTTGGAATCAGATAGTAGTGGCATATTCGGGAAGAAATTTTCTCCTTCGACCCTCACAGAAATGTATTATATCTTTGATTCTACCAATTGTACACAATTCAAGTCATTCACAACAGATTGAGTTTATGAGCAGCACAGTGTAAAAACACAGTTTTTAAATACTTCCATTTTATTGTAGCTTGCAAGCCTCTTTCCTTTATAGCCATTGTGGAGCACCTGTCACACTCTTGGCCGTGTAGTTTTTCTAGATTCAAACCAAACTTTGTACAATGATAAATAATGGTATTTGCAATGGGAGTAGCATCCAGTTCATATACTCTTTCAAATCCAAGAAATTACTCTGAGATAATATTTTCACTGGTGTCAATGAAACATACAGTAAGTGACAATTTCTCCTTTCTGTATGGTGTAGCACTTTCGTCAGCAATTATGGAAAATCCATTGCAATTGTTTGCTGAAGAAACTATTTCTTCCTTGATAGTTTCTTCACAGAGACTGATTAGTTCATTTTCTACACGACCAGATGTATAGGGAGCATTAGCTGGGGCATTTTCAAAATTGTTCCATAACATCTCATCTCCTGATTCAAAACAAGAATTAAACAGGCTTTGAACATTTCCAGTTTTGCTTCCTTTACAATGTAAATCAAGGTCGTGTGTACAACAAAACAGAATGGTCGACAATACTGGATACGTTACTTTCCAGCTCAGTTCAATGTCCCCTTTAAAAGCACTGTCCATTTGACATACAGGGTTGTTCGTCTCTGTTTTCTTCCAAATGGCCAAAAAGTTAATTGCATCCACCCGTACATTTCTGGGCCAAGCAGTAAGAATGACTTCTTACACTTTTATGAAGGTTTCATACTTTGTATAAGGTGCCATGGTGATGGTTCAGCTGTGTTCTGTGATGAACTGGCTGTGGGAAAATTGTACAATATTTATAGACTGCTTCATTTAGGTGTGGGGAATAACTAAGAGATGGTAAATATTAATTTAGCCACACAGGACGGAAACCCTATGTTACTTTTGCATCCTTTTCAAAATCATAATTCTCAAGAGAAAAGTCACATTTTTTACAACCAGATCATGTTTAAGGTTGTCCTTTAGTTTTATGGACAAATTAACATGATAAGGATTATCACCAGAATGATTGGGTGATCTCATTTGACTGTTGTGTTGAATCTGGAATGGAGATATGTAAGTTCTTGCCTTCTCTGCCTCTGCTTCATTCTCTAATGTTTCCGATTTTCGCTTTGCCAAAAACTTTCTGATATCCATTTTAACAAAATATCTAAAACAAATATAAATGTAGCCTTACTTGACCTTACTGGGTCACTTGGCTATTGGATAGGGATTTCTTTGCCAATTTTTATAGCCTAGTGGGATATAAAAGTGGCTCCTAGCACTTAGTTTGATTAACCAGTTAGAAGTGCAGCTAGGGTCACTAACTAATTAAACATAACACAGTTATACTAACCAAATGGTGACCCCTTCATTCCTTAACTAAGCAATTAGCCTGTTTCTCAAAACTAGACAGAAAGACAGATGGTTTAGCTATTTATCTTGACACGCTCACGCCCTGTCAGTGCCTTATATTGTATTTTCCTATATTGCTTCTCTCCTCCCAGCCTTTGACCTTTTTGCCTTGGGCTTGGTGCATACAGACTCATTATTTCTCGCCTGATTCACCGCACTTCAGTGGGAATGGTAAATTAAGCAAAAAACAATGCACTTATTACACCATCACAATCAACTTTCCTGGCCAGCCAGGTAAGGGGGATAGTTTCCTTCCCTTGCTCCCACCCCATGCAGACACCTGTGTAGTGCCATTTCAGCAAGAATCAAATGTAATGTGGCGGATAAAACAGTTTGTTTTCACCCCAAGAAGGAAATTCAACAAACAAAAAAGTACTTACGTTAATATGGCTGCAGGTGGTACCTGTGTACGCAGGATTGAAGTATAGTTGATAATTGTTAACTGATACCAACTATGGAAATGAATGAACAGTTTCAATTCCCTACAATACGCGAAACTATTTTTCATCAACGATAAGTGGTAATCAAAAAAAATTTCATAACTAGAACGTATGGTTCATCTATCAATGAGTTGCAGCCTACATTGCTTAGACATAGGAAAGCTAGTCAAAGAATAGCACCCATCATGCCACCCATTCACAATCAATAGCTCTCTGTGAAAGTCAGGGTTCTGTCAGTGCTGTATTATGCGAGAGTCTGCAGTGATGCAAAGTAGATATCAGGGCAAATTCAATCCCACCATGATGGGCGATTACTGTTGGTTCCTCCAAAGGGAGACTGATACCTCACATAAGGGCAAGAACAAGTGTCTGAAACATTTTTGAACATTTGGAATGTACCTACTATACAAGTTAAATGCGTTCCGTATCTTCCACACTGCTTTTATCAGTCTTTCTCATGCATCTGTTGTCTGATCATGGCAACTATTGAATACCAAAAATTGTTGTTCAAGCTTTATATATTTCATATAACATAAGTCATAATATAACGTTAGTGGTGAAATTCTTCCTTATGCATGTCTCAAAAACCTGACATCCCAGCCAAATTCTGATTTCAGATTTGAAATCAGCACCCAAAATTTAGCTAAGATCACCCACATTTTGCTCGATGGCAGACAAAAAATTTCATTTTGTTGTCCAGGCTAATCTGCCAAAAAAATGAAATTAGGAATTTGATTAATGAAGTTGTGGAGCCTTCAAAGCCATGGGGAACTTCTGATGTGGGATAAATCTGCTTTCAGCATCAAATGGCTATAAATGTCAAAGACTACATACCTGATTTCAGCTTTGTAGGGGTTAATGTCTGTTAAAGTTTAAAAGTTTCATTCTTGGATAGTAAATTTTTATACAACGCTAACTTCAGAACAAAGATATGGTAAACTTATCGGCCCATTCTTAACCCTTTCCTTGCCAAGGTTTATTTTTTTTTTTTAGTTTATACCCCGAAAGTGCTCAACTGTTCAATATTTTTAAATTTTTTCCTTAGCAGAAATAAACAACTTTTGTTGACAAAAAAACAGCTTTTATCCGTCTTTGATCTTGTGTTTTACAATATTTCAGTAATAGTTCAGCACAGAATGGTAAATGTCAGAGCATTTCATGTCGCAGAGAGGCACACTGCAGCACTTACAGAACACTTGAGTATCATGGCAAAATCCTCATCTTTTGCATTACCTGCATTGTCTTCCCTGGTCTGAATCAGTGGTAATTTCAGCAACTTGTTGCACAGAAAATCGATCTCTTCTCCTCGTGGGCACTACCACTTTTAAACCAGGAAATGATGTCATTTCCATTAACAGATTTACTCCTCCATTCACAGATGATTTGGAATTACCCCAAGGGCGTCCAATGTTTAAACTAACAATATCTGGTGCTACGGACCGGCCATCTATCAATTGTCACAAAATCTACATTAGATCGATGATCTCCAACTTTGGCAATCAGTGGGATGGTAACCAGCAATTAGAGATCTCCGACTCTGGCAGGGGAAGAGTTAAAGAAAGCTACAATTTCGTATCAAGAATGAGCGATAGAAAATTCTGTTGAAAATTTATTAATGCCATGGCAAACTAATCAACAAGCTTCTTCACACATGAATTACCACTAAGTTAATGGTATACAAGTGCTTAATCCAAATCGTACTGAGAACAATGATGGGAAAAAAAAGAAGAAAAACATATGGATTATTATTATTCAAAGCTTTTGGCGTATTTCACATTTACCTGTTTATTCTAAGACTGCGGATGTGTACACCAAGCTCAAACGGAGACATAACTTCTGAAGTCTGAAACGTGAAAAAATTAAAAAAAAACAAAAACAAACTTATAGAACAAAATTGCAATTTTAGCCAGTAGGCAAATTATTATTATTATTACTATTAGTGTTGGTATTAGTTCAGTCTTTATTAAAACAAGTAGCAACCTACGCTGAACTCTTAAACATGCAGGTGCCATCTGGAGTGTATCGCTTCTACTTCAGCTGCTCGGTATTCGAGCAAGGAGTTGTAACACAAACTATCTATCTTGATGATGTCTCTCTCACTGGTGGTCCACTGAAGCTCTATGCACGAAAATCTCCATCATGATTCCTAAGTGATAAAAACCTTGTATATTGGCCCTTCCTTCCAACTCTGTGCTGCAGGTTCAGCAATATTCCCGATGATTTGTTTCTGCAAACTCAAGGAAGAGTGTAATCTCTAGAAAATCTATAATACATGAAATTTCAATAAGACTACGAGCTGAGATCCAACATAAATCTATATGTTTATAACAACCAGCAGCGAGAACCATGAATACCATGTCCTTCAATAAATGCGTGGCATCCCACTTAATGAAGAACTTTCCATCAGCTGTGATTATTGGTACAAGTACTTGGCATTTATGAGGGTCCGGAGGTCCCCCTCCGGCAAAGTTGGGTCTAATATAACAGCAAGAAGATGAAGTGCAAGTCAATCATAGATTAATTTGTGCTCAAGACCGCTTATGCCATAGGGAACAGACAACTGAAGCAGAATGATGGTGGCTTTCATCAGCATTGATATCGAAGGATATAGTGACAATATTTAATCAATAACATTGTCAGCCTTTTGTTGCAAAGCAGTAATTTCATTACATTATTTGAGAAGATAATTACATCACTACATCTTCGATAAGGTTATCTATCATATATCCCATCAATAAATTAAGCTTTCCACCAAAAATTCAATTTATTTTAAATGTTTTTATTTTGATCTTTCTGTAGGCTAAATATTCCTAGAACCAAACTTTGCCTACTCTCTCACAGCAGTGATCTTTGATCCTCTGCCAGGAGATTCGAACACATCAGTCTCACTGTCTTCCAGGAACTCTTTAAATAAGATGATAGGGTAATCAAATAAATTTACTCCAAAATAGTCACATAAAATCTGTATTATTAGGCGACTGCTATGAAATATGACCTATAATTATTGCATTTTCAGCATTTAAAAGTATGTCTACCTAAATATTATTACGAATGTCTAAGGTAGTTGCTTTAACAAATCAAAGATGGAGTCAGTCATAAGATGTTGAAAATATTGGAATAGCTCAGCCATACATTGGTTAGGTGTCCGCCAGGTAAAAACTAGTAAAAGTATAGAAGTATGAGCTTAGCGAGAGAGGGAGGGAGGAATAACAGCGGCAACAGTGTATGAAAGAGACTGGTAGGCAGGTTCTTAAGTAAATGTGCTGGTACATGTCCTGAGAGCAACTTTATCAAGGTACTTCACAAGACAGCTCCAGTTTGCCAAGTAACATAGAAAAAGAGATAATGGACTGAGGCCAGATGTTAAGAACAAACAAATTTAAGCTAAGAGTTGTTAGGAAGAAAAAGATAACGGACATGAACAGTTCAAAGGTAACCTGTCACCACGGGCAATAAAAAAGGCCTTTTGAATATTCAGTTAAACTTGTGCCAAAGAAAATATGGATTACAAGAAAATAGATAGGAAAATGGATAAACATGTGTAAGGCTGAGGCGTGTTATTCAATGCAGTATGAGTCAGACAATTTTGGTTTCTTCTGCAGAAACTACCTGGCCTCAAAGTTCTGATTTCAACTTTATTAATCAATTTTGGATTTACTAAGATGCATACATAATTCTAGTCAACATAATTTATGTAAATATGGTTACATATAGATGCCATACTTTACGGAGATGATGTGAGTTGTCGACAGCACTATACAGTAAATAACATCTTAACATTAAACTCACCAAGATTTTCCAGTTTCTGAAGTTGAGTGCATTACTTCAGAATGTAAAATGTCATTTAGTTTAAAGTATGGAATTTGTTTTTAGCATTAAGGTATTGCAGACCAAAGAAAATTAATTATCAAATTAAAATTTATGCAGCATTGAGGACAAGCAACATACATGAAGTTTGTTTTATTGGGTAAATAATTCAAAATTGCATACATTTTTTTAGAGACAGTCAAAAAGAAAAACAATATGTTCACCGTTTAGTTGACTCATCATCTAAAATGTCTAATGAATCTTGGTATTTTAACTGAAAAATCAGCTGCTGCTTTTAACAAATAAGGAAATTAATGACCTTTTTAAATAACCAAAGATTCTAGGCTCCATCGGTAGCCAAGGAATCTAATTTTAACCACACAAGATGTGGAAAATCAAGTATATCACACAACTATGGACATTGATGACCTACCACGAGATATGGAAAATCAAGTATATCACATAACTATGGACATGGATCACATATTTTATTAAGCAGAACAAAAACTTGCTGTTTACTGCTGACATGTAAAACTCTGATGTGTCAGAAAGATACATATTTAACTCTCTTCCTTCAAAGTTGGACATCTCCAATCGATGATCACATCCCGCTAATTGCCAAAGTTGAGATCACTGATCTAACATAGATTTTGCAACACTTGATAGATGGCCGGTCAGTAGCACTGCATATCATTAGTTTAAGCATTGGAATATGCCCTTGGGGGAATTCCAAATCATCTGTCAATGGAGGAGTAAATCTATTAACAGAAATGACATAATTTCCTGGTTAAAAAATGGTGATGCCCATGAGAAGAAGAGATTGATTTTCTGCACAAGTTGCTTAAATTATCACTGATTCAGACAGTGAGAATGAATTATTTGGCAGTGGAGATGATGTCCAGGATACAGACTTTGATCCACAGGATGGGAATAATAGTTTGAACAGTAATAGCGATGATGAGGCTGATCAAAGTGATCATCATTGTGATGTTGATTCAAATAACAATGTCAGCCTCAGTGACAGCAGTAGAAGCGACAATGCCAGAAAACTGTGGTGATGTCGTGGTGGATATGCTAATCCAGTCCAAATGGTCAGTGGCCGACTCCCAAATACCCCGACTTGGGCAGCAGCAAACTCTGGTCCAAGGGTTAATGCTCAGAAAGTTGGTGACAGCGTCCTGAGACATTTTCAGCTATTTTTTATGATGATCTATTCAAACACGCAGTTACTCAGTCTATGCTAAGCAATATTTCGCTCTAGACCACTCTCCCATCATTCAAGGTCTAGGAGGTGGGAGGATGCAACAATACCGGAAATGAAAACCTGTTTCAAACAGCTGTTATTGACAGGTCTTATAAGGAAGCCAGTACTGGTCAAACGATGAAACTCTACTGACACCCTACTTTGGACACAATATAAGCGGGAACAGATTCTAGATTATCAAGATTTTTTTTTTACACTCCAATGACAATACCACATGGCCAGACAGCTGCCAAGCTAGGCTTTACCAGGTCTGTCCCGTCTCTGAAAGTCTAGCAGAAAAACTCAAGGATAATTATACCCGTTATCTTCACATTTCCATAGATTTTGGGATTTTGAAATCCCACAAAATCAATAAAATATTAAATCAAAGGATGCATGCTAACAGACTCTGAGAATTCTTACTGTTGGGATATTCTCATAAATGACGTAGTAGCATGGACAACCCAAGAAATTGTTATCCATCTTCTTGACAGACTTATTGGGAAATATTATTATTTATACATGTACAACTTTTATAATCCAGTCTGGGTTAGTGGGGCCCTCCTTGATGCTAGCACATATACATGGGGAACGCTCCAAAATAAATGCAGGAACCACCTGAGATAAGGAACACAGGGAAAAATCCCCACTTGAAGAAGGGGGAGACAATTCCCTGCGACAATGAACAAGTAATGGTGATAGCATGGCAGGACAACAAGACTGTTAGGTCTATCAGTAGTAAACATAATGCTGAGATGGGCAGAGTGAGAGTTAGGAAGAGAGGTGATAGCTTCATTGAAGTCGATAAATCAACATGTAGAATGAAAAACACACAATCAGTTAATGACAGGTGTCTAAAGGATAGATCAAATGGGTTTTTACTGTCCTGTGATCAGAAAAACTGTAAAATGGCCCAAGAAATTTGTTTTCTATCTTGTGAAATTGGCCATACACAATGTACACATTGTGTACAGTGTTGATAATGAACCAAAACTCACTCTGTCTGAATTTAAACTGAAATTGGTAAAATAATTGTGTTCTAGGGTTCCTGATTTGGACACAAACTCCGATTCAGCTCTGATGATAAAAACCCTGCTGTTCGACCCCACAGGAGAGCCACAGTCATGGACCCAAATGGTAGACTAATTGGTGGATTCAAAATCCATGTAAGGAAGAAATATCCTTCAACTGGTAAGAAGAAATACTCGGGTTATGTGAAAGATGAGGATTTTGCCATGATACTCGAGTGTTCTGTAAGTGCTGCAATGTGCCTATTTGTGTCATGAAATGTTTTCCCATTCACCATTCTCTGATGAAGTATTACTGAAATATTGTAAAACACAAAATTAATGATGAATAAAAGCTGTTTTTTTGTCAATAAAGGTTGTTTATTTCTGCTAAGAAAAAGTGTTAAAAAATTGAAAAGGTTAGGCATTTTAGGGGTATAAACTTACAAAAATCTTGGCAGGAAAAGAGTTAACCAGTTTATAGAGCACAACGCTGGCAACCATCATAATCAGAAAAAAATTATACAAAACAATTTGCATCCAAAGAAGTGTCCTAAACAACTACGACCCAATTGATAGGTAAACATAACAATCAATCAAATGTAAATATGATGAAAAATCAGAACTTACAGAGAAATTAAGAGATAACATGAAATAACAGCAGTTACCACAAATGGAAAGTGATACAGTAAATAATGGCCAGACAGCGGTACTCATGGACACAGAAGCATTAGACACCCACCAACATAACGCTATAATCAGACAGTCTTCCTTTTATGCATCTAATGCAGCTAAAAAAAATTTTTATTTTTTGTTATAATATACATTTTTAAATTGCAGTTCTACCTACAGATGTAAATTCTCAGCAGCAGTTTCTTTTTCAATGGACTACAGCAAAATTTTGGAATTAATTAAATGAAAAAGTCAACTCACTAACAAAGGCTGAAGCGTAGACCCGTCAGCGGCCCACTTTGTGAACTTTGGATAAAAAACACAAAAAAAATCAAGACATCTGACAAAGCACCAGAGCTCATTGAAGACGACAGATTTTGTTGAATAAATGCTTTTGTTTGCAGTCTGAATGGATATATTTTCATATTAACGATTTTATACAATTTGAGTACATTACCGTCATTATGACTAACATTTTTCTTCTTAATCACAGGGCTTCTTTATTTCTTGAACAATTAGACTTAAGCATAAATTGCATACTGAGTCGTTAAATAAACAAATATTAAAATTTAGATTTTGTGTGTATATACAGGGTTAATACACCCAGTCCAGCAGAGAATAACATGGCACCAGCTACTCGTATGTACAGGGTTATTTAGGATTACTTTTGCTGGACAGCCTTTACAAGTCTGACATAGAAGTGGATGCTGGCCTATGGGATGCTGAAACTAGCCTAGTCAGGTTTCCTGGCACCGTGTCTCTTTAACTCTTCTGTAAGATTGCTTGGTTGGTTTGGTTTGACATTTGTGAGACCAGAGCCAGCCGGGTAAGTGAGACAAACTAGCCACCATCTGAGAGGTATGAGACAAATGGGTCAAGATTCTGCCTCTGCTGTACACCTCAGAGCCACAAGTTTCTGTGAACTAACCCTTTAAGAGGTGCTGTCCCTTTAGACGGTAGATGCCTAAGAAGCCAGTACAGTAAGGTCTGAAGTTGTGAATGGTCTGTGACACCAAATCCAGTTATATCTGGAACATGCAGGTATACACTGTAAAACTGCCTGTCAAACCCTCAGAATGTAATCAGAGGAAGTGCATGGTACTGGATATGTTTCAGAGATTGCAAGGCCATAACATCATGATGGGTAGGTTTTCACATGGTATCAACATTGGGCCAAACATCTCAAGAAAATCAAAGAATGCTGGGAATGATAAAACATGGACGATGTTCTACAAATGTTAGATTGCCAAGTTCAGTGACTAATATTTTCATTTATGTCAATAACCACCATCATTTCTTACTGGGAAAAGAAGAACAAAAATATTCTTATCATAAGCATATCACACAGGGATGCAACAGTGAACAAAGGAAATGATAAGCCCAACAAACATGCCTGTATTGGGCCAATGCTGGCGATATACCATTTTGTATTGGCACCGTTGGCCCGTTACACAGGTCACTGGGCCAATGCTGAGCCAATACCGGCCTACCATTGCGACGTGAGTTTTTCCACAAACTATATTGGCCCAGTATTGGCCCAGCATCGGACCAATACGACAGCCTGTATTGAGCCAGTAGTGGCTCAATGCTGGCATGTTAATTGGGAGGTGGCCCAACCTTACATCATCCTTGACAACAATGCTACAAAGGAAGGTGTGGATAACCTCAACAAACTATTGGCCAGCTACACCAGCCAACAAAGGACACAACATCCCTGATGTGATGGCATACAGTAACTTTGTCATGTGAGTGGAGATCAATTCAGAGTGGAATTCCAACAAATTTTGCCCACGCAGACTTTTTTGGAGATGCTGAGAAAGGCCCTGGTGAATCCTCATGAAAATCAGATCTCAGAGTGCACAGAAGATAGGAGTGATTACTATGATGCAAAATTTTCATGGGAAAGTGAATGAACATACACCAACAGCAGCTGGAATGGGGAAAAGAAAGCAGGCTAGATGCTGCTTTTGTTCACTCAACAATGGCAAGAAGATGAACATCAGCTGTGTGAGATGCAGTAAACTTTACTTTCTGCCAGTCCTGTGCTTTGTAAAATATATACTAGTGCTCTCTCTACTTAATCCTAGGCACAATTGAGATTTATTCTTTTCATTGTATTGTTGATTGGAAGCCTTTGTATTTCTGATTATGGCATTACCAAGCTTGTTTTTTTGGACTTTATGTTCAACAGCTTGTTTTTAACATGCATAAAGTGTACTTTATTAAATAAATGTACCTTTCTTACAGATGCGATTAAGAGCATTAACCTTTAATGTTTGTCCTAGGCACTAAAAATTAAACCAAAACATAACAAATGTACCTAACTTCTCAACATAATAAGAGGGTTAAAAGCAAGAGTAAATGGCACACCAGAGTGTATTACAGTGATGTATTATGTATAACAAGAAAAAAAAACTATCTTAAAAAATGCGCTTCAAGTGCTTACATAAAAATTATGAATGTTTGTGCAAGTTACCACATACTTTAAAATGAGCCATTCACGTTAACAGTCCATCAGAATAAGGAATGACTATTGTGCATGCTTGGAAGATCAACCACAGCTCACAATAAAATACATGTGCAAAAGTAACTAAAAAAGAACGAGACATACTAAACAAATTCTGAAAGCTGATGGCAATGAAAAAATGATAAAAGGGGGAGTTAACTCTTTACTAAAAATAATTATTTACATTTAAGTTAATAGTTTGTCAAGAATAGATTTAGACTAAGGGCAATAACAACATATCTCTATGCTCATACTCTGATTAACGCTCTCTTTATATCAGAAAGTTATTGTAGCGATTAGCATAAACTGTTTAAATGGGCAGCAAAAGTTTTGATTTTCTTTAAATAAACAAAGATTGCAATAGCTTAAATTTGTGCTAATTGGCAAGATGATTAATTGCCAATAAATCAAGCAATCAGTGAAATTCAGAAAAATTCATCCCAGGAAGCTGGAAATGTATTTCTGTACACAGAATAGCATCGTCACAAGCGGAAAAAATAAATAGGCTCTTTCTCACATGGGCAGGTAGGTGGGGTAATACGAAACTTTGTGTCCAAATTTTATTTAGTGGCCTAAAATCTTAACAATAAGATTTGCTAATGACTGCTCAGTTCATGTAAACTTTGAAAACGTGTGATATATTGTAAAATTTTTCTAATATATTGTTCTTATGGAATAAAGGAAAACACAATACCTGTAGATACATAGACTTTGAAAAAATATTTAAAAGATGTTTGAAATCAGAGATGATCGTTGTGTGTTTTGTATTGCACTGCATCATTATCAGAATATTCTCTTGTAGTACATGATGTCACATATTGCATATTCCAACGTAAGCCATCATTATAGCATAAAAGTCCAATTTCCAAGATACAGAAAGCCATTTTGCATTGTTTTTTTCTTTCTTTTTGTTTCATTAGTCATTCTTGGCATTATCTGTGTTGGCAAATTACTTGAATAAGCAATTCCTGTTTCCTGTTCAGTGTGCACCTTCATCTTCATTAGCCGATGGATGAAATTTTAGCCCTGGTAGACATTTCTATGAGCCAACAAGAAACTACCTCAATCCCGAAAATGGTGGAAAGTTGTTGTTCCTACAATATAATTTAAGAGTTCTTGACTTTAAATACTAAACTACAACTTCATAATCATTCTCAAGTTTGAATTTGTTTGTAGACAAGCGTCACTTTTGCACAGACATGTAGTAATGTGGGCTTGGAAATGTCTCTGTTGATTAATTTTCAAATAGGACAATTTCACCATATTTTTGACAGCCTTTTAGAATTTTAATAAATGAGCTGGATTTTTAACATATGCTGGTAGAACCCTATTACTTTTGATATTTTGGCTTTTGAATTAACCCAGCTACAGCTGTATTGAGTACCTAACATTAAACTTTGGAAGATTTCAGTTTTCAGTGCAATTTTGTCTTTAAAACACTTTTTAATTGTGTTTTTAGGACAATGTTACTTTTTATGCTTTGGCCTTCACCTGATTATGTGCAGGGGTGTTTATCCTGATTTAGAGGGGAATCTGAGGGAGCAGATGCCCTGAGAAAAATTGGGCAACAAATTGCATTAGGCTGTATGTGTGTATTCGTATGGGATTTACCATCTCCCTCCCATTCCATCTTCAGTGTCCACTGTTGGGGCTTAATCTGAATAAACTGATCTGTTGATAATACTGTGCAAAAACAGAGAAAGAAGCAATATTCCAGTTCCTTTTGACTAAGAAAAATGAAAGCTTTCCATTTGCTACTACAGAGCCTAATAATCAACCAATTAATTACTGCTGATTAATTGGCAAATCCCCAGCTGAAATAAATTCTGCTTTATTTGGAAAGGAAAAGATTTCATATTTGGTTGATATCCCAATTCTCAAAAGAGGGGGGGGGATGGATCAGTATACTGAAGTACAGAAGTAGAGTTCATACTTGTGTACAAGGACTGGTAACAGTTCTATCTTTCTACATGCCAAAAGCTGTAGCTTTCATAGTTCGTAGGTAAATATGTATCTGACTTTGCTCTGCATTCATCAGGTTGAATCAACACTTTAAAACATAAGCTTGGAGATTTAATAAAGTAAACAGAGCTTTTCAAAAGTCTGGATTTTTAGAAACCTGGTAAAGCACAAACAGAGAAAAACCATGAAAAGTTTTGATTTAAGGATGACAGAGTAGTTAGAAATATATATATATATATTTCTTTTTTTTACCAGATGTGCGCAGTCATCATCCCGTAGTCCAATTGCATGAGGCAGTTCTTCATAAATTATTATTTCAATACTATGCATTTTATTATCAGTTTAAATAATTACTCTTAACTTGAACTTTTTAAAAGTTAGCAAATATTAACTAAGACAAACAGTGTGGATGCTGCAGGGTCTGCTTATACTGGAATCTCTGACCAAACCAAATTTGCCTTCAATAAAAAGAGAGCTTTCCTCTAGATGTCAATAATATGACCACGAAAACATTTGTTTACTTACAAATGTATTTTAGCTACCAAACAAAGAAAATTCAAAATGTTTTACTAACTGAACAAACTAACAGTCAGCTATGCATTATTGGTGTCACCTTATCCTTGAAGCAAGGCAAAGACTTTATTATACTTTAGTTGATTAAAACTTTAGCAAACTTTTCATTGTACACCTATAAATCAAAACATCAACCATGGCTCTTTAAAGATCTCTGGTGCAGCATCTTCACTTTTTTACTACTTCTCAATGAGATGATAACTGAGCGAGTCACATCTCTTATGTGGTCAATACATCACCAGCAGACCCCTTTATCTCAAAAGCCTGTTTGAAATGGGGAAGCATCTGCTCATTGGCTTCCCTAGTCAGCATGTCACTGAAGGTCCTGCTGTGATCCATTGAAGCAAGTAATATTCTATTTACATTTCTAAAAAACCCAATGCCAACACCTCCTGACCCTTCTCCCTGTTGTGGCATGCAAATTACCTTATCACCAATCAGTTCATTTATACCAAGTTATTTTATGACAAACTAAAATTGAGAGGGGTTGGAGACAACACAAATTCTCTTTAATTTGATAAAAAGTAGCGGCCCGTCATTTTCTTTTTATTTAAAAATAAATTTTTTTAAACACCCCAATGCATGATCCATGACAAGAGAAACAGAGCCAACAATTAGAGGTCTAAAAAAGGAGCAGGTTGGGTCCCAGGAAATCAAAATTAATTGCTAACTTCTACCTCGGTCTCAAACTGCAATATTTTATCTAGATTTTTTTAAGATCTCACTGATGTCAGACTTAATATTAAAACCCTGTGACACAAACCACAGAATGCAGCATAAGGTGACTTTTTCCGACAGGAAACTATTGAGGCTAGACAAGGAAAAAATACAAACCGTTTAATGAAGTTGTCGATGATCCGCATTTTTTAAAATGAAAATTTTCAAAATTATTATTCCTAAACCTAAGTTAACCATTCCCAACACTTCCCCCCTAAAAAAATTATTTGTACAATTATGGGTAGCACGAGGATGCAGCTTGGAAAGAAAGTATGTGTGTGTGTGTGAGAGAGGAAGGAGAAGCCGTGATCACAAAAAGCTGATGATGCATTTCCTGATTGCTACCAATAAAACTCATTACCAAGTTCCAATCTGTCCATTTTTAAAAAAAAAACAAAACATGGGGATAATAATAATTGAAGGCACTTGCGAGGTTCTTTCATGCAGAGAAGAGATCTACAGAATGGCGAGACTATGCAGCAACAAATAAAAACCTTTCTATTATAAAGACTCTAATGCCAAACCTCTCCATAGAATGAATTGAATTCTTATTTTCTCTTCCTTTTTTTCCTTTAATAATAATAAAAAAAAAAATTTAAGACCTTTTTTTGCATGAAAACAGAACTTGATTGAAGTACATAGGAATTAGAAAGAAAGGGCAGGCAGGGTATCTGTTCTTGTGAATCATTCCTGCACCTTTTGTTGCGAACTTTATCTACGACATCACACAAAGGCACATAAACAAGAATGACGCAAGAACGTTTTTTCCTTTGTTGGAGGAACTATCACAGAAAAAGATCATTTACAAACAATTTTCCTTTATTCTAAAATATGACTGCACTATTAAGAGTGTTTTCATCATTTTCGTTTTAAAGGGATTAGTTCTCTCTAGAAGAAAGCGATGTGCTTTTATATCACAAACGTCTGTAGGCCACTGTTTTTCTTTAGCATAAACAAAAATAAATAGAAGCTCTTGTCATGAAAATTGCATTTAACTTCAACAAATAAATGAAATAAAATTACCCAAATTACTTTCTTCCTTTAAAATAAATCAGTTTTTGATGAAATTAGCTATAATAAGGAAGCACAAAGAGAAGTAGACAATTTAATACCATCCCAGAATTATAAAAAGAGAAGGAAAACAATTTGTTCAAAGCAAATGGAGTATATGATATACAATCAGCAACAATAATGCATTTACATTTTAAAAAATTCCCTATCTATTCTTAAATTATACGTGTATATATTGAATGCGTAGTGTCGTAAGAAAAGCCATTTGGTGATACATGACAATTAATTATTAAGGCAACAAATAATAATGTAATAGCTTTTAACTTTTTTTAGTCCATTATATTTTTGGAGCTGCCAGAATAAATTTCGGAAAACTTGGCAATTGTTTTCACACCACTCAGTCTGTTTGTTTCAAACCTCATTAATGCAATAATTTTTATTTATTTATTTATTTTACAGCTGGGAAAAAAAACTTATTTTGAACTGCACTTAGGGTAGTATGTTAATTGAATGTAGAGTACTTGGAAATATCTCAATACTAATCTTCATTTCCATTACTTTTTCCGGCACTTATGGCCGCCATTTTAAGTAAAGTTTGTCTCAAAACGCATCCCGAGCTAAGAGACCAACAACAACAACAACAAAATTAAAATTACTTTAGCAAAACTCAAAGCAATGCCATAATCATTTGTAAGAAGTTAAACACCACGCAGGAAACAAGCATTGCTCGCATTAAATGATGAAACATTTGGGCAGTTCTTTGGACTTGATCCACCAAGGCTGTACCTCCCTTTACAGAGCAAGGCTCCTTGCTATAAACTCCAGTTGTCGTCTTGAACTGGTTGAGAATTTTGTACTGTGTATTAAAAGAATATTGTTGTTGTTTTCTGCTTCTCCAGAGACTGCAGTATTTCGAAAGATGGGGATAATCTCAAAATGGACACAGCATATGTATGGGAATACTTGAGAAGACATTTTGTAAATGGCGGCATGCTTTCTATGAAATGTTTGGAAGAAAACGTAAGAGCTTGGAGTACCAAAGAGCTAAACATTTTCACCTCCATCCAACAAAAGCAAAATTCTTCAGGGTGTCAAAATAAATATAATAAAGAAACTAACCAAAGTTTACCATATTTAGTGAATTCAAAGCCTATGCAGTTCCTGCTATTAAAACAAAGTTAGAAGCCAAAACAGTTTTGGATCTTAAGTTATGATGATTAACATGGCGTTGTTGAGAATTACTCTTAGGACAGGGAATGTTGTGTTTCAGAAAGTTTTCAGTTATTGTCAGCATTTCCTCCAAGACAAAAACTTTTATTTAACGTTTAGTAGAATCATAATAACTTTTTAAAAAAGTTTTTACTTAATCTACTGGTAACTAAATCTTAACCTTTGTTTATTATCACAAAAAGACAAAGCTATCAAGCTTTGTATTTCAAGAATCGTGATTTATTATGCAACGTATGCAATTATGTAAGTAATGTAATAAAATCTGTCTAAAGCTGTTTTTCTGCAACTGAAGACAAAAGTAAAATGAATAAACAAATCAATAACAGAATCCTTCATAATGCTATTACATAACCTATTACTACTCTTTTTCAGTGTTTCCAATAAATGTTCCACTGAAAAAATTTAAAAAAAATGTCTAGACACTTTCAGATATCATAGTAGTAAATAAATAAATAAATTCCAAAATAAAAAAAAATATTAAGATTTCTTTTTGTCTTCTCTTACCAGCAAAACAACAAAATTATGTGAAGTCACCAAGAATGTGAGGCACATAAATAGATCTTAAGTTTGCAAATATAGGAGGAAGGGTTAACTGTTTATTTAAATATTCTACCAACAAACTACTGTACTCTTACCACCGAGAGAGCTTTTAGGAGAAAAGGTAATCTTAATATTCACCCATAAATAAAGCATGCACAATGCAAACTTTAACAATATTATACATAATAATAAATTACGATGGCATTCTATTATTTTTAATTAAACTTTGAAATATATTTTAAAATAAAAATATATGAGATTTGGGCTTCGGTCCTTTGAATTTTTATTCGTGATAAACCATCAAAGCACCCATCACATAATTTTCATAAATAATATCACCAATTAATAAATCAGGAACCATGAGATCCCCATTTTGATTTTATATATTATTATTGAAGATAACATTGGAGATGAGCACAACTAAAGGGACACATGGCATTGCAACTTCTTTTCTGGTGTTGAATACCTACCAAGAGAAATCAACACTTGTAGACTAAGTTGTTTGCGTTAAATTAAACTGGTAAATAGGTGGTGTCATATAGGATCCGCACACACACACACACACATGGATTCAAGATATTGCATGCAAGAACCAAATATGTACTAGTCTTACTTCCAAAAAGAGCATAAAGCAAATAAATTTAATTTTCCTGATTAAGAAGCCTTCTGGATTTGCATGTCATTAAATTTGTTCGAGTTCAATGTCTAAAACGGGTATCCTTAGCTCTTAGCTGAATAAGGAAATATTCAGTTGCTGCACAATCAGTATCCATAATGGGTGGAAGGAAGTATAGATATAGTGATGCCATACCCAACTGTATTTTCTTGGACATTTTCCCAAATATAGTTTTCTAAAGTATTCATCATTTTCTGGCGCCTATAAATCCATTTTTTTTTTATCTAGATGTCTTTGAATTTTAGAATTAATCCTCACCATCCAATGCCAATGTTATAAGAAAATTTTGTCGTCTTTATTAGTTTATGGGTGAATGTGTCAAATTTTGTAATTCACAAAATTTCCAATTTCAGAAATTAAGAAAATGACAAAAAAATAATAATAATATAGGTTAAACATACAGAAAATCCTTATGAATTTGAGTTTTTTCTTCTAATTAAAAAAAAATAATAAAATTAATCAACTATAATGAATAATTAAGAATAAAACTGTGACAAAATGGTTTCCCACGTTCGGTGAGTTTGCAAGGTTACCATGACAACCGTATATTGAAAGCTGAATCTCGAGCATAGCATAACTTTTATAGGTTAGTCTCAAATGGCAGATTTGAGTGTTCCCTACAAGACCCTTCAGGGAAGCAACTCACTCCTCTCATTGGAGTACAGGCCCTATCTTAATAGCTTGCAGGTGTTAAGCATCTGTTTATCTTGTCTGACCCCTGCTCTGCCAATGGGTGGATGTCACTGCAATGAAAGACCAAGTGTTGCTAGAGTTTTTAGATTACTATAACATTGAGTTGAGTTGTAGTACCCTCCTCCACTGATACAAATGCACTCAAAAATAGAGGAAACAAAACACCAATGAAACCATCTCTCATCCTGATGTAGAAAGTAGCAGTTATCTGAAAAGCAAACAAAAAAAGAGAAAAAAAATTGCATTAAATATTTTAATTTTTAATTGTTAAAAACAGCATTCCAAATATATTCTGAAAATATGAGTATAAATCATTAGTGTCTATGAGTAAAAAGACAAAAAAGCAAACCGTTAAATTTAAGAGAGAAAAATATGGATATTAATAGAACTTTTCTTATAACAAAAATAATGCAAGACCCTCAATATTTGGTAATAAATATAATAGAATATCATCTGATTAAAATGTAACAATATGCTCTTAAGGGCTCCTTTATAGACTATTTTCAATGACGGAAGTCCTGTATTTCTTAGACAATAGTTAAGAAAATAAAAGTAAATAATATCTTACCCTTGGGCTATTACAGAGGTCAGAAGTGACAACAGAGTGGGCAGGGTGCAATAAATGAAAAGAGATTAAAGTATAGCAACATTTAGGTTCCGCAGCATGACCAAGGGCCTAAGGCAAGTGACTTATTGAATGACTTTCCCACATAGAAAAATCAAATTAATCAGCTAAATTTGCCAACCAGGCCAATATGAAAAGCTCCAACAGAGCTTTCGTGATTCAAAATTGTCTTGATCAATTCTTTTTAGCTTGTTATTAAAGGGAACCCCAATTACTTAATCAGAGATCATGTATGTTATCATACGAAACCAAAGCACAGCTGATTTTGCTTAAGTCAACAAGGCGACTTGGACAATCTACAGAATTACTCAATACCCTAACATGAGAGCTAGGCAGGTGCACGAAAATGTTTAGAACCATTAAGACTGCATAAAACCAAGAAGCTTCCCATCCTCATGCCATCATCCATCTATCTGTGTTACTGAAAGAAAGTCTACTCCAGCTCAGTCCCAGAAAAGCTACGGGGTTCCTAACATTATGAGCTTTTTAAAGTACATTTGTCCAAGAAATTACCAAAGACTAGGTCATCAACAGATGTTATGTTTCCTAAAACATCAACTCTGCGCTTGACAGACAAAAATAGTCAAAACAACACAGGAAAAAGATACATGCAAAGTAAAACCTAAAGATAAATCATGGCAAAAGTATCTACTACGTTTCTGATTAAAATGTGTTTGTAATTCTTGCTGTTGCCATTCTTCTTCTAAATGATATTTTCCTCCTTATCGTTACTATTTTTTTGTCACTGTTTGTGAAGATTTACTTTTAAACAGATTTCTGGGAGATAAAGTAATGAGAATTATTGATTGACAAGAATTGTTGTGGGAATTTCCCCTTACAATAAGGACACAAAAGTGAGAGATAATGATAAAGAAAAATAATTTGGTTCTGGAAGATTGTTATTAGCTAATGAGTGCAAGTAAATAATTTGATTCTATTCAGCATTCAGCAAATATTCTATCTGGATTCCAATTTTAGGATACGCCTTAAAAGCCTTCAATGCTAGCAGATTTTATAGCCAAATTTCCATTAAATAATGCATCATTAATTAGAAATAATAAAAGATTCAACTATTAGCTCCCATTCATCTTGTTGCTTATGAACTTCAGCTTTCTTCCAAAATTCCTGACTATTCCAAACATTCACATATATGTTAGCATCACTCACTGTACATCGATGGCAAATTAGTTTT
Source organism: Nautilus pompilius (assembly GCA_018389105.1). Lineage (NCBI taxonomy): Eukaryota > Metazoa > Mollusca > Cephalopoda > Nautilida > Nautilidae > Nautilus > Nautilus pompilius. Next base: position 421,538 of record JACATO010000688.1, read on the forward strand.
ACAGTACTACAGAATTTTCTAATTTTGTTTAATAAAGTAGAATTCAACCTGCTTTGCATAATAATGCTATATTAACATAGTGAATTGCATACCGCTTTGTAGTTTTTCCGCATAATAAAAACACAAAAGTAAATAATGATAATTTTAAATCAAACATGCAAAATGCATGAGTTCTGTAAATGAGACTCAAGAGCAGACACTTAGAAGTGGTCGTGAGCACAGTATCGAGCTATTACACTCAGTAAGATTGAGAAACTGGCATGACTCTGTACCAAATGACAGTCTCTTTCCTCTCACCTGTCACCGAATCTCCTTCATAGCAAAGATTTATTTTAGAATATTTATTAACTGTTTGTTCATAAGTGTATCTGACATTGAACTGAAACTAGTGAACGAACAAACTTTGATTTGTTAGTTCAGAAAACTGCATACACGCACATTTATTTTAAAAACAAAACTTTGAATACAGCCAATAATTAGAATAATAATAATAATAATAAAAAGTCGATAATTGTGGCGTGTTTGTAGGGGTTAAATATGGCATAAATCTTATTAAGAGGCAGTTTTCAGTGTCAACACAAAGTCTGCAATTTTCTGCTTAATGATCCCCTCGTCCAACTTTTTCATCATCTCAAAAACATTTAATCAATTTCCTGATATCGTTGTTTTTCGAGCTTAGAACGTAATCAAGATGTACATGATTTTCCAATCAGCTGATACAATTTACCTTTAATAGGTAAAACACTAGTCATAATCACCAAAACACACTAATGAAGCCTGAAAAAAAAGAATCAAATAAAAGCAGTGGATGATCACGAAAGTCAGTCAGCTGATGTAATTACCTCCTGCCAATAAGAATGAAACTGAAATATTGGAAAGTACCATATTTACATACTATGAAAGCGTAGATGATTCACGCCGACACAAAATAACCCAGCCGAACCCCAGAGGCAGTAATTTTGAAGTTAAAATCAGAGTGCTGTGAAACAGCTACTAGACAAGATCACTATGCCCTGACTCGCGCGCTAGCTGTCTTACAAGTGTGTGATCTAAAGAAGCCTACAGCTACAAGTTCAACATGTAACTTCAAGATGTGTTCAACTTTATGAAACTGTCGAAATTACTGCTCCCTAGAAAAGAGCATACAGAGAGCTGAAAGCGTATGAAACATCTAATATTTTGTCGGAAATTGCCCAAAGACGTATGTTAAGTACTGGTTTTAAGAACCAAGTTTAAGGAACTTTAAATTACTCTTCAAAATGTAATTACACAAGGATTCAAAAAACACTTGTGTACTACTTACAAACAAACTGTTCATGGTACAATATAGACTCTCAAACTATCTGTTCACATCAAACAGTCCATGAGCACAAAAAAACATTATGCAAGCAAGAAGGTCTATTCTGCACACAGTCCTTACTTCATACACCTGGTCAGGTTTTTAACAAAAATAGCAACCTGAGATTTAAAATGCACAATACTGGCTTCAAAGGCTGCAGTTTCCATGCTATCTCAGTGTACCAATCTGCGGCGAGTAACTCGGCTGTTCCCAGTAATCCACGATTATACTTTTAAGGTTATCCATCCGCATCATTTTCAGCTGACAAATAACATCACCACTGTAAATATATAATAAACAGGAAGAAAATACTTAAGCATATAACAGCTTTCATTTGTCACTTACATCATGTACACATTCTTAATAATGGTAAGACTTCTAAAATAAATATTTCCATATGCTAACTACACAGATCATCAGTATCTTGAGGAGCTTGGATGAGAAGTCGGACAAATGATTTTAAAGACAACCAGCCATGCTACAGATGCCAAACGAGAGCCCACCTTCCATCACTCTTCACCGCAGAAAGCAGAACGATTCCAGTTTTTGCCATGATTTCTTTGTCCGCTCAACTGATTTCAACACTTTTAAAAGGTACAAAGGCAAAGGGTGTCTGGGTGGGTCTCTTGATGTCTCTCTCTGCCGTTCATGGCGCGCCGGGCAGGGTCCGCGTCTCCTTGGCGACAAGCCTTGTACGTCGACGACAGCCCCTATCCTTTCTAGCCAGTTCAGTCAGCAGACAGCCTCGCAGATCTTCCTGAAGATGCGACATTTAAGGGTTTGGTCGGTAGCTCCCATCACCGTCGGTCTTCTTCTTCTTTATTCATTTTTTTAAGAAAATTAATAATCAGTAAAATTTTAATTTATGCAAAATTAATTTTTTTTAAAAAAAGAGGATCCAATGAGACAACCTTGGCACCGACCTGGGGTCTTGAGTGACACCCCCTTTTTTTTTAAATTTCGGACAACCGCAAAGTTGTCTCCCTTGCAAACCCTCTAAATATCAATAACTTCGGGTTATTTAGTTTCCCATTGTTTAATTTGTTGTATCTTTAAAAAATTAGTTATCTGACCTTTCCTGAAAACAGTAATAATAAATTTAATTCATTTTCTGGTTTGCTTTCTCCAAAGGAGACATCTCTCCCTCCCTCGAGAGGGAGTTTTAAACTCTGTGCCAACAGGTCAGAGTTCGACCTTTCTTTTTTTACCTCACGAAGCTGGAGATCGGTCTGAGGTTATTTCCTATTCCCAAATCTTTGTGAGCAGACGACAGATCTAATAACTGTCTCCATTTCTACTATGCGAGTAGTCGTTGCTCAATCCCTGCTGGTACTACACTGCCTGGCAAATATATTAAAACATGCGACAAATGTTGATTTGTTTTCAAATAATGCTTGCTCCCCCCCCACTGAAACCCAGAGCTTACAATGGAGTGGGAGTGTAAATTTTTTCAGGTCCCTTCCTACAAATTGAGCAGAGGCCCTGAAAGGTCTTAATAATCCCAGATCCCAGTGTCCTCTAGCCAGTATTACCCCTGGGCAAGCTGGCAGGGCCATTCAGTTGACAATCATAACCAGATAAGAGGCATATGAAAACAAAATGAAACCCCTGCAGCTGGTCCAGTTGTTTTGCTTGTGTACACCTGATCCCTAGGGAAACCCTCCCTGGCTGAAGCCAGATCTGTTAACCAAGAAGTGACAGGAGAGGTTGGACTCCCATTTTTAAATATCTTTTTAGTGCTCTGTGAACAAATTAGATTAGATGAGAGAGAGGTAGAGTATTAAGTGAGTTCTTAAACAGGTAGAAGGCAATAAAACACCAACCAACAGTTTTTCTTAAGGAGCTGGGTATTTTCGCCAGATGGCCATGTGTAAGATAGTGTAGTCTGCATGGCTGGAGACAGGTGTGTGTACTGCCAAACGTTTATGTTGTGAAAGTCGTTCTTAACTGACTTCAAAAGATACCCTCTAAAGCAAGTCACAGCTTTCTCTTTGATCAGCCATTCAATCTGTAGAGGGACTGCAGTTTAACCTTTCAGTACTGACAGGTCATTTGTCAAACTGAAAAAAGAAAAGGAATGGTCTTGAAAGGGTTAAGAGCATCTTCACTGCATTACATTAGTGTGAAACCCTGCACTTTAGCCGCTATACTGAAGTCCACACGACTTTAGCTCACATTAGCACTAACCACAAATAATAAATAATAAATCATCAACACACATAAGAAATAGTTGTTTAATTTTTTGCGTACCACCCTCGAAAGCTATCACCTTTTCCTCTTTATTCTGCGCTAACATTTAAACAATGGACAGTACACCTGCTGTTCTGGTTGTAATGCCCAACCAAATGCTATACAGTAGTTTGCAGTCTTTCTAGCAGAGCTGTAGTTTCACTAATAGCAGGTGCTTTCAGTTTAATAAAATATCTTTAAAATTATTTATGCAGGTAAGCTATCATGAAACCTTTTGCTTGGTTATCAGATTTTGATGTTTCTTTAACAAAATAAACAATCATAAATATACATTGTGTGATGTGGGCAGGGGATAACTGAAATTGTTTAATCAGATGTTGTGTTAAACAGACATTATTTTCATGTGCTGATGTACAGTTTTCAAAAAGAAAACAGTTAAACTTGTAATGGTTTCAGCATGATGTGGTTGTATTTAAGTTTAGACATTTATGCCTGATGACTGAATAATGGTCACAGAGTGACTTTACTTTTGTAGTTGTGTTTTTTTTAATTACCTGGTAGGGCCCAAGTGTGAATACCAGTTGGGACTGGCACGATTTGCTGTTCTTCTCCAGCTGGCTACCTGGTGTTCTCTCAACTCTGAGAATGAAAAGTTCCGGCAGGAGCTGACCATGCTGAGAAAACATTCATACCCAGCACAGAAGCACCAGGATATGGATCCACAACTTCTGTAACCAGGTAAGTGTATGATGACAACACATAAAAATAGTGCTTGATATTAGTGAGGTTAATCGATATTCATTAGCACAATATTTTGAGTGATAAGGCTGTATTATCTGTGATGACGTAGTAAGATGGATTTTCTACTACGTCTATTGTTCATTAGACAGTTGGTACTATCACAGTGTGCACTGCGTCTGTTCTAAGGTAGCAACTGTGGTAGACATTAATGGAGGTGTAAATATGAAACAGCAGAATTAAATTTGGTTCTGAGAGGTGAACATTTTCATCAGATTCACTCAGTGTGATGAGTTGGCAGAATAGTTTTTTTTTTTTTTGCCGACTTTTTATGTATTTAATGAATAAATATTAAAATTTTCCTGTTAAAATGATAAGCAAAGATGGACCAGTGACTGCACTGTAATTACATGAATATGGCCACTCAGCCAGCTCCCTGATCTGCTAATATCGTTTTCATTTCTCACTGTTCTGCTGAATTTTTCTGTGTAATGGTAAATGTCCCAAGTCATTCAAATATATTAGAGGTCATCTGGAATGCTACAGTTCATTTTAAGCTAAATACCTTATTTCTTTGAAAGAAAAGTAACTGGTTAACAAAGTCAGAATTAAATTTAACCCCTTTATGTTAAAAAATCTAACCAAAGGGAGATAAACTGCAAGCATTGTTTGGAAAAACAACCCATTTTTGTGGATTAATTGACTCTGATATCTTGTAGTGATCAACGAAAGAGATAGAGATCTGGTGTGCTTGTGCTTTACACTGCCTGAATTAATTGTTTATTGCGAGACAGTTTAACATCAAGATGAATTCTCTAGCTCCATCATTTTTAATTTTCTAGCACCTAATTGGCCTTAAAATTTTCCATGACTTCAAGCTGTTTGTTCTCAAGCATTTGTTGTTGTTTTCTCTCCTTTTTTAAATATAAGGTATATAAAGTTTGTTTCTGTCATAATACATTTTGCAGTGCTCCAGCTCATATTGTTTGCCAAAACAAGAAAGGCTAACTGAGCCTACAACATCTGAAACTCTGCATTGGTTGCTTCAGTTAATCATCTACCAAGCATCACTACACCATTCTAAAAGAGGCCAGATAATATAGGCCAAGTAATAATTACTAAAGCAATGATGATGTGGGGATGCAGTAACTAATGGAGAAATCAGTTGTTTCATGGCAGTGGAACGTATTTTTAGAGCATTGCTGAGACTCTTAATGCTGATGTTATTATTTAACTTTGCCATCTTGTCTTCAGCTTCTTGTCTAGGCCTGTAACTCTTTTACAATATTTATCCTAAAAAGGAATACAAAGTATACAGCACTTTTATTAACAAACATTAATCTAATGTATATAATAATTTGTTGATGGTGTTGTTGTTGCCATTAACAAGTTACTCGAAGTAAAGTACCTCTGAAATTCAACTATTTAAAAACACAATTCTGAGTTATTTCCCCTTGGACTATTTTTGACTTGTGGTTCTGTATCAGTAACAACCAGTTTCATTGAAGCTACTAGCATTTAGTGTACCTGCATAATTATTAAATAACTATCAAAACCAGGTAAACGTTTGCTTCACCTCTTTTACATAATGTGAAAAAATGCTAATATCTTTTGCGATAGCACAAGATCTCTGTCTTAATTACACAAAACTGGTGGAGAGTTTGCGGTAAGCAGTAAAGAGATATCAGAAGGACGAGATCCAATGGCAGGAAATAACCATGGTTCACTGTAGATCAGTTGTGTGCTGATGTAATGTAAATCTTAAAACCACAGCCGTAATAAAAAACCAATTGACTTTCAGGGAATGAAATACTTTTACACTTAGCTTTTTTTTGTTTTTATTTATCTACTTATTTATTTTGCGAGCCATAACAAATGAATGAAACAAACCTCACGTGTAACAATATAACTGGTTTCGGTTTACTTATAGTGCTTGTACAGCCGCTCCATCCCACCACCAGCTCATCACTGTCTACTTTCACTATATCCATCACCAACATTGGCTATTAGAACTCACAAAGAAAAGTCTACATTCAATCACATTTTCTTTTTCAATTTCCGTTTATAGCTGTATACTATTTGTTTTTTAAAGTGTCCCCTAATTTACTTTGGGGCCCAAAACAAACTATTTTTCCTTGCACAAGTTGAATTTTTTTTGCTTTTCAGATCCCATCTTGCATTTCTAGAGTTGTTATTGTTTCATAGGCAGCTTGGGGAAAAGAATGTTTTAGTAAGTAGAGATGGAGTATCCGTGTGGCATCTCAGGTGAGTTATCCCACACCTGCGGACAATGAAGCCAGTCACCTCTAATTGCGGCAGGACCCATTTCTGGAATGAAATACTATCCTTATCTGCAAATTTCCAGCCAACCCTGTGTAAGTAAACTAACAAACCAGCTCTGAGGGGTGAAGAGTTCAAATCTTGGAAAATCTGCGATCGCGCATAGAAATAATTTTTCAAAATATATATAATGGAAATGGCAGCAATCAGGCATTTTATTCTGTTCCTTGTTTACACCACAAGCCAATTATACATACAAGAAGGGAAAAAAGGTATTCTTACAATCCAGAAAAGACAACTAAGATGCATCTGTAGCACAAGAGTATGTATAATTTCCATAAAACCTTGGCCAATATAATGCATCTTAGTTTTCAGTTCTGTAGGTTATTTGGAATATTCAAATCATTTTTTTAAAAACCTGAATATAACTAGTAAGTTCTGACTTATCACCACGAAGAACAGCTTATTTTGGGTCTGATTTTCTTACCCAGCCAGCCTTCCCTCAGGTATTCTACTCCACCCCTTTGGTAGGGACTTTCCTGTTAAAATATACACTCTTTTTCCAATTATGCAGGGAAAGAAGGTACACATTAGAAAGATATATTATTATTATTATTATTATTATTCACTTTTACAGAAAATAAGTAAAGTATTAGAAGACTGTAAATATGCATCTCCTTCTATGCTAATAACGTACTTAGCCAGTGGAAGTTTGTGTTCTTTCATGTGACCTGGTTCCCAGCTGAATTGGAAGGTAAAATTGTCAACTAAGGCCCATTCCCTGATCTACCCACCTGAACACTTAAACAATTGAACATTCAAACAGAAAGTTACTGTTACACATTGTTATTTATTTACGATTTTTTTGGTGTTAGTTTTAATGTACAACCGGCTTCATTGGATAAATCAGAAGTAAAGTGGTTCGTATTTTCTGCCACTATTCATTTGGCTATTATGTTGCTTAACTCTTTCATTGCCAACTTGAGGGAGGGGAGATAAATATGCAAAAGTTCATACTTAATATTTATTCACTGTAGCAAAACATCTAAGTTGATTACTATTTTGTAATACTCTTTATTTTTATTCAACTAGGAATGTTAGAAGTGTTAGAGAGAGAACAGTAGTAGTAATAAAAGGCCATTCAGTTTGTGTAGAGTTGTCTGCTCCTGCATCTTGACAGTACTGTAATTGAAAAAATAAATAGATAATACAAAAGAAAAAAGTTTTAGAATTTAATTATTTTATATATTAAACACATCAGTGCATGGGTTATACTTTCATATGGCTGTTTACATCAGTATTTCTTTCACCTGCTGCTGATCACATCAGAAGTAAAATTACCATAAAGTATGCAATGGCTGCAGAGCTGCTACAGATGGCATCATGGATATGATTGATACTAGATTTTAAAATATCCGATGAAGTCCCACTAGCTAAATAACCTCAGGGGTTATGATCAAACTGAGAATTTCTGAAGAACAAAAACAACAATTTTGGTGGAAACAGCATTCAGATCATGAAGCAGCCAGCAGAACTTATTGGAGACTAGATGATGTTTGGCCTCTCTACAAAATGCTTAGCTTCAACATTTCCAAGAATTTCTCTGAAACTATAAGAGAAACAGAAAAGCTGTTATCATTACAAAGCCAAGAGTGAAGAAAATGCCATGTTCTGAGAACTGTTCCACCAAAAAATCTTAATGCAAATATTCTGTGATCTATGATCTTGCATTAATTCATTTCTGAATGGCATCTCATCAAGCAGCCTTAATCATACTGCGTTATGTCTACATGATACTAAGAAATTATGGACTTGTAAAAACAAAATCCATCCATAATCTCCAGCTACAAATAATTCTGTATTCAAATTTATTGGGGAATTTATCTTTAATCAATTCAGTCTGTAGGAATTCAGCAGTTCGAGAAAGATTCTGTAAATTCTTACATCTTTTAGGTTTGCATAAAAGGCTTATATGGATTTATCCCATTTAGGTGCAATTTTGAACATTTCCAACATTACAAATAACTTAATCCTTTGGAAGAATCTTGTGAAACAAAAGGCATTAAAACCTAAATGCTTTTACAAGTTATCAAATGGCCATTATAAGAAATGTCATTCTTGCTGTACATACAATGTGAAGTTGCCACTTCTGGCAACAACACCCATGGAAACGTTGAGGATTAAACTAACCTAGCAAGGTATTACTCACATCCATAAATTCAGATTTAGTAAACTTCCATCTGTAAGATCTCCCCAAAAGGGAATTGTTTGGTTCATGACTGCACACTAATTCTCCACATATTGATCTGGATGTGGCGAGTAATGTATCAGACTAAATCCTGCTTAGTGTTCTTATCAGCTCAGAGTTTGACAACTGGTCGCCATTGCTCTGCCACCGCACCTCTTTTGGTAAAATGGTTGTTTTATTCCTTTGTATGCGCTGTGCTTCAGTGGCTGACAAGCTGAAGACTTTTGCTGTCATTTCATCACAAAAGACCTCTTTAGTGGAGTGGTCTTGCGGTACTGGGAGAGAACAAAACACAAGAAGACATTTTTGTAATGCATTAAAAGGTTTAAATGTCAGTTGTATTTAAAATTCGCTGAGGGCCATCTTAATAAAGACGGGAAAAGTGTCCTTAGTTCTTCAAATAAGAAAGGCAATACTAGGAGGCAGGGATGATAGGAAGATGTAAAAGTATTCACATTAATGCAATCTTTCATAAAATTTTTTTTAAATGACAACAAAGGAGAATAATTGCATTTGGATCGCTCTGGCGCTATTTTACAAACTTAGTTGTTGATATTTTAATTTACAATCCTTTTAGGAAAAAATAACAACAACTTGGTTATTTCTAACTATTTTAATATGCCCATAAGATAGATAAATGGCAATGAATTTAAAGCTGATAGTAGCTTGTGGTTTACAAGCCTTTTCTGTTTTGATTTTTATAACTGTATTTTAAATTTGACAATGAGCTGTCATAAATTAATTGTTTAGGGACCAAACATCAGATTCGTTAATCAAAATGGCTCCCAGACTTAAGTAGAAAACTTGGTAATTGAATATAACCAACAGTTTCAAGAACCTAATAAATATTTGCCAAAGTTTTATGTACTATTTATTAAATATGGATATCAAATCTGTAAACTAATAATTAAAAAAGAAGAAAGAATGTATTTTCATTTTTATAGATTTTTTTCCCTTTGATCTTAAGAGATTAGATTTTAGAATGGTCCGCAGAGCCGAGCAGGTTTGTGGAGGTGGGAGTTCTGCGCTGTGCAGCAGCCGCCATCCATGATAGTAGCGGTGATGTAATAAAGCCTTTATCCCAGTACTCGGCCACACAGGTTCTTAAGTTATAAATGTTGTTCTATTTGAGACATCAACTTTTAGACATAACAGAATCAATACAAAAAAATACCATTTGCACGGAAGAGCTCATGTGGAAACAATTTACTGAAATTTTAAAAAAAAAAGAAGGGGAGACCATTCACAATTTTCCAATTTCAAGCATCATTTACTTTCAGCTGATTATGTAACACTTTCTCTCACATTTGCCCCTAAGGTGATGCGACAGCGATGTCAAAGTGCTTCTTAAAATTAACGAGGTAAGAATTATTAAGGTTGTAGTGTGTTAATGATTCAATTTTCTCCTGGCAATCACTCAAACCAGAGCCAGTGGCATGGTGTGGCTGATCCATTTCCTCACTGTTACTTTCTCATCTGCTGCTGGTGATTTGCAAAACCAAGTCTCCCAACCCCACCCAACCAAAATAGTCAAAGAGAAATGATAGTGAAGGTGGAAAACTTTTCGGAATTAAATTTTACTTAATTAGACTGCCCTCCATCGCAGTCAAAGTGACAACGGCTCCTGACTGGGTCTCGGTATTGACGGTTTTCCGTGTGAGTGTTTGGCTTGAGACGGTCGGTATTTTCTGGCCCCATTTTAGGGGAAATTCCGTGGTCTAAGAGTCAACGGTTCAGATCTGTCTTAAGTACGGCCAACATTCCATTAATTATTTTCCATTCATTTTGAAAAATCTGCAGATTTTAGGCAAAATCTGGAAACAGTTGGACTTGCCTGTGTTGGTATTTCTATGATGGTCGCTCTACAGGGGCACACAAGCACAAGGACTAAGTCATTTATTACCCATCAAAAACATCTTCTGAGCCCAGCACATTTACTCACTACCACATATTCTCTATCCAGTATCCCTTTTTTTCCTCTTTTTTAAAAAATGCTTTAACACCCTGCACAACTGAGGGTTCTTACAAATCCCCACTCAAAGTAAATTTCATTGTATACAACAGCAGTCCTTACAATTAACCCTGATGGTACAAGACAAAGATTGTCAAAACATGGGTTCATCAGTTATCCCTATTTCTACTGTTAAGATGATGGCAGAATGCCCAAAGTAACTGTCTACTTTCATTTATTTCTTTTGCTATGCTATCTTTCTGTAGCAATCATAACATCAGGAGTATAAGCATGAGAAAAGGGCAGATAACTTATAATGAAACCAAAAAGAAAATTATTTTCTGTAGCAGAAAAATTCTGGAAATTTCAAATCCAATCTGGAGATTTCTAAAACTTTCCTACAAAAAAAAAAAAAAATGGTAGACATTTATAGATATAGATTTATAGAGATAACACACAGTTTAGCTTTGTAGTTACAAGAAGGTAGAAAGCCATCATGAATTACACATGTTCTTGGGGGAGAGACATGGCAATCTATATGATTCTTAACTTCATTAATACTGTCATCACTAATGCCAGTAATTTGTTCCCAAAATAAAACTATGGACCCTGTCTTTAATATTATTTTAAGGTCTTGAATCAGTCACATTTGAGGTAGATTAGTCCATTTTAATGGCAACTGTACTTGGCTTTCATTTTCATCACTTAATTTCTATATCTACAGCAATTTTTACATTTATACTAAGCAAAAATTAGTAGAAAAGAAAATGAAATATCTTTGCAATTTTTAGTTTGTAATTTTTGAGTATGCATTTGTTTAATATCCCACACCATTTGCACACAGATGGAAATACATTGAAAGCATAGCCACTTAACATCTTGGAGCTGACATGCCGTGTGCTGCGGATGGAACCATTTGCTGTCATAGTCAACAGGCTATTCCAATGGCCTACACGCTTCTCAGACAGTTTGAAAGGCTGGAGAGCAGATGACAAATGAGAAGTTCAAGGCCTTTTCCTTTCAGTATCTAATGATGAGATGGAGATAGCCTGGCAGGAAATCTATACACATCTGCTGAGTCTTATAACGCGATTCACCAGATTTCCTATGTGGTAGATAATTCAGACAATTGCTTTTGTATTTAAATGATGATATCAATATTTTTGGAAAAATCAAGATGGCTGACGGAGCAGAATAAATGGAATAGTGTCGGTGAAAAAGATGTATACTAAATAGCAAAGGATTTATTTACCATTATTTATTTATTCACAAAAAATACATTAAAACTTTGTGCATTCTCATTATGTTCACAAAATCGAATGGTGAAGCTGCAATGCTTGCGTAGTAGGGTATTGATTTGCTAAAACTGAAATAAGATTTCTGATTATGGGCGTCTAAAAGAGGGGGACAAGAGGAGGAGGAAACTGCTCCCTCCACCAGAAAGTTGATTGTGATAGTGTAATGATGGCTTATTATTTGCTTGATTCGCCATGCTCAATGATGCAGCACTGATCAAACCTGGCCAAAGGCCAAAAGGGCAAATGTTGGGAAGGGAGTAGCAATATAGGAAAATACAATATAAGGCACTGACAGGGCGTGAGCGTGTCAAGATAAATAGCTAAACCATCTGTCTCTCTGTCTAGTTTTTAGAAACAAGCTAATTGGTTAGTTAAGGAATGAAGGGGTCACCATTTTGTTAGTATAACTATGTTACGTTTAATTAGTTAGTAACCCTAGCTGCACTTCTAACTGGTTAATCAAACTAAGTGCTTGGAACCAATCATTCTGGTGATAATCCTTATAATGTTAATTTGTCCATAAAATTAAAGGACAACCTTAAACATGATCTGGTTGTAAAAAAAGTGACTTTTCTCTTGAGAATTATGATTTTGAAAAGATGCAAAAGTAACATAGGGTTTCCGTCCTGTGTGGCTAAATTAATATTTACCATCTCTTAGTTATTCCCCACACCTAAATGAAGCAGTCTATAAATATTGTACAATTTTCCCACAGCCAGTTCATCACGGAACACAGCTGAACCATCACCATGGCACCTTATACAAAGTATGAAACCTTCATAAAAGTGTAAGAAGTCATTCTTACTGCTTGGCCCAGAAATGTACGGGTGGATGCAACTAACTTTTTGGCCATTTGGAAGAAAACAGAGACGAACAACCCTGTATGTCAAATGGACAGTGCTTTTAAAGGGGACATCGAACAGAGCTGGAAAGTAACGTATCCAGTATTGTCGACCATTCTGTTTTGTTGTACACACGACCTTGATTTACATTGTAAAGGAAGCAAAACTGGAAATGTTCAAAGCCTGTTTAATTCTTGTTTTGAATCAGGAGATGAGATGTTATGGAACAATTTTGAAAATGCCCCAGCTAATGCTCCCTATACATCTGGTCGTGTAGAAAATGAGCTAATCAGTCTCTGTGAAGAAACTATCAAGGAAGAAATAGTTTCTTCAGCAAACAATTGCAATGGATTTTTAATAACTGCTGATGAAAGTGCTAACAATAGTATCATTGATCAGTGTACAAAGTTTGGCTTGAATCTAGAAAAACTACATGGCCAATGATACAACTGGTGCTCTACGGCGGCAGGAAAGGAAAGAGACGAGAAAGCTACAATGAAACATAAGTATCCAAAAATTCTGTTTGTTTAGTGTGCTGCTCAAAAAACTCAGTTTGTTTGTGAACAACTTGAATTGTGTACCTGCGATACGTAGTACAACTGGTAGAATCAATGATATCGTACAATTTTGGAGTGCAAGATATAGGTGTATTATAATTTTTTTAAAAATACTTTGACTTGTTTTTTATCAGCTAAGTACACTCGCCACTACAGCTTCAGGTAAAACATGACAAGATTCGCATCAATTAGAGTCTGCTTCAAGCACAGTGATGTTTATTTATTGTCTGTATTTTATAGCCACTTTTCAATGTTAGAATCTGTAACATGATCTCTCCAAGCCGTTGAACCTACCTGATATCATAAAATTGTGTGATCATGTTCAAGAACTTGTAAGCGTCTTTCGTGAATACCGACAAAAAAGCAGAACAACAATTTAATAAATTTTTGGATAAAGTTCAACAGTTGTCGGAGAAGTTGAATATTGAATTATCTGCCCCTAGACGATGCAGACAGCAAACATTTGGATCTAATGTTGGTGGCTCAATCGTGGAGGAATATTTTCGTCAAACATTGTTTATGCCATATTTGGACTCAATCATTTCATCACTAGAGCCGGTTTTCTGCAGAAAACAAAACAGAAATTCTGTCTTTTTTCTTTCATCCTGTACAAATGGTGCACACTGGATGTCAAGAATTCAAAAACCAAATTGTAAAAATAAATGAGGTGTGTAAAATTGAAAACTTGGAAGCTGAAGCCATCACCTGGTTCAAGATGTGGTCCAAAAGGGGAGGAGAACGATATGTTAGCAGATTAAAAAAATGGACTCATTTGGTCGTTAGAGTTCACTGATCTATTCCTTCCGTTCATTAACCAATTCATATCGCTCTAACATCGCCAGTAACGACCCACACTGCAGAAAGGCGTTTAGCACAATGAGAAGTGTGGAAGCTTGGCCAAGGTCAACAATGGCAGGCAGTTGTTTGTCTGGACTTTGTATGATAGGTGTTTATATAGCAAAAGTTACAGCTAACAAGCACAGAGCTTATTCAGAAAATAATGGTTAAATCTGCCTTGCTTTTCAATGTAGTGCAAAAGAAATATTTGAACAAACCAGGAAGGCATCTGACCAATACAGCATTTTATTCTTTTGCCATTCCCGTTCCCTCCCTCCTCTTTAATTTTATTTTCTGGATATCTATGTTTCTGATTGTATCATCGTAAAATAAAAATGACAAATGCATTTTTATACATTTTCCCCCTCTAGTTTAATTTTAGGTAACTCCGCCTGGTAGCAGTAACATTGGAAAAAAATCAACTTTCTTATATCAAGAATTATGGAATAGATCATGTCATGTGCAAGCAAACTTTGTTAAAAAGGCGGTCAGACACTTTGTTTAACTACAACTGAAAACATTTCAAATTACTTTTGTGAACCCTGACTCAACTGCCTCCAAAATATTGACACCTCTTGTCCCATGCCACTAATGCATGTGATTCATGACTAGTGTCTCTGATATGTAGGGGGAACTTTGGATAGTTGTCGCAGGGATAAGTTGGTAATACACTTAATCAAGAAAAGCTGGCGCTGTAACAATTGGCTAAAACCTTGATGGGCATTTTCTACTTTTGTTTGGCTTGTAATTTTTTGTTGGGACGGGCACTATCATTATTAGAATCACCAGAATATTTAACACTTGCACCCAGTAAATCTTAACATCGTTTTTTTATATTTAGTCAATCAACCAATCAATTCAAATCTGATTGTAAATAATATTATTAAAATTATATAATTTCTTATTAGTTGCAAATTGTACAATATCGACATAAATGATATCATTGATACACATGAAGAAAAGCAATCCAAGTTTACCATTTCTGTATTTGCTGTGTTATAAGCATTGTTTATCAAGTAGAAACAGAAGCATGAAGTACGTGCATTGTTTAGAATTGAGAAATCCCTTCTTTTATAAAAGAATTTTAGTTTTCTTTTCTTTTTCATTTAAGCGAAAAAGGTATGACGCTATCATATAAGAAGAAATCAAACAGCCATTACTTGGTCTCCTTTGACTTGTCCATGTAAATGGCTTAGGTTTAACTTCTGTAGGCTTCACGCAATTACTCTAGCAATCAGTTTATTTAGTTATGTTCTTTGTTTACTTGCCACTTTCTGTTAATTTGATATGTTTGGTGAGATGTAATGAGTTACCTCCCTTTCCAAAAAAAATAATAATAACAACAAAAGATAAATATGTGACATCCGAGCCATCGCTGATATTCCTGAAGGCAAAGCGATTTTTCATTTGCTTGTCTGACTGGCTAGCTGAAATCATCAAAGTTGAAATGACAATGTAAATATTCATGGAATCTACACACAAAGACCAAGGAGCTGATTGACATCTCTACAGCCTTCAGCTCACAATGGCTGGGATCTGTTGCTACAAATGTCTGGAGTCCCCCAGAGAGAACTGGTACCCCCCCCACTCCTTAACACCTTAAACTAATAAGGTTGTGTTATGAAAGCACTTAGAATGCTTGGCTGCCCAAATAGTCCCCAACAAACCTAGACATCCAGCCATCAACGAAAACAATTGGGATTTGGAAATTCAGCTGCAGCAACTTTACTTAGAGCTGTAAGAAAGAAAAACATATTGAATTCCCTGATCGCAATAAATTTGTTATGCCATTATCATCATCCCAAAAATCTGAAGTAATTAGGGATGGTTGAAACTGATCAGAGTGTGAATCATCAGCGACAACTGGGTTTAAACTAAAATAAAGATAGACGTCAGAAATCTTTGATGACAACATGATATGTATATCTATTTACTACTGATGATACGAGGCCATGATTACAAATTAGCTGAGATTCCACCATGAAGATATTTATTTAGTAATATCATTTTTGATAAGTGAAGTTAATTACTTGCAAGTGTAGTTAGTAGTGATAGTAAGAATTGCATTGATGGTCATTTTTAAATCTTAATTGCGACCTTTGTAAAGCCATAACAACGGTTCCTGCCTCTGACCTGTGCTTCAATTATTCAAAAGCTTTGTCCGACTGTAGTAGACAGATCAGCTGAACGAGCAACAACAACTATGTCTTCTAGGGATGTGAGAAAGATGCAGATAAAAGATTAAACTTTACAAAAGTCAAGTTAAACCACAAAGGATGGATACCATTCTTCCCCCATTTACTATGAAAAACCTGTAAACATTACTGAATTGGGTCACACAACCTTCTATCACTGAAAACAGGTGGGGGAAGGCAAAATACTGTATCTTATCAGTTTTGAAACAAAGTACCCGTCCCTCACAAGATAAATGCTAACCCTTATTCTATAGCCTGTAGAAAGTTTGGTTAACCTCTGAACATATTTCTTATAAGTCATTTTATCCACAAATATCTAATGACGCTTTTATCTCTTTCTTTAAAAATTTTTATTATGCATTTTCTCATTATCTCAAAATTATGTTTATCAAGATTTAAAAAAATAAAAATGTTAACTCATATAACTTTCATAAAGGAGAGAAAATGATAAATAAGACCTAAAATTAAAGTCTATCTAATTTTATTAATGTATTAAATAGATGGGTTCCATAAAATTGTAATGGACGCATTAACGTACTTGACAAAACTAATCCATCAAATATCATCACTACATTTGCTGAAAGTAGATGATTGAATGGATACTTCCTCTCTTCCATTATTTTTTATTTATTTATTTATATTTTTTAATCTAAAAATATGATTTGTAGAATCACTCATACGCTAAGACGTTTATGCTTTTTTAAAATTTTTTTTATTAATAAGAATTTGTTTCTTTGTTTTAACAAAAAAATTCCTAGCAGAAATTGATTTACCATACTTAACATTCTTCAGAGTGGGCCTGAAAATTATCAGTAATTAGTTTTAATCTTTTGAGAGAGAAAATTTAATTAAAACTTTTCATTATCAGCTTTTTGTTTTGTTCTTTTTTTTTTCGTGTTGTCTAAAACCAGAATTGACTGTATTTCGCAATAGCCATCCGGGGATGAGGATGCTGGTAGAATTGATAACACTAACACAGTCCAAGTAAAAACCAGTAACAATGGCACCAGCCTTTCTAAATTTTCCCAAGAGCAACCCTAGGAGAGCTAGTTAATCCTTCATGCGCCTAACAGAGTAGAAACAAATATGCTGTGTATTGTCAGTGAGAGACAGGTGGTTGGTTGTGCACAAATGAGCCGCCATTTTCTACAACAGCAACAACAAGCAACAGAAAAGGATTTATTTTAAAATGAAACATTGTTTAAAAATTGTTTATCAACAGAAATGCTTGCAGATGTGCGAGGAAGTCTGAGGAGAGAAAGAGCCGAGTGTGTTGATCTTCATGCTTAGGGCAGAATCAATAGTATGAATTCTCACTCTATTAGGAATTTAGCTGGACTCTATCAAACTAAGAGCAGGTGACATCCTGACATTCTCAAGAGGGAAAACAATCAGAGAGTTCCTGGCAGGCATCCATGCCAGGAGTGAAGCTGGGGATAAACTATCCTGTAGCATAATAAAAATACCTATTTATTCAAGGTCACTAATCCTTGAAATTGAACTGGAGTGAGGCCAAGGCTAGTTTGGTGAGTTCTAGGGTTTTCATCAAAACGAGAACTGCATGAAGAAAACCCTTCTGCAGATTTATCGGGAGTTTGCAAACAATGTTGTGTCTTTGTGCCTATCGATAATAAGAAGAATCCTAAAAGAATCGAGGGCTTTCACAAATTTCCACCACATGGTAACACCAAGTACAAGACCTTGCTTAGAGACAGGGAAGCAGGACCATCTTGGGTTATACCAGAACTTGCAAAGAAAAGAAAGAGTCAGCAATACGATCTTTAAAACGATTAATGCTATCGTTATTAATTACACTATTTGGTAATTTATTCCACTCAAACAATTATATTAATAAAAAAATTTTTTCTGATATCAAACGGTAATAGAATCTTGGCTATTTCTTGTCCACAGGACCAAAAACCCTATTTAAGGTGAAATCTTTATTGGGTGTCAGAAATGAGGTTTACTTTCCAATGTTCTTTTAATTTTATGTATACAACTGCTTACCTGTACATGTTACATATATGGAAACTTATCTATCTACAAAGTTTGCCATATAATGTATAAAAACACATCTAAGTTCACCTTTAATATTTGAACAGATTATGGGGATTTTTAGTATAATCACAGCTCCAAACGAAGAAAGAAATTTCCATGGCTTGGACCAAAATAAACGTATCAATATTTATCTATAATATTGATGTTTACTGTAAAAACATTATTAATTCTTGAGAGTGCTGCATTGAAACCCACTCATCCTTCTACAAAGGCGATTTTGCTATCTGGTCGCATACAGAAGTCTGTGGAAAAACCTAAAACACCAAGCAAAATCTCTTAATTCTGAATTTTGGAGAAGATATTAATATTGCACAATTGTGAAATATTCAACTATTGAAACAATTACAGTGGAATAACACTTTTACAAATTTTGGTTTCCTAGTATTTCAGAAAATGACAGTGTAAATTGTTTATTTGTTGGACAGATATAAACTCTCCTTGTACAATATACCTTATTATGTACTCTCTCTCTCTCATTCTCTCCTGGTACAATATACCTTGTCATGTACTCTCTCTCTCCCCTGGTACAATATACCTTGTCATGTACTCTCTCTCTCTCTCTCTCCTGGTACAATATACCTTGTCATGTACTCTCTCTCTCCTGGTAAAATATACCTTGTCATGTATTCTCTCTCTCTCATTCTCTCCTGGTACAATATACCTTGTCATGTACTCTCTCTCTCTCATTCTCTCCTGGTACAATATACCTTGTCATGTACTCTCTCTCTCTCCCCTGGTACAATATACCTTGTCATGTACTCTCTCTCTCTCCCCTGGTACAATATACCTTGTCATGTACTCTCTCTCTCTCCTGGTACCATATACCTTGTCATGTACTCTCTCTCTCTCTCTCTCCTGGTACAATATACCTTGTTATGTACTCCCTCAAAAGCAATCAGAAATGGCAGCTCTTCTTCAGAATGATATCAGGTATAACACAAAGAGGTCACATCTTTATTTATTCTTATGGGAATCTACCTAGCAACACAATGACACCTTTGAGTCAAGGAAACTGTGGCTTGTTTTATTATTAAATAAAGAAATGTTCTTCTTGTCAATTGAAACCAAGGACCAGCAAACCAATCAGATATCCTATTTTTTAATCAAACAAATAATATTTATTTATCTAATAATGATTATAGCATTCAAATTAATGGAGGGGATAAATATTTGATGGTAAATAAAATCTTGAGAGATAAACTGAAGCTGGATCTTTACAGATCATCCTGATGCTTTGAACTCTTTTCATTCTATGCTTTGTATTTCTTGACAGGTCTAAGGTGTGTTTCCGATCAGGAAACCTGTTTGAGCCCATGGAGAGCTACCCAGCAAGTACAGCTTTGTCTTCAAGGGGAAAAGGGGACAGAAAGAATCCCCTTTTAATTAAAGGTGGGAAATGCTGCTGACCATCTGCTAATGAAGTGACTAGATGCTAAACACATTGAACAATGACTACCAAGCTCAATATGTGATTATCCTGTGGTGTTAACTTGCTGCCTCCTTTCCTCTCATCTTCCCCATGCATCATTTTTTAAAATTCATAAATGTCAGTGAATAATTTCATTTGCAGAAAGATGATCAATGTAAATGCCGAAAACATTGCGGTAACATCAATATTAATTATGTGCGTGGCGGAATACCTCTTCCACTGCTTTTTATTCCCCCACTTCAGCCCCTCCCTGTCAAACAGATAAAAACAGTGTAGTGTTTTCCGTTTTATTCAGAAAAACGCCCCTGAACGTCGACAGGTGGACTGCAGACTGCTCCAGTATCCCTGTCCAAAAGTAAAACAGTACATAGTATTGCAGCATCCCTTGAGAACAGACTGCTGTATAAACAGCAGTCTAAAAATCCTCTCAAGAGCATATCATAGAGTAAGAAATTAGCAGATTGCATTAGGAAAATAGGCAGCAGTCTCTACTGTGAACATATTTTAATATGGTGGATCACTGATTCTGTTTTAAAAGTAAATTTGTGTTGAAGAAACTTCCAAATGTTGCGATGTGATAGAGTTTTATCATTTGAAAGCTTTGCTACAGAAGGAGATGAGCAGGAAGAGAGAAGCTGGTTCCACATATGCTAATGCTGTTTTATCCTGCATGATCTCTTTGCACCTCATCAACTTTCCTACTGCACAGGGCCAATTTTAAGTGGTCTACCATTCCATACTGGTCTATAGCTAGGTTAGCATGCACGCAATTCTGCCACACAATCTTTTTTCTGTAGTACTTCCAGATAACAATAGCATGTTTATCATCATTTACAACACTTAATGATCTGCTAATTATAACTATGTTAGTCATGCAAACACAGCTGTTTTAGAAGAACTTTCTATAACCTCGGCACCATCTGGTCTCTTCCAACCTAAAAGAGGTTTTTGTCTTAAAGGCATTATGTTGGTGCATTGCATTAGCTATAAATGCTGGAATTGCAAAGTTATCTTCGGGTTTTTTGTTTGTTTTTCTACCGAACATTTATTGCTGACTTCCTGTGGAACCTTCCAAACAATTCTGGCTGCTTGTGAACATGCGTAACAAAGCAAGTGAAAGTAGAGAACTTGGCCTCTGTTTCTGACTTGGCTCAAACGTGAAGTGATGGGAAGCACAACGGGACTCAGTTTATCAAGTGTGCCGCTCTTTTGGTAAAAGAATTACCATCAAAACTAATACTACCAGCTGTTGTCAACGGTTGGATATTAAGGAACCGTTATTCGTATACTGGCATTTAGTTTAGCAAGAAAACACTACATCTATGACCAGAACTTTGACGTCAACCTCGAACGTTCTAGATTTTGCATGATAAAGTTTAAGCAGACCTGCTGTAACATTACAATAACTTACTGATTTCTATGCCATGGCAAAAATGATCAAATTAAGAAAAATCTGACAAATGCGATGATTTGAAATTGAAGATAAAATAGATGATTTCCCCAAAAAAATCTTAGCAGTCACAACGGATGCAACTAAATTGAAAATGGTTAAAGGTGTAGTGTTGGGCTATAAGAGATGGCAAGTTTCGCTGACCACGATCTGTCGGTAATCACTGGTTTCACCCAGTACTGTTTTCTTAAAGCTGTAAATCATCTATACACTTTTAAAACAGCTAAACATTTTTTTGTTGCTAAAATATGACTGCGGGTAATCACAGCGGTCAAAGTGGGGAAACATTTGGTATATTCTCTCTCCAAATCCAAGTTAAATAATGTAACTTTAATATAAAATTTAATAATGCAGATGTACAGTCATACCCTGACTTATGTTGGTTTTCTGTTAATAATATTAACTTCAGTGTATGCAACTTTCCGTTACCTCAGTCAGCGAACACATTAAAGACCCATAAAAATTTTTAAAAATCACCTAAAAACCAATAAAAAAAGTGCAAAATCACTTAAAAATAAATGATAAAATATGTAAAATAATTTATAAAATTATTTAAAAGCTTAAAATTTTTCTTTAAATATTGTGTACAGTACACATTAATTTACACGACGTTCGGCACCTATAGTTCCAGCGCTCGCCGCGTGGTGGCGCTGTAGTTCCTGTCAGCTGATTCAAACTTGTGCATGTGTTTTTTTGTTTGCAGCAGCAGCAGCCATCTCGTTAGCTTTGAACATGTGGCTGCATTTGTTCCCCAGGGCTCCGAAGGAAGTTCCTGCTGATAGCTCCCCCCACACCAATGCTGGTGCTATATCGTCGGAAGCTCGGCTCTGCCATGATAAAACGCCATGGAAAATGGCGGAAAGGTTGCTGCCATTGCTCGTGCTTTCGGCTTGGATCGGACGACGGTACCCACAACCTCCTCCGGCTTATCGATCACATCGATGCCGCCCATCAGGTAAATATGTATAAATTTATTAAAGAGGAATGTAGAAATGTTGAACTATCGAACGACTTATTGTATTCCTACGCGCCGGTGTTATTAGGGACGTTGTGGGGCTATCTGTAGGGGTTTAAGTCCAGATTGTTGGGACGAATTAACAACGTAAGGGGCCAGGTATGACTGTATGGCACACACACACACATATATGGATAGGAGAAATAAAGACGTATACAAAGCATATTTTTGGAATTATTACTGATTAATGAGAAATAAGATGCACGCAGTAGTCTACCACTAATTCCAAGAAGCATCGCCACCAGGGGGCGAAGGTTTACTCTCCAAGAACATTGACTGATCGGATCTGCAGCTGCACAACCAGTGCGCGTTTATGTGAGCCAGGGCTGAGCATCAGACAGCGACGGTTGTGGCCTGACTCACAGATCAGTCGTGGCATTGCCAAAACGGATGCTCACAATTTCAGAGTCGTCTTCAGACCAGGTGATGTATTTCGGTTATCAGGGAGCAAATGAGATCAGTTCGAATGTTTGGAAGATGCTTCAGATGATGTAGTCATCCAAAAAAAATGGAGGAAACCCAGTTATTTATTGCGAAGTAAAGCGCATGTAAGTTTGTAAGAGAGATATAATGCAGCCTGGAGAAGATTCTAAATAAATAGAGACCCCCCCTTTTTTGTATTAATATCTCAGAAATTCCCTTAATATTACCACCTAAAAGGAATTTTTTTTAAAAAAGCAACAACAAAAGACTATAAATAACTGAGTGCAGTGGTCGGGTAATTCCATGGTTTTTGTTTGGTTTATAATTGTGCTCTCCCAGACCCTTCCAGCGTAGAGAAAGGCGCCAAACGACACCTCTCTGTCAAAACCCAGACACTAGACGGACTGAAAAAGTGCGAGGGGCACGGGGAAGTATTTAGTAAATAGCAGAAGACCAGACTGTATCCAAGAGTGAAGTGGATGTAGTCAGACTGGCTGCCATTTTATTGGCATGTTGTCATGGAAAGAAGCTGAAGTTTGTACTGATTGCTCCGTAGGGAGCATTATTATATATTTTAGCAACTTGATAATAAAATGACATTTTCTGGCAATTATGACTGATAGAGCTGTGATTTTTAGTTTTCTGCTGCTGCTAGGCAGTGTCAATACACGAATCGGGTTAGCGCCACATAATATTCTTTACCAAACTGTCTTGCAGCTTGGGTTATTTTGATTTACATTATATGGTTTGGCTTTAAACTTTGATCCACAAAACATTTGCACTTTATAATGAAAAGTTTGCACAAGCATCTCAAACCCTACTGTTGCTGAGCCAGCGGTCCAAGAGTTAAGTGACGTGGTTGGTCTAGAACTGCAAACTTCATTTCACCTAATTCAGATAAAAAAACTTCTAATAATAATAAAATAAAATTAGTAAATCACAGACACACACACACACACAATCCCCCTTTTAATTTTTATTCAGTTATGTATAAAGATTATGTATCATCTAACAAACAACAAATTAACTGAAATATGTATCCATTTTCAAGTATTTACCATACCTTAGTCATATTTTAATTTTTCCAAGAAAGATAACCCTGTCTAACTTCAAATTTTCTTCACTCCCTTTTTTAGTTATAGGCCCTTTTCAAAATTTTAAAACTCTATCACTTATTCTTTCAGGCTGTCGGCTGTGGGAATCTGCTGAGTTGGGTTAGTCAGTCTCCCTGCTGAAGATAACGCTAAAATCTAGAGACTGTTCGAGGCCTAATGCATCTGCTAATGATCCTGTTGCAAAAGGTACTAGGGAATTTGGAGAACTAATATCTTCAGGGTAACATAGAAATAAGGCTAATTCACATATTTCTCACAATTACTTAAACTTCATTAATATATGATGTTTTTTTCCAAGGACACCCAGCATCTAGAGTTTTTGTTATATAAGTGACATCCCATATTATCGACAGGTAACTGCACGGCGACAATCACCATGGAGTTAGTTTACGTTAATCTTTGAATATGTAATAAACAAATCAAAGTAGTGCTTATTAATCATTATTATTATGCCCTTCTGCACATGCTAACTATTATAATTTTCCAGATGTAATTAATTACAGAATTAATTTACTGATATAAGTGTATACAAAATAATTATATCACAAATTTTGAACTTGTGACTATGGTTTTTGTCATCTGGTAATTGAACAGCAAGGAATAAATTACAGGGAGGAAAGTTTACGTTCTGTTGGTGGGAAGATACATAGAGTTATGTCCCCCTCACACACTTTTGCACACCTGGGCGTGACGAATCCTGTAAACCAGCATGAATGACCCTGACCAAAGCTTTCTGAGGCTCTAAGCATAACTTCTTTTGCGGCCCCAGTTTTGCATGTTGCATGCAGCCCTAAGCAACTGCAGCTTCCTTACTGTTCGCTTTTACCTGGCCCTGATTACAAGTTCTACAGGTAAAATAATAATTACACACCCAGCAGAGAAATGGCGACTTCAGCTTCTGTCATTGCTGAGTGTCTCTCCAAACGTCTTTCTCAGATAATATTTAGGCACTGATCGACAAAGCGGCAACCAAATGCTGAAAACTGGTTTCCGCTTTATACGGGCAACATGGTTACAAATTACAACCGCACACTGTGAAATTATAGGTAATCTATAATAAGGAAAAGAAAACTTGCACGTTAACGTACACCGCACACAATGGAGAATGAGTGCAGTTTGCAGGCAAGCTCACTGATGCGGTAGAAATACATTTTAAAAATGATTTAAACAGCAAAAAAAAAAATTCTTTCACACGAAACAGATACTTTAGATCTCCAGAAATGATCTGAGGACCTCAGTGTGAAGAAACCTGCCTTTCACCACAACAAGGTGAGCAGAATGCTACTAGTATTTACATGGAGTATTGGCGGCAAAAGTAAACAAGATTTAGCTCTTTTCCCACAAATCGTTGATTCATCCAAACTCTGAATATGCAGATTAGGAAAAGGGAACACTGAACTCATTGAAGAACATTCAGAATAGACCCGTGAGAATATCTCTGAGTCTTCAGGGACCCTGCTGAACGGGTATTAGATGTACCTCGGTGGAATTTAAATGTTTGGAGGGATACCTAATAGAAGGTTTTAAAATAATTAGGGATTTGGGGCAGGTGAATAAAGACAAATTTGTTCAGCTATCTCTTGCTATTGATATTAGTGAGAAAGTCGTTCCTGAAAATTAGCTAATATATTTTTTTTGTATTATTGAATAAATATTACCGTGGACGAAGCGGTCTTCTATTTATCCACGAGGTGGGAGTTTAGTTATCCGCAGCTTGTCGCAAAGATGGGGAGATCTGGCCTCTGGAACCATATTCTATCATCACTCAAAGGTAGAACCACAGCCAAAAGAGAAAAAAACCAGAGGTGTAACTGCCTGTTCAGAAATGTTTTTCACACCTGTGCAAGCGATTTTCTGCAGCTTCATCACTTCTCTTTAAATCTTAATTTGTTTAATAACAGTAAACCTGTGGTTCTGAAGCTTCTAACCACAATCGGGTTGCTAGATTATCATAATGTAAACGCATCAACCAGCCTCCGCTCATCATGACACGACTAACAAGCTGTGTATGGTTAATGTGTTATTGATCTCAAACACCGATCAAAGAATGTCTTTGTTTGTCTTCCTGTTCTAGCATTAAACAGATACCCTTTAAATTTTTTTTTCGTTTTATCTCATTTATTTGCATGGCTGTCCCTGCCACCCGTACTAATAATTAAACCTGCTAATTGCTTTTTTTTTTGAGCAGAGAGTGAAAGGTAATCGTTGTACAAATAGAAACTGAAACTGTACTTTCTACTGTAAATGATTAAGTCAATAAAAGGATGAGAATTATCTCGAACACACCAATCTCGCTATCCGCTAACAATTACTATTATTATTATTTTCACCCTTTCAAGGATTGCAACAAATGTCACGTTTTTCGGGATCCATGGATTGATACGAGATTTTCTTTATATTATTATTATTATTATTATTATTATAGTGTTACAAACGCAATAGAAGTGTGCCTAATGTTAATTGCAGTTAGCTGTGAGCCCACACGATTAACTCGTAATTCCCACCATGCAGGTGCTCGGTGCAGTAACAGACTAAGCAGAAACTGCGCCTTCCTTCGGCCTCGAGACTCCGTGCTGTTTCCACCAGTATGACGAGCTCTTCTGGAAGGCTGCAGTTTTGCAGACACACACACACACATATATAGGATTTTAAATATTAATGCAGCCTAATAAAAAGACTTAATTTACCCAATGCTTTATTTGTGTGCCTTATTACGTCTAAATCATTACAAGCTTCCAGCGCTTTTCAGACTGGCTATTGAGATAACCTCAACTTCGCTTTACGTAAGGTGGGCTCTTCTGTAGACCAAGGCTAGTTGTTGCACCATTAAGTTGCTACAGCACCAGTAATTCTTAATTAAATGTACTAATTATGTCATATTCTAACCCTTTGATCTAAAGTATCAGCATATGATCTTGATTATGTTCTCATCTATATGCTGATTGGGAATTACTGTTGCTGTAACAACTAGCCTTGGTCTCCTTCCCCTTTGCAGATCACACCATCCTGTAGCAAACATTTCAAAAGAACTCAAAAACAAAATGGAAAATCTTTGAGCAACCAACACAAGAACAATTAGTTAATTCTTATTTGCATCTCTGTTAATTTTTTTATTAGTAATTTTAACATTGGAAACACATCATACACCATAATGGTTTAAGTTGATAATTGTGGTACTTGGCCTCAGAGATGCTGGCTGAGAGAAATAGGTTTAAATTCTGAAATAAAAACTAGAGCAGCATAAAGTGGTTCATGATGCACACAGTTATTCGTTTCTAATTATAATTAAAAAAAAGATTTAAATAGTAAACAGTCGAAAAGGCCAGAACATATGGATAGTAACATAAATTAACTCGAAAACCATTACCTAAATTATATTTAAAACTATTAATGTTATTTCTTTTCTTTTGTTGTAAACAGAAAATAGATAATAATAATCTCGATCAATTTTTAGATTAACGCACCTGCTTTATATTTGAAGTGTTTTTTTTTTTTATTTAAAAAAATGTTTTTCCACCTTTGGAGAACCATTTATTTTCCTAAATCTAATTCAGCTCAGCATAGAGTCAGTACCGAACGCCTATATATTTATTACACCTGTACTATTCTGATTTCACGCATGCTTCAGTTGAAGACCCACTGGCATGTCTGATTAAAGAAAAAGGGGGCGGTGTTTATTTATTCTTCTTCTGATTCATCTGAAAGAAATAAACGGATACAGAGATATTGAGAGAAAAATCTGATATGTAAATGTGAGGAAATCTTCCACAAAGGTAAACAAAAATGGCAGTAATTTTAAAATAACATGGTGATAATCAATAAATGGCAGTTTTTACTGCACCCAGATCATTGCGCATTCTGCAGATTTAGATAAATACTTATTTAAAGGTCCCATTTTTGGATTAAAATAAAGCAAAACTGCAAGCAAACAATGGAACAAGTTCATCGCTTTAGGGGTATTGCACACCTGTTTCTGCTTAATACAGTTAACAAGAAATGGAGACAACTTGCATACATTAAAGAAATGCCACTGTATGCAGTGTTTTTAGAATCTTTCCATGGAGGTACTATAAAAATATTTACTGTGATTCTAAAAAATGGCAAGAATTCCCTTCCTTGCACTCAAATTATTGGAGCAGCAGTCTTTTCTCTTTCAGTGAGACTCATTCCAACTATATTTCTATGGTAGTTGGACTATTCTACCCTGTACATAATACACAGAACAGATGCAAATAAAAACATGGCACTATTACAATTCCTTCATGGAAGAAACAAAGAATAAAGTCGATGAAACATTAATTAAACAATCATTAAATATATCGTTCCACAAATAAAACTTTTCTAATGTCTTAGATTTATGGACTCATGGTTAAGACAAGAAGAAAGAAAGACGTATGTGAGTTAAACTTATTTGGACAAACTTTGAGAACAGAGAAGGTAAATGAATACTGCCATTTATAGTATAACTTATTCTGAAACATGAAACAAAACTGAGCAATTAAAGACTTTACCCATGTATTCTGTAGCAGCTATTTTTCTTTCACAAATTAACGGGTTTCTTGTGTTTATGAGCACTTATTTTGCTTGTTGAACTATATTATACTCTTGTTACAAGAAATCAGTTCCTATTAAATTGGAGCTCCACAAGGGTATAATGCCACAGTAGTTTAGATACACAGTAAATAGGGGATATATTAAAGTTGCATAATATAATAGAACTTTATAGATCAGGGAGACTGGAGCTGATTGTTACTGTACCAGTAATTCCCAATTAGCTGTACAGATGAGCTATAATCCATGCCATGTGATTTGTCCTCAGTATCAAAGGGTTAAAGCATATGACATTGATTATAGCTTATCTATATGTTGAATTATGAATTACTGAACTGTAGCAAGTTATCCCTGGTCTTCCTTAGCTACAGAAGCGGGAGAAAAGGTGAAAGGTGTTGCTTAATGAAAGCCTATAACACTTCAATATACTGTACAATGCCCTTCCTTAGTCATTGTATTTAACCCTAGACAGCTACTTCTGACAAACAGGTATCCAAAACAAAAAATAATTCTTGACATTAAAAAAAGGTATTGGGTAAAAGGAATTTCTAAAATCAAATTCTGTGCAGGGAAAACAAATTTAATGAGTCTAGGATCATAAAAATTCAACCTGGATGTTGGAAAGAAAGAATAACTGGCTTAAGGATCTTGATTCTGTAACATATAGGGACCCATCACTTTTGGTGATATACATGATATTAGGAGATAAATAATCAAAATGTAGACTTTACATGATTTTTATATTACTATTGAGAAGTTGTTAACTTTTGAAGCTCAGTGGCGATTATAATCAGTTTATATTTACTGTTAAGCAGATTTTCTCAATGCACTTCAAAGAAACGATTTTATTTATTTAGCCTCATGGCGGAGAATTACAAAAAAGTTTTTGTTTTCCTTATTTTAAAGTTTCCTTTACTGCTATAAAATAAAATTCAAAATATGTGATTATGATCAGTTGGTGCTAATTAGCAAAACTCTTAATCAACTGGCTTTCTCATTAACGGACTACTCATATTATTCTCATCAATCAAAACATCACTAATATATTTGAGGTTAGTTCGGAAGCTACAAGAGGGCTGGAAACCCCCCCCCCCTCAGAGCTTTCAGAAGGTTGCTGTGATCCCCAGGAAAGAAAATGGTCATAAATGAAACTCTTAAATTCGTTAATACTATCACTGTTAATCACACATGCCAGTAATTTGCTACACTCATTAGCAGTTCTTTTAATAACAACATATCTCCTTATATTTAATTGTGCAAAACTCTTAGCCAATTTGTAATTATGATCCCTAGTATTAGTGACTGCAGATAGCCTCTCAACATCAACATTTTTTTAAAAAGAAATCCCTTTGTCCACCTGTTTAGACCCTTAATTATTCTGAAATATTCTGAAAGTAGTAAAGTCTGAATTGGTTGCCTCAGTTTTAGAAGAGCTGAAAGATTTTAGTAAAATGTTAAAGCAAAAGTAGAATAGATCAGGGCTAGTTGCTACAGCACCAGTAATTCCTAATTAAACATATAGATGAGGCTCTAAAATTGACGTCATTTGCTTATGTATAGACAGGGCCGTAATTGAGGTCTTATGCTCATGTGTAGATGAGGCTATAATCGATGTCATATTCTTATGCATAGACAGGGCCGTAATTGAGGTCTTATGCTCATGTGTAGATGAGGCTATAATCGATGTCATATTCTTATGCATAGACAGGGCCGTAATTGAGGTCTTATGCTCATGTGTAGATGAGGCTATAATCGATGTCATATTCTTATGCATAGACAGGGCCGTAATTGAGGTCTTATGCTCATGTGTAGATGAGGCTATAATCGATGTCATATTCTTATGCATAGACAGGGCCGTAATTGAGGTCTTATGCTCATGTGTAGATGAGGCTATAATCGATGTCATATTCTTATGCATAGACAGGGCCGTAATTGAGGTCTTATGCTCATGTGTAGATGAGGCTATAATCGATGTCATATTCTTACGTATAGATGAGGCTCTAAAATTGACATCATATCTTTATGCTTAGACAAGGCTATAATTGACATCATATGCTTGCATGTAGATGAGGCTATAATTGATGTAATATGCAGACGTATAGACAAAGCTATAATCAACATTATATGCTTAGGTATAGATGAAGCTATAATTGACATCATATGCTTTGACCTTTGATATAGTGTCAATTATGGCTCATGTCTGTGTTTGTGTTGAATTAGGAATTACTGGTTCTGTAACAATTAACCTCATTCTACCTTAATTAATTTGTTTCTATTTTAATTTTGCTGTTGTTTGTCTTTTCTTAGCTTTCAGATCAGTGACTGATGGAAATGATCTTTCTACTAGTTAAGCTATAAAAACTTTCCATCACTGTTTCAAAGTTTTGCTGACAGATTTCTCTTTGATATTTGGTTAGTTGCCATTAGCCTTTATGGAGAATGATAAAAATGGAATGGTTGCATATGCAGAATTTTTACAGAACCGGCACCGCATTAAATTAGGATTCGTCTCAAGATCACAAACAAGCAAATATTGTTAAGTTGTAGAGAAAGTGCATTTCTGAAATAGAGATGCCACTGTATGAGTAAATTACCGTTTTTTTTTTATGTTTGTAAGCTAAATTACAGCTTGACATTTGTTGATCATTGCCACCATGAGATATATAACCAAAACTCAAAGGCAGGAATTCCTTACACAAACCAAGTAAAAAGCTTGGTTGACTTCCTTGCACTAAGAGTGATAGTTTTGTGGAAAATGATACTACGGATGAAAGAGAAATTGTAAAGATAGAAATAACTGCATACTGACATACATTAGGGAAATAAAAAAAATTATCAGGAATACAATGACAATTTAAAGGGTTTGAAGGAGAACTCAGATCAATCCCATTTGCCTCTTCACATCAATGTGTTAAAATCACCTGTAAAAATTTTTCTTTGTTGAATTATTTTTTGGCAGTAATTACACCTGTATAAGTACTAAGCAGTAGCCTATGATAAATATGTCTGCCTACATGCAGATAATTAAGGAAACATTCAGACAATGTGATATTGCAAAGCTAGGCTTCTAATAAACACGGGGAACAAATGTTCTTAAACATTTTTTAAAAAAAATTATTACAGTGTAGGCTCCAAGATCAACTTAATGTTTTTTGGCAGTTAGTTTTACCAGACTTCTTTGTCAAGTTCTATGGTGTTGCATTGTGGGAACCATTTTCTTACTAATTTTAGATTCAATTAAGTAAAAGTGAGTTGAGTATAAGAAAATTGACAAAATGATGAATTTAAAAAAAAAATGGCCACTATGTATTTTATGAGCCCTACACGCTATGTTTATAAAATATATTTCCTGTGCAAAATATTATAATATACATGGTTCTAAAGTTTGATATTGGTCATGCATGGAAAGTACATGCAAAATGATGAAGACATGGGTTCTTAAGATGGAAGGGGCCTGGAGGCAAGTTCTCCCCGAAAAGTTATAAAATTTATATTTTCTGAAGTACAGTTTCTTGCCTTTCTGAGTGCATACTACAAAGTTATTGCCACAACCTTTGTTAACTTCACATTAATTCACAGCAGAAGTCCAAAGACCGTGTTTAGACTATTGATAATGAGTAGCTTAACGAGAGTAGAGGGAGTTGGAGTAGAGGTTCCTCCATCTCAAGACTAGAGCTAATTGAGAATAGTCACAGTAATTTTCCCTCAGAACTAGTACTGTGATCAGAGTCTGTACAAAGCAGTTTGTCTTACAAGCTAGAATTAATGGTATGGCATTTTTGTTTGATAGTCTTTCTCTGAAATTTTGTTTGTTCTTCGATACCGTTGAGAAGATTCTCTTATCGTCAATATTGCTGCAGAAAAATCCGCGTGTGCTTTGCTACATCAGACAACAAGTCAACCTTGGCATTTCCATATTCCTGTTTCAGTCGGTCTTTGTAACTCCCAATTCTATGAACTCAGTCACGGTCAGCCATACTCTCAGGCAAGAGCTGATATGCATGCAGTCCATTGATAGATTCAAAAATAAGGAACCTTTCTACAAGATATAGCACGCTGTCTGCTTTCAAACTGGAGAACTTCAGCATGCTATAGCAGATCATCAGGAGGATCCGATCCTTGGACCCTGCAGGTTTACTGCCATCCCTGACATTTCCTCGAAGGCTGTAACCTGGACACCTGCTCAACAATTTCTGCATGAAAGATGTCAGCTCTCCTCTCATTACAAGTATTTTAGGTTCCTCAAATTAAAGCGACCCATTTTCTTCAGAGAGAAAAGGCATGAGAAGATATACTTATCTGTCTGTGCGAGGATAAACAAAGTACCTATGTTTTCCACATTTCAGCATCTTCCTCTAATCTTGCTCATTCAGGGAGACTTGGAGCTTCATGGTTTTCTCAAAGTAGTGGAACAGATCAGTCAGAAAACTACTTCAATGAAATCCTGTCTCTCTTGCATACACTTTTGGAACATGGTTTGAGCATCCAGTTTTTTTTTAATATACTGCCATTGTACTTTCTATACAGTCTTTTATGTCTTCCCATGTTTACAAAGGCATTGTCCAAGTTGGAACCAATAATATTTTCTAATGGTCAGATGCCTTCCTGGTTTGTTCAAATATTTCTTTTGCACTACATTGAAAAGCAAGGCAGATTTAACCATTATTTTCTGAATAAGCTCTGTGCTTGTTAGCTGTAACTTTTGCTATATAAACACCTATCATACAAAGTCCAGACAAACAACCGCCTGCCATTGTTGACCTTGGCCAAGCTTCCACACTTCTCATTGTGCTAAACGGCCTTTCTGCTGTGTGGGTCGTTACTGGCGATGTTAGAGCGATATGAATTGGTTAACGAACGGAAGGAATAGATCAGTGAACTCTAACGACCAAATGAGTCCATTTTTTTAATCTGCTAACATATCGTTCTCCTCCCCTTTTGGACCACATCTTGAACCAGGTGATGGCTTCAGCTTCCAAGTTTTCAATTTTACACACCTCATTTGTTTTTACAATTTGGTTTTTGAATTCTTGACGTCCAGTGTGCACCATTTGTACAGGATGAAAGAAAAAAGACAGAATTTCTGTTTTGTTTTCTGCAGAAAACCGGCTCTAGTGATGAAATGATTGAGTCCAAATATGGCATAAACAATGTTTGACGAAAATATTCCTCCACGATTGAGCCACCAACATTAGATCCAAATGTTTGCTGTCTGCATCGTCTAGGGGCAGATAATTCAATATTCAACTTCTCCGACAACTGTTGAACTTTATCCAAAAATTTATTAAATTGTTGTTCTGCTTTTTTGTCGGTATTCACGAAAGACGCTTACAAGTTCTTGAACATGATCACACAATTTTATGATATCAGGTAGGTTCAACGGCTTGGAGAGATCGTGTTACAGACTGTAGCAATGAAAAGTGGCTATAAAATACAGACAATAAATAAACATCACTGTGCTTGAAGCAGACTCTAATTGATGCGAATCTTGTCATGTTTTACCTGAAGCTGTAGTGGCCAGTAGGATTAGATTTAAGATTATGGATAAGGTTAGGGGTAAGGTTATGGTTAGGGTTAGGGTTAAAGTTGTGGTTAGGGTTAGATTTAAGATTATGGATAAGTTTAGGGTTAAGGTTATGGCTAGGGTTAGGGTTATTGATAGGGTTATGGTTGGTTACATATTTATTAGAGTGAAGGTTAAGTTCACATCAGAGAAAAAATTGCTTACATGTTGGACTTTTTTAGAGGACTCTTCAAAAATAACAGTTTTCCCAATAAGGATGTTTGTAACCAGTAGTCACTGAGATTCTATTTTGAAACAGTTTCAGAAAGGGGCTGTAACTGTCAATAAATGACTCTTTAAGTATATTAGCCTGAATCGGTTTTCAGCTTTCTGATCCTATATATTTATTAGCGATCTCATCTACTTACAATTTATTCCCATTGTGATATAAAAGAAGAATAAAATCTTTCACTTCGAAAACGAGTCCTCTTTCTAATCAACAGTCATTCTGTTTGCTGTATGGACTTTAAGTTCCACTCGAGGCCCCGCTGCACTTTGTTACTTGAAAACGAACAGGACTTTTGGGTTTTTTCAATATAGTAATGGAGATTTAGTTGAGTGGGTAGAAATACATTGAAAAATATTATTTTTCCAACCTGTCTTTGTGGATTACTGAAAGACACCATTGGCCATTAGAATGTCCTACTATACAGATGAGAATAACAGTAAGTATATAAATATTGGTGTAAGTTATATACATATATATATATATATATATGTTCAGTCCTGTGTTAATTAATTAAGTATAAATGTAATATAATTAAATGATTAATAAATTAAAATTGTAAGACAGGAAGTACTTTTTTTTTAAAGATTGCTGCTGTTGCCAACCAATCAAATGTCATCTTTTATCTTCTAGTGGCTGAAAAACCTAAAACACGAAAGTCCATTTTAAAAATAAGAAGTAACCATTTGATTTCAAACCAGTGGAATCAATGAATAGTTTGTAAAAAATGCAGTGATGTGGAACTCTCATTTTCCATATACCAAATGGCTATTTTTGACATTTACCAAATGCTTCCTTCTCCATCTTTTTGGAGGAGCCACAAGAAAGAAAATGTTTCATCATTTGTAGAATCCATCTAGACTTCCCAAACAACGAAGAAATGTAAGATTAGATGTCTCAGCCATCCAATAATGCAAACCCTAAACCTTTGGTACATGGAATTTTCTATTCATGAGAGTCGATCACTTGCAAGGTATCATGGCCGAACATAGCTAATGTGTTCTGGGTTGCTGTTATACCGGCTGACTATAGAATTCAGTTCTCTGCGAAATTTTATTCCTACACCCAACATGCCAGTGGATTAGCAGTCAAACAGCACGTACTCTTTGCCAATAAGAAGCCTACTAAATTATTGTTTATGGAATAATTAAATTGATAAAATTGCAGAGTTTTGACAACTTCAGCTGGTCAAAGGTTTGGAAAAGGAAAGGCAAGCTGTTAAACCTACCAGATATGGGTTATTTGTGAGTGATGAATATAAAGCTAGGTTCATAAAGGATATTTCCTCTTCAAAATATTGTAATATTATTCTGAGTTCCTAAAAGATGTATCTTTTTCAAAATATTATAATATTATACTGGGTTCATAAAAGATGTCACTTGTCTGAAAATATTATAGTATGATGCTTTGAGGTAGCAGCCTGGTGAAACAGATTGAGAGGAAATGCTTAGCATCAGACAATAAAGAGAATCAGGATGATAGTAATATATTGATGAATGACATAATATTTTTCTAACTTTAATTGTGATATTGCAGAAATAACCTAGAATCATTTAAGAGCACTTTAAAAAATACTATTTTTTTTACAATAAAAATTTGTAAAAGCGTACAACAGTTATGTCGTAGTTACCATTAAACTGTCAGGTTTTGAAGTTGTTTTTGTTGTATTTTTGCATTAATTTATCTCTTACAGGTGAGCATTTCATATGGTATAATCGCCAATTAGAGGATTTATGCTGTTGCAGAAAAACATTTGCCTGGCTATCCATATTTTCTAATACTAAAAGTCGCCACAGATTAACCAAGAATTATATTGATAGATATTTTTTTTCCTCTTGGACATCGTCACCTAGGAGCTAGAAGTCTGAACAGCGAGAGAATGCTTGTGTGAAATCCAATAATCATGTGAACAAACAGTGGAACTCCAGCAGGTATGTTTACTTTGGAATATAAAGCTGGCATTATGCTGTACTGGCTGGGGCACCTGGTTCTGCAACACAAAAATATTTTTTAGGTCATTGCTCGGTGGCTTAAAACCTTGCCCAGATTCTAAGGTGCCTACACCCGAAATTCGGAGTTTCTGATACTACAGTTCAGCTGTGAAAGAGTAATGGACAAGAGTACAAACACTTGAAAATACGAATTAGGTGGACACATATCTTTGGAAAAGTCTAGAGGTTTACCTGGAAGATTAGTGATTTACCTAATCTTAGTCACAAAATTTGCCTAAAAAGACTAGTTATGGTGGAAGTATGATTGATGATTCTGAATCTAATGTAAGATAAGAGATCTTTTTAGTAGCACATCCTTTAAAGGTCCGAGATAACTAGCAGGGATGCTTCTTTCGGTAGACCAAATTCTGGAAACAGAAGATTACATACAATAACTAAATAAAATAAACACTTTGGCAAAAGTTTTACTCGTTACCCAACACTATGGCAGTAATCTTTACAGATTATTCGTGGTACTCTTACCTGGATCCAGATTCCTTTATGGCAGTAATTAAAATTAAAAATAAACAATGGAAGCTGTAGATTACATCATGCTTCAATTACAAATTTTACCAAGGAAAATTAGCCTAATCTTTTGTGGTATTCATTCACTCACATGTAGAAGTCTTTATTCTGAAAAATGTTGAGGTAGATGTGTAATAATTTATTATCATCTAAAAGAAATGGATAAAGATGTGGTGTTCTCTTAAATTGAAAGAAACCTATTGGCTCACTTGGATCTTCAAGAAATAAATAGCACGAGACAAAATCATCTTGGTCCTCTAATATCCAACAGAGGGACCCCACTTCATCAACATCACCATGCAACCACAAAGTTGGTGTACGAGTCAATGTTTGTGATGTAGTTCATCCTGTAGTGGACAGATTTACGGATGCCAACTTGTGGCATTACGGCGCTTTTGTGATGGAATGGCATTTTGTCTTTAAATTCTGAAAACTTCAACAAGTAAAAATTTTCCACTGGTGTTGAAATATCTCGCTTGTAGCGGAAAGACTTCAATGTTGCCTTCACAAGAATGTTGTTTGGTTATAAACACACTGTTAAGTGATGGCAGCTGGTAGTTTCTCAGTTCGCTGATAGAGAAGAGCTGATAAAATACATGTATACCATGCCACGTGATGTGCTAACAGGTCACCAAATGTTCACAGGTGTTGTAAACACTGATATGTTAATGTTGTTGTTTTTCGATGGTGTATATATGTTACATCGTCAATGATAGCTGAGATTTACTTGATGTCAGGCTGCGATTTTCTTCTTTTTTAAAGTGATGTTGGTTTCAGCAGCAACTGGTCGTAAATTCAAACAAAGATACATACAGGTCAGCTACTCACCACTGTGATGCACAGTCTTGTCAAACTCACGTTCGAAACTTTACTACATTGAACAGTAATGGCACTCCGGTACTCTGCGTTTAGGAGCTAGCTTTGCCTCTCTCAAAGGCTACATTTTAAATGTACAGAATCCAGGGAAAACAGTAACACGTCTGGTTTTCTGAATTATCTTCAAAAAGCTACATTTCCCACTGCAGTAACTCGTTAGTTGTATGAGTGTTCCTTAAGCAGGTAAATGATGCAATTGCATATATTATCTTCA
Source organism: Nautilus pompilius (assembly GCA_018389105.1). NCBI lineage: Eukaryota > Metazoa > Mollusca > Cephalopoda > Nautilida > Nautilidae > Nautilus > Nautilus pompilius. Next base: position 459,449 of record JACATO010000688.1, read on the forward strand.
ACTCCCTTTATTTTGTTTTTCATCATTATTATTAGCAGGAATCTATATAAAAACGTTGTTAACCTACAACAAAACCTAACTGGTTTTCAATTTTCAGGGTCAGGATGAGGAATAACATCAGAGTTTCAACCAAGCAGGTTGTGGACCCTAGAAGACAGACACAGGTACAGACAGACCCCTTCTCGACCTCTGTGCCACTCAGCTGCTGTGCTGTTCATCATCAATTTAAGGATTCACCCATGGGACACCAAGCTCACAAAGTATTTCCTTCTTAGAGACAAGCACTAAAATTATAATTAATACTTATTAGCCTACTACTAGACATAATTAGTAGATTCAGTTTATTGCAAGAATGATGTGTTAAAATTTTTAAAAATAGAAGAAACCTTAAAGCACTAAAATCATTATCATTAAAAAGGTACCAAGCCAGTGGCCCATTTTAAAATATTCATATTATTCTCCATAATAATTATGTTTAAATAATTTTGCACAATTTATCTTAGCTTCAATGATGATGGAATTTGAAACTCTAGTAGCAAAAACGTTGGAGATTAGGTTCTCTTAATGAAGAGAGGGTGAAAAACCCCTCCAGCAATTTCTGTTAATAGGTCATGAAAAAAAATGGTGAAGGAACTGCTGCATCCTAATAAATGCCCATTTCTCCATTCACCATTAAGCATGATGGAATAAAAGCTGTTGGTCTGCCTCTTGAATTTGTCCAGTTTAAGCAAAACAGCTTGGGAGTTTTGACATTATTTTTTTTGGTTGAAGAAAATAATACATAGCGGATGGAAGACGCCCCCATAGTTTACCGTCGGAGAGATGCGCCACCACAGTTGTTTACCTATGGAACGTGGAGAGAAAAAAAGCTACTGGCATCTTTTTCTGAAAAAAATCAAAGGTAGCCAAAGAGATGAAGGGAGGAAGAATAAAAGCCAACTTCCTCCTTGTAAATGTTTTGTATCTACATTATATGAAAGTGCTGATAAATGAATTAATTAACCCTAAATTAACCCTTTTGCTTGTTTCTATTGATGCATCAAAGAAAAGCAATAAGAATAATTGTCCTGTTGTGATTTGCCATTTTAAAAAAATTCTATGATGTAGAAAATGCAGTTCTAAATTTTTTTGAGAGTTCTGATGAAAGAGTTAATGGTATTCCAAACCAATTATATTTGGTACGAAGGAAAAATGGACCGAATCTAGCAGATGTAGTTTGCGTATGAAGAAAACAACGTTGCTTTAAAATATGGAAAACAGAACTTCGTGTTCGCAAAATCAAGAGTGTTTGAAACAAGTAATTCCTGCCAACTGAAATTATCTTGATGCTGGTAAATTTGGTTGCAAACATCAAGAGATGTTCAATCACTACTTACAAAGTTTCTAAGGAGTTTTAATCTGGAACCAGAAAGTTTAAAGTCAGGATTAGTTTTTGTTTTTGATTCTGTTGACATGGAATGGTAAAATTAACTCGGTCATCTTTCCACAGCGCTCCTGCACTTGATTGGCCGTCTGTCTGCCGACCTGCTGTTAGAGGCAGGGTGAAGGCAACGCTCGGAAACTCATTTGTGATTTCATAGAAGCTCAAGCAAATAAATCACCTTTAGCTGATCCGTCTTCCAGCAGGAGTTTTATGTATTTTATGCATGGGTATATGTTTTCCAAGAAGCCATCAAGGAACAAGAATTTAGTGAACTCAGTCCACAGAGGTTTTCTTGTGCTACGCCAAATGAAAGCGAAAAGTTGCCAAATCAGATAGGAAGACTTTTAATCTGGCTGCAGGGTAAACTAGTGCCTAAAGGAAATCTTCCATACGATGGACAGACCAGTTTTAAAAGAGATGCAAATATTGTTTTCCAGTGTATCAATTCTTACCTAAAAAAAAAACGGTTTGACCTCAATGGAAGCATTTTACAATCTCTTGAAGTGCTCAGTTACAACAGGAAGCGTACTTCTCGAAGATGTTTTAAAAGCATTGTTTGCACCTAAGGTAAAAAGTTTATGGTGCAAACTTTAACAATTAGCTTTTGAATTCTTCACCAAAATTGACCAAACTTGGATCAAAACAATAGAAGCTTTGTTGACAGGTGGTAGGTAAAAGGTTTTGTCTGCTTTTTGGTGCCCAAATCTCTTGAACTAAGTGGACACCTTTGTTGAAACATTTTGTAGTTTAATGAATGATTTCTGGACAGGTGAACAAAGCAGGTGGAACATTGACGAGGTTTAGCTCCTCTGTGTAAAATTTAAATTATCATATTTCATGATGCAAAATCTAAACTTTAAATAAAATGGGATGTTTGGGTTTGGCAATGGATAGAAGTGACGATAAGACACTTCTATGAAATTATTTCCTCTTTATGAAAAATATAATTTTGCATGATTTGTTGTTTACCAATATTACATTCAGGGAGATTAGTTTAGTAATTACAATGACACAGGAATCATCTCCATGGACGATAATGCTACTTTTTAATTAAAATTATTACAAAATGACTATGGGAAAAGAGCTCTGTACAAAATAGAGGAAAGTTGTTCAAACAGATGGGAAATGAAGTCAAAAATATTAGAGTATCTCAGGTATTGAATGTACACGGAGGAATTAGGCAAGAGAAGAAAGGGAACAGAATGTCGATGCAAAATGTAAGATTAGTGATAAAAATTTGCCATAACAAAGAGTTATATTAATGAGGAAGGTATCGTGTCACGTCATCGTCTCTGCATCAACAAAATCAGTATATTCTGAGAAAGGTTTAGTAGACTTCAAATCATAAATAACAATCATATCCAGTTAAAAAAAACAAACAAAAGAAATGCCATCTCTGTTGGGTTCCAGAAATGCTAACACTGGGTATGAAGATAAAGTACAGGTGTGTACAATTTTCTGTTTTGGTTTAAGCAAGAGAGCAATGCTTTAATTGCGGTGCGACATCAGTACAAATGTGACCAGAGTGCATCCCTATATACGGAAAACGAAGAGACAGTGAAAAAAGAGCCCCAGCACCCAGAATTGTTTAAATTAGAGCCTCTTCGCCCAGCCAAGTCAAGTGATGACTCTAGTATTCTGGAGGCATCCAATGTTGTTTGTGGAAAAGACACTGCTGACAATTCCAAATATTGCAAGGGAGTGCAAAGCTTGGCTTAATAAAGATAAATGCCGCAGTCTGCAATTGAAAGGTTGCCACGCATATTACAAACCTGATGGCTAAGAGATATTCCCAAACCATCCTTATGATCAGATCTCACACCATGAAATGGCCGCTGGTTTCAGATCAGAGCTTGAGTGATGGAAATGGCAGTGCAGTATTGGCTGAAGCATCATCTGCATTTTCATTCTGCTGCGGGCATACAAACCATCAAAGGCAGAAAGACTTAAATAATTTTCAGAAGCCTGATTCATCGGTACAGCAGTTGATCACATTTTAAGTAGCGAACTGCTGATCGCAATATTATTTTTCACATTCTGTGGTTGGTGAAATTTTATAAAACATTGCTACAGTCAAAATTTGATAAATTATTCTATTAATTCGAAAATGTAGCACGGACACAGCTATAGTTCGTTTCTATCTCTCTCTAATTTTGACTAATTGCACTATGATATTTAACCGACTTCAAGACAGAACAGCATAAAAAATTTAATTCTTAATTGTTGCAGTTTACTACCATTCTATATGATTTTTTCCTTATATGAAGCAATAATTTTATTGCCAAAAATAAATAAAAACAAAATATCAGTGCAAAGGATTTAATTTAACCCTCTGCATACCATGTCAATGTTTATCCTCTTTTGTATATCAGCAAAGGAGCACTAGTTAGTATTAGTATTGAACTTGGTGCATATTTAGTCAAAGAATGCATTACAAAGAGTTATAAATGTACAATGTGTCAAGGGTTCGGCCTGTCTCTGCTGAGTAATAGAGGGTTGACAGGTATTGCAAATGTATTTCTGGTGGTATATAAACGGTTAAACTAAACATGGCAAACAAAAGCTGAAAACTTATAAAAGTGAGATATGGAACAAAAACAAAGAAGCTGGACTGTTTAAAAAATATATCATTTATTGGGCATTGGAGGTAACTTGCCATATTCTTTAGATTTTGTTTGCAGGATTTTGAAAAAAAATGTCAGTTTATTATTATTATTGACTTCCCAAGAGGGTTAGTCTAAAATTTAAAGAATTTGCGCAATTTTTCCTGAACTGTCTTGTTCTGTCAGATTGAGCTTGTGAAATTAGGATCTGAGCTTAATGGAGACCAGGGAGAATGGTAATAGCATTATCTTTCAAAAATGGCTTAAAGTTTGTCTGTGAGGGTTGTCTATTATCATTCTTAAAATTGAATGTGTAGCAAAGGTGCAATCTTCAAGATAAATAAACTGAAACTTAATTAGATGTTCTTTTACCTTGTATTTAATACCTGACACTGTGTCTATAAATGATGCAGCTACAACCAATTATGAATTCTCAACAACAGTTTTCTAAGAGATGGTATTTTGGCTTTATCCTGTGTCTTCTTGATGAGTGATACAGCATAGCGGGAACAAGATTTTGTCAGAACAATGTTCTCTTCTCCAAATCCTCTGCATCTATTGGCTAAAGCTGTTTGTAGCATATATTCAGCTTTGCATGCATTTCAGGTTACTTGGTACAATTTGGATAGAAGTGATTAGAAACAGTCTTCCTGCTTCTGAGACCTTTTGTGTTTGCAAAATAGATTGTCTTGCAGATTCCTTGATAGGATGCTGTCATCAGATTGACTGGTCTGTTTGTGATGTCCAGATTAAAAGCAACTGCTAAAGCACTGGTTAGTATTTAGTTCACAGACGGTTGATGACAGTGTGATGGTTACCCAGCTGACAACCGATATCTGGACCGGAGTGTCTCATTCTCTTCAGATCAACGATTTTCCATCTCTTTGCTTCATTGAAGTGCTTTCAAACCATTGTATCATACACTGATAAAGTTCAATTTCCATTTTGCATTTTAGATTGCAAAAGCATGTGGAATTCAGGCTGTGATATTTTGAAACAAAATAACAAATAACCCACCTGTTAGACTTAGTGTATAATGAAAATTAAACTACACAGTAAATTTGAGTAAATAGCGTAATTGCATAAATCACTCGAATTTACAATATGCTTTTCTCCATAATTTTGCAGGGTTTCCCCTTTAGTGGCGCTATATTCCTTCACACGGTGCACAATCATTTAAATTTAAAAATAACTTATGCGCATAATTTCGTTGCTCGGTTATTTAACTATTGTACTTCCTCTGAAGTTGCTGATATTCCATAATTTAATTTCTTAGATTTATTTTATCAGCTTTTAAGAATTTGTGCCCGAGTTTCAATCTTGCGTGGCCCTGCAGTTTTCACGTCAGTTTACATGTTCACTGAATCCGTCAGCTCTTTCTGGATGTTAAGAAATAGACGGGTCCTGAGAAGACTGAGCTCCCACTGTTTCTTTTTTGTTTTTCCAGTGATAATCTGGAGCTGACTTAAGACCACAAAATAATCTCCGTGTACTCAGAAACGGCGAGAGACAGTCCAACATCTTTCCACGTTAAATCAACATAACAGATGACATTGATCACTGTCTTAGAGGAATACAGTTTGTCTGGCTCGGTCATTGCCAGTTTTTTAAGCAAGCCCTTTACTCAACATTTAAAAACACAGCAGCTCTGATGGCAAAAACATCTTGTTGCCGAGAAGTTAGATGCTTATTATCTTCAGGAAGTATGTTTATCCCAAAAAAAAGTATTTGGAATGTCAGATAAGGAATTTAATGCGGCCCGCAGCAGATATTGTTTGGATGTAGTCGACCCCACACCATTATTGTCACTGTCGAACTTAAGCATTTAACTAAGAATCTACCAAGTTTCTTTCAACAGTGTTCCGCTAATTACAGATGTTAGTGATGTAGGCCCAGAAGAGAGCTCTCATTAGGCTTGCGTTCAATCTGCGTGACAGTTAGGATGTATCTGTTGATGATAGACTTCCCAGAAGCTTGTGGTTATTAGCACCATGTAGTGTGTTTGTGCACGAGCTAAGAAGTGCGGGGCTAAAGGGGGCTTATATTCTACAATAGGGCACAAGAATAGAGACGGAACTCGGTGGTGAAATGGTTGTAAAGGTCTCATAGAGATTTACTGAAATCAAATTATCTGTAAATCAACCTTGTTATTTTTAAGAACAAAATGGTGGACAAGCAATGATTAGAATATATATATCTTAAAAATAAGTCTGAGTACGGTCAACAGTGATATTAGTTAGATGTCGGTTATTTATGAACCACACGAGTCTAAATGGTCTGTTTAGTTTTTATATATTTGTGTATATGTCTGTAGAGTCTCTATTCTTTTCCCTGCTGGGAATACAGTAAATTAAACACCCCAAAGGATTCATTTTATCATCCCAAGGATGAAGCTGTAAAGATTTTTTTAAAAAAAGTCCAGGGTTAGTTACCACATAGTTGTAAATTCTGAAGCTGAGGAAGATGAAGCTAAAAGTAATGGGAACATCACTTCCTTTTTGTTAGTGATTTTTCTTGATGCAGCGGTGTGTAAAATGAACAAATGTACCTCTTTCAGATCTGTCTGCTCTGTGGTTAGCAAAAAAGATGCAGATCTCTAATTAAAATAAACCTGTACTGAAGAATAATCAGAAGAGGGAGCAACTTCAGCTCTGTATTGACAACAGGATAGAAGGAAATATCAAATTTTCTAAAAATTGCAAAATTCTGAATGTTTATTTTAGAATTTCTAAAACGCACTTTTGGTGAAATACCCATAAGTTTTCTTTTGTTCAAGTTGACTAACAATTTTTTAGCTGAAAAACATTATTCTATATAACAGGAGTTTTTAGATGGAGAAAATGAAGCAAAACAGCTAAAGATAAGCTCAGATTAGTTAATCATTTATTTACAAAGAGTTTCGCTATTCTAATAAGATACCAGCTTGAGAGTCAGTGGCACCTGTTCTTGTCTGTGCTTGATTACATAATAGAGCAGTTGTGCTAGAAGATGCTTCGTTATCATGATGAACCCTTGTAGTAGGGTGCTTAACGGATTGTTCTTAGCTGTGAGCAATGAGGGCAATTAATTATCCAGAACTTGTCATAGTGGGAACATGGCTAAATCCCCAAATGTAACTAATATTTTTCCAGGATTTGATGGATCAATAAAAGCAGTCAAGATGTACATATGTGGACGGCTAAGGTGATAACAATCAAACACGCATAATTAACTGCTGGTAAGTTCTAAATAGAGCTAGGACAACAATCTCAGCTTATTGTTGACAGGTTCGCTTTCCTCTTTATTTCTAGGATGAGAAAAGTTTGATGTGTTTTTTTCTTCAAATTCCGTCCTAAACCTGTCTGATTTTATCAATTGCTTTGTTTTACCAAAAACTGATTTTTGCACTATCAATAGTATAACAAAAGATTACATGTCCACTTCAGCTTCTGCATCTATTATCTCCCTTGTGGAAGTGATTCTCTCATGCAAATAATCTTAGGCAAAGTAATTCAGACTATACATCATCCAACTTTTAAAAATTCTCTCCTTTAATTTACTTGCCCATCCCTAGCCACAGAATTGCAAGAATAACTTACTTTCACTTACATCATTAAAAATGCCATAATTTTGTCCACAAAACCATATTTTTTTACCCAAAATTGAATTGCACTGAAGATGAACTAAACATGGCTACTTATCTTGTCATTTAATGCACATAGGATTATTTCTAGCCACCTGAAAGTTGATATGGAGTTGAGCAATAATTTACAGGACGATAGATAGATTTTACAACAGTATTACACTTATTGTATCGATACCTTTGTATCTGCACTGAGATTCTTTTAAGGAACAGTATTTAACAAGTTGAATTCTAACCACAGTACCCTGCCATAATCATCTGTTAGTTGTGAATTGTGTTGGCATTAAATCAACAAGATTTTCTATAATAGTCTAATCCAGATTCTCCCATATCTGTGAGGTAGTTTGCCCTTTTTTTTCAAGCATGATCCCATAGCTGTTTGACGAGATACGTATCAAGGTTTTCCGGTACCAGAGAAGAAGTTGAAAACCTTGATTCCGCTTTTATAACTTGTGGTCACTTGATGTATTGGCACATACCACAATCCTCCTGAAAGATGTTAGCATTAAATCTCAGCATGGCTTTCTGGTACAATGGTAGATACTCCTTAAGGATGTACCCAGAAGAATCGATACATCGTTCAACACGCACCAATTCTGTCTTTCCACCATGCCAGATCAGCCTATTCCATGACAGTTTTGGCTCAAGCTGAAGACATTTGGGTTGAAGTCCTCGTTAGGTTTTCTCCAAACCCAGGTGTGAATTTCAGACATGAATTGCTGAAACTCAAACTTATTGAAGAGCTGTCACTACCATTTTCTGGCTAGAAATCCTGAAGCATGTTAATCTTAATAGGCAGAAGTTTCTTATGGGCTATGGCACACTCTCTGTAGCCAAGTCAGGGGAGATAATGTTGAACAGATCTTTGACTCCTGTTTTGGATGTTAGCAAGATAATTTTACTGGTGGGATTAGACATTTAATAGATAGATAATCATTTTTTAATATGTAGATTTTAGTGAAACACATTAATTTATGTGAGTGGCTAAATTAATACAGCAGGGAACAGCTTATACTTTCTAGTTTCTTTCAGCTACAAATGAATAGTTCTAGTAAGACTTTTCAGCAATCAAATCCCTTCTACTCATCTTGTGCCTGTCTGCCCACAGGTATACAGAAGACAGGAAAAAGTATAAAAAGAGCGATACAAGCCATTAGCACTATAAAAAATTCATGTATGAACCTTGCTTTTGAAGGAATAAACATAATATTAGTTCATGAAAGACAATGGCAAAGAAAAAGCAACAGCACACATTATCAACAGAAAAATCCATTATTCTTTAAATAATTCATATTTATCTTTTACAGAATAACCTCTTATGTACAACTCACTTTTTTATTAGCTCCAATTTTAGGAATGTTTTTCTGTTAGATGAACTGTGGCTCTACTACAATGATGATGATGGAGACTTCAATTATTTGCTTTTTTTAAATCTTTGCAACACAACAGGTGAGCTATTTGTATTTCACTTTGGATGGTACATAAGTGTCAGTGTATTTTTTTGTTTTTTTAAAATTTTTTTTAAAAAAAAAATAGATCTCTTTACGTAAATAGCTGAATATCATCATAGAATGACATTTATTATACTACTGTATACTTTGTCAGTCGTCATTGTTTTGGATTCAGTACAGATCAGCACCTATCCAACAATTACCTCTAGTTTGAAAACAACAAAATAAAAACATTTCAAAAGAGACTGGCACACCTGTTGACCAGTGGATTTTCTTTCCGTCATCTCAAGTCCACTATTATTTGTCAATATTGTAGACTGTATTACTTCAGATCTTTTATTGAGTGAATGTTTCCTCCTTAATAGCTTGCTGTGTGGTTTAAGTCGTTTAGGAACTAATTTACTGTAAGTCAGTTCTGCCTTGAGTCACACGAATGAATTGAAACAACCTCTGGTTCTCGCAGAGTAGTGTCCGCCATGTAGCAGATATATCAGAGCTACTTAGTTTACCACTGTATTATATTGACCTGTCGGCTACTGAAGACCTGAATCTACACATGTAGATGGCAGAGTATCCATGCTGCGGTATTATCGGTCTACAAAGTTCATCAGTTCTTTCCTCATGTTTGTCAATTCTCATTTTATTGTGAAGACACAGCAGTGGATATGATGTAAATCCTTCACATGGCAGTCTTACCACATCGTAAGATTTTCCTTTATGGATGATTGATTACTTATTGGTCGCCACTTATACTAGCTGGAGCATGAGAAGGAATCTCTTTACAATAATGGTTTTCCAATTGTTTTTTTTTTGCATTTTAAAAATATCCCTGTCTAAATTAGCTAATTTTCTTCCCTTTGTTGTTACTTAGGCAAATATACACAAAATTTAACATGAAAATATGTATTTTTCTAGAATATTTCTAGATATTTGTCATTACGGTTCTGTCACAGCATTGTTATTATATCCTATTTAAAACAACAGCACATGGTAGTAGTTGCCTGCCATGATTGGACGGCAGAGCTTTATTAAGAGAAGACAAAGAATAAAGGAGACCATACCTCTGTGTTCGTTATCCATCAAAGTCATCAAAACATTTCTATAATGCCAGGTAAAGCTCACCAACATTATAATGCATGAAGTAATCTCTCATTAGTATCAGTCTAATTTCCTTTTATTCAAAGAGCAAATCAACTGTTTTTTTCTTCTAAGTAACAAAGATATCAGATATAGAGCCTACACCTCTATGACGCAGCATTTGCTGCACACGTCTTATGACGATTCATCCATGAAAAAATTGATGCGATCAAATGCACTCTAATAAAAAATACATGAGCGTTAACACATTTAGGTCTATTTGTTCTAGCAATTTTATTGACTGACGGGAACGTGAAAACATTCTTGTGTATGGAGAGTGAATGCTAAATGATGACAACCAAGTTAGGAAAAATATAAGCTTAAATCTAAACAATATCCATATAAATTATTTACAATACCTGTACAAAGGTGTATATCCATATATCAATCACACCCTTTTATAACCTTTAGTTTGATTGACTTCAAATAGAGTTTGTTTATTGATTGTTTCAGCAGCGTATTGACGACATAAATGGTTCAGAAACCTACTTTGATGTTTTTACATGCATGATTTCAAAATTCTGCTGTATTTTTAATCTTTATCTACAATAATAAGAAAGAAAATCCAACACGCCTGTTGTGTAGTATGCAGAATGCTGAGGCGTGGATCAATAGAGGAAGTAGCTGTCATACATGATGTTTACTTGCTGGTAAACTGCAGAATAAATTCTGAAAGCAAATGTGATGTTTATTTAGAGTCAAAAATATCTTTTTTTTTCCATTTTGATAAAATTTTGTTATTTTTATATTTAATTACCTCCAAAATTGGCTCGATTGTGATTGTTAATGCAGCAAAGAGAGTACGATACTGTCATACGTTCTAATAAATGGGATGTAAACTACATTTTAAATTTATTAATATATTTTAATAGCATCAGGGTAGTTATCAGTATTTCTGTCTGATAAAAGTACCTGATAATAATTTTCTCTCTTTTATATGCCCACCTATAAGTTTGAGCTTTGTTAACACGTGAAATGTTCTTTTGCTAAAGGTTAATTTTGTGATAAAGATAATGTACCAGACTGTCTACTGAAAAAGGTTGCAAGTCTTCTATATCTTTTATCATCACTATAAGAGTGATTCTCTCAATGCAAATGATTCTAACCAAAGTAAATCATACAATTCAATATCAAATTCCGAAAAAAAAATCTTTTTTTTGCTTTTAATTTATTTGTATTTACCTTGCCAAAGAAACAGAAGAAAATCTCCGTTTCACTCACGTAATTAGGAATGCCATCTGATCCCTCATCTTAAAAAAAATTTTTTCTTCACAAAATCATATTTTAAACCTGAAAGCAAATTTCACTGAAGATGGATTCAGGATGCCTGTTTATCTTGTCATCATATGTACAAAGAATTATTCCTAGTCATCCTAAAGCCGATGATGAAATTGAAATGCTTTACAGATGAACAGGTAGTTTTTATACCAAAATTACATCTAATTTACCTGTATCCCTGTATTGGCACAAAGTTAGATCTTTAAAGAAACCGTTCTTAACAAGTTGCAGTAAACTGGCATAAGAATTTGTTAATCTGTTTTGGAACGTGCACAATAAGACAAGCTATAAGATATTGAATCGAGTGAATTTTGTATCGCTGCTGTCTGTTTCAGTTTTTCCCATATCTCTGTAGCTGTATTAGCTTTTTCCATTTTCCACTTACCAACAGCATGTTGACAGATTGGTCCCAGTTCACAATCCAGATGCTTGCATACTTGTTCAGTTAGATTCTGATCAGGGTTCTTGGCTACTCAAGAGAACGTTCTGATGCTTTGATTTAATTTCAAATTGTGGTCTTTAGGATAATTCCTTCAACTAGTGATGTATCCTGCAGAATTAATACAACCTTCAACAGGCACAAACTCTCTTTATTCCCAAACCAGATTACAACCCATTTCATGGCACTCTTGCCTCCATAATTAATTGTGAGTTCAAGTCTTCACTAGGATTTCTCTAAACAGGTGTCACTTTCAGACAAGAATCCTTAGAACCCAAATTAAGTAAAGGAAAAATACAATCCAACAATATTGTCCTCTGAGAACACATTCTGAAGCTATGCATTCCTACTGGGCAGGTTGTTTTTGTGTGCTATAACACACTCTCTGTAACCAAGTAAGTAAAGGTAACATCGGACAGATTTTTGATAATTTGTGTTGGATGCTACCAAGTTAATTTTGCTGGTGCGTACTGATGTGAAGGGTAATGTTCCATTGTGGTGTGAACAGACAAATACTGCATAGATTTCGTCTGTTTTCACCTGGTAATAATGCACACTGATCATCTGCTTCCCTATACATTTAACAGAGAAATAACGACACTTTAATTAAGTAAATTTTGCGGAGATACGTTCATTTATGTGGGTGGTCAAAATAGTTTGAGTTCTAACGGCTAAACGCTTTCTACTGATTTTCCTTTCTGTGCAAGCCTAGCAAAGGATTACAGAGGGAAGGATGTGAAGATGGAGCAACACAATCCATCACCACTATAAACAAATCATTCATTTCTGTGAACGACTCTAGTGTCATCAACCCAGGTAACAAAAGCCATAAAACCAACAAAACCTTCAGTGTGCACTAATTTATTTTCTCTTTTCACCTTTGAATTAGTTTAAATATCAATTTTCTTAAATAATTCACACATATTATCAGAATAACCATCCGCTTGTGCTCCACTCACTCTTATATTAATCCTCATTATAAGTATTTTTTTGTTGGGAAAAGATGCCGATGTAGCTCTGCCACGATGATGAAGAATACCTTTATTTCTTCTGTTTTGCTTATCTTTTTACCAGGTAAGACTTTTGTATTTATTTGTATTTATTTTTGATTTGCGTTTTTAAAATTAAAAAAAAAAGAATACTTTCCTTAATACCAAGTAAATGGAAGCTATCACAAAACTAAAGTTATTAAACTGTATATTGATTCAATTTGAAATTTAAAAAATATATATATATTTAACAATTAATATTTACACAATTTCGAAAAAAAATATTGCGTTTTCTGTGGTGGATAAAAGCGAGATTCATATTAGTTCAGTGCCATCCAGAAATTACTTTCAGATAAAAAAATACAAATAAAAGCATTTGAAATGGCACACCTGTTGATTGGTGGACTGACTCGCAACCACTTTCACTTTACTTTGAAGATAGCCAGAAGGAGATGGGTAATGTTTTACTAACTCCCCGATCTGTTAGATGATGAATTTATCCTTCTCATATTCAGTCTTGTCATTCAAGTAGAAAATAGAAATGGTAATGTTGTGTCAATTGACAGATTTGTCCTGAAACATAACTACAAGAGAAAATACTTCATTTTTTTTTAGAAATTAGCATAAAAATATTACTTAAAAACTGATAGCGGTAATACAGATCAATGTATGGACTTTGGAATGCTTTAAATTACTGCTTAGTCTTTTGTCAGATTGAAAGAAAAACAATTCTTGTTAAATGGTGGAGCATAGTGGAGATGTTTTATTGCAGCTTCAAAAATACAAGCCACTAGGACGGTTTTTCTGTTAAAGAGAGGCGCTGGGCAACATAAGGTGTTACACTTGTATGCCAAGATACTGATAAAAGGCTGAAGTTTACCTGCTTAGAATCTCTGTTTTTAGTCAAATGGGGGATCTTCTGACCTATGCCATTGCCGCTGTTGATAGTCTTCAGGGATAAGACTTCAAACAGAATAGAAATGGTTGCTGGCATCCACTTGCTGGTCGTTAACGAGAGATGCGGGTTTAAGAAGACAACGGATACACACTTATCGGAAAATCTTTAGCTGCATCTTGGTGACTTTCTAGCAACGTGCAGCACAAACCTAAAGACGTCGTGTGAAACGCTAATTTTATGGGACATATTATTTCCGTTATTTCAAAACTTGATAGGTTATGGATAAATCAAAGTGATAAAAAAAAATTAACCCATTTACTTTAATCTTACAATCCAACACTTACAATTAGAGACTAATTTACTGTAAGTCAATTCTGCTCAAATTTTACTTATGGCGTTTGCTTTTCACACCATATGGTCAGCAGCCATACAGCAACTCAGCACAGTATTGGATTCACCTGTCAGCAACTAAAAGAACAAAAGCCTACATACTGATGGTAGAGTAGCCATGCTTGTTATCAGTCAATGAAGTGGTGCTCCTTAGCTTGCTAACACTTTTGTTTTGTTTGCTAAATTCTCGTTGTTATTGTGAGAACAACATCTTTCTGTATACTGGCCGTAAACAGTCAATGCCACAGGCTCTGTTTTGCTTCATTACAAAGATTTAGAAAAGTTGGAGAAAACTCCCTACGAGAAGACACGGCAGTCATCTGACTGCAAACAGACGGCGCGGGTGGCCTTAGCTGGAAACACCGATCCATTGGTGGATTGCTGACCTCGACAGAGAGTGCGGCGTATCCAGACTTGTCATCTACAACAGAGAAAACCACCGCTACAGTAAGCTAACGTCTCTGTGCGTAACATTCTCGAGGTCCCACAATATCATTTTTTCATCTGCTGGCAGCAACAAGACAACAGTCAGCAAAAGATAAATTCTTTTACTATATCCAAATATTTCCTAATTTTAAAAGTTTTATCTAAATCTGTAGAAATTTCCGTCTTTTCTTGTCAAAAAGAGTAACATGGATATGCAGTCACTATTTCATAATTTCTCCCATCTGAGCACTGACATTGTTATCCAGACTCCATCCTTGCAGCGACAGTTTTTCCAATATTCAGCCGCTGCACGGCCCTTCCTTCATTATCTATTCATTGCTTAATTAAGCAGAGACTGCAGGCACAAACATTTTCTTAGTTAGATATTTAATCACAGGTGATCAATCTGAGGCCAGGATGCAAGGTTGCATAACCATGCACTAGATGAATCTACTCTCGTGATTTACTAAATAAAAATTTATACTGGAAATTGTCTGTTTAGCATTGGGGAAAATCGGAGTGCCCATAGAAAACACATTCCAACAGACCTTTACAGAACAAGTGGAAGAAGCCATTTTTTCATAGCTTGTCACACCAAATCTGTACCGAGTGGGAAGCGAGCATTGACCATCATCAACAGCTGACTTGTACGTTACCAACTTGGCTTTCCACTGCCAGAAGGCATCTCAAAATCTGCTTGTACAGCAGCTTGGTAAACTTTGTCGCAGCATTACTCCCTCTTTTACTGAATACATAAACATTTTTATGGTAGATCTTTTGCCATGAATCAAGAAATTTTATTATTTCCAATGTTTAAACAAAGAAAAAATAGCTAAACAAGATGCATAAACGCAGTGGTTTTTATGATAAAATGTCATTTTACATTTGTAAATGCTCACGGTCCCTTACTGTCTATTATGAATATTTCATTGTACCCTTTAGCAGATGGGTATTTCACCTGTTTAATGTTGAAAGATAAAGTAAAAAAGGGAAAGTTGTTAGTTAAAGGAGAAAACAGTCTGGCTTCATCACCCTTAGTTGACGACAGTGGTGAAGTTAAATAGCAGGAAGGGTAGTGTAAGTTGTATCCTATTATAGCAACAAAAAAAGAGGAAAATAACCAAAATTAAATAAAACCATTTAGAAAGAGCGAGAGTTGGGATGAAAATTTGTATGTATTAAGAAGTTGTTCCAAAAGCATTTCTATAAACCAGACTTCAATGTAACAACAAAAGATTGGAAAGGGAAATAACTGCTGGCTAACTGCCTATGATTTGTCTTAAAATCAGGATACAAACAAATCAAGTTAAATCCACCATATTAGAAAGTAAGCTAATATGGAACAGTTTGGGCCTTGGTAGTGGAAAGCAGTAACATTTAAGCGGCTTCGGTGTATCTCCTGACTCCAAAGTTGAACATTTTGCTTACCTAATCTATATTTCAATGTATGGCACTTTTTGTGATTTTTATATTGTGAGATAATTTTACTGAACTTGTGACTTTCACATCTTTGGCACAAAGGATGCTTCAAAGATGCGATCTCCCAACTTGATATCTTTATTCACACAATCTTAGGCTTGCAGTTTCTGTCTTAATTACATTTGATGTTTTAAAATTATTTAAATTTATATGACAACAATCTTGCTCTATTGTATGACGATGTAAATTTTAAAAAGGAGAAAGTGTGAATGAAAATGATAATGATAGCATATCATTAACATGATACAGTCCTGTTGTTTAGTCTCTTATTCTGATACCCATTTACCACCCTTAAGGTACACAGATATCACCAGTGCTTGTAGAAAGAAACAAAAAACAATGATATTTCTTGTGGGAAGATAAATTGAAGATCAATACTGTTTATTTCTGATGTTTGATTTTTATCAAAAGAGAAGAACAATAATCAAATTGCAGTTTTGTGTGTGATGATTATAAACCAAATTAAGCGAAGCTATTAAGCGTATAATTGCAATTAACTAGCACTGTTATCCAGTGTCAAAGCACAATGTAATGCAAAGGAACAACACTTGCATCATCTTTAACTTAACCGTATTAAGTACAAAAATTCCCATCATCACTAGAGAAGCTTCAAAGTTGATGAGGATAAAGACTTAATTGTTCTGGACAAACCTCAACACAGCCAATTTTATTTCCAGTGGATTTTTCTAATGTCGGATATTGCATACTTTTGGATTTATATTTGGAACTCTTCTGTTGATATCACGATTTACTGATCATGAAATACGTTTTATTAAAGAAATTAAAAATTATTCTTTTAGACTGTCTGCAAAACTTTACAATTGAAGTTTGGAAAATCTATTCTCCCAATAAAGATGCACACAGTTTTAATTCTTCCATGTGCTACCACCTCCCTGAACCATTTATGGGTCTGATCCTATATGTTCAGTGCCAGCGCGCCTCACCTGGCCAATACGTGAAAATACAGCTTCATGGTCAGTCTGAAATTCTGTCACTAGCCAAGGTTAGAGTGATGGGAAAACCAGTTTTCTTCAAAAGTGGTAACTATAGATATACATCTAGAGTAACATAACTTTTTTCTGAATAATAACTTAATATGAGAGATCCAGTGATGAGAGAGGTAGAAACAAATGAACAATTGGTTTTAAATTCTTTTGTTCAGGAGAATATGCTTCGCATGGACTTTTCTATTATATCATGTCTTGTCTTTAGGATTCTGGCTAGCTGCTACAGAAAACGCTTAACATAAAATTTGCTATGTTAAAACAAATGCATCATGGCTTTGTCTTTTCTGTGCAAACTCAACCAAACGTTAATGATCAGATGTCTCAATTACTTATGAAAGATAAACGGTTTCCAACAAATATGATATTGGTTTTGGTGGTGCTTGGTTTACAAATTTTAATAAATTTTATTATTTTACTTGTTTGTTAATATTTTATCCATTTATTATTCTTGCATAGGCGTATGCTATAGCACTACTCATTTTCTGAACCCTGTCTCCATGTGATGCTGATTCAAATGATGAACCTTGTCATCATGGTTGTTAAGCAATGTTCAGGATATCTGTCATTAATAATGGTTAGTAAAGGAAATATTTTTAAAGAAATCAAACAACATTTGTGTTTTATTCAGATGCCAAGGTTTATTAATTTAATGCAAATTTGTTATTTCTATTTATGTTCTTTTGTAATTTAATTTATTTAAACTTCTCCTTTATTGTTTTCCGTTTTCTAATTATTTTTAAAATGCTTGATATTTTAGACCTCAAGTTTATTTAGTAAATATTCTATGGTATATGTATATTCTTGGGAAAACTTCGAAATGAAAAGTGACCTTTAAGGGAGCAGCACTGTTCTGATGTTGGGGAGAAAAACAGTGTTTAAGGTATGGTTAGGGTTAGTGAACAAGTTGTCATTTGCATATCATTAAAATTGTTATGATGATAAAATGTTGACAAATCGAGCAGTTCCTCATCTGATGATAAAGAAATATTTATATATGACCAATTAAAAAGATAAGGCTTCGAACAAAGAGATTCTTCAATAAGCTCATTTTAAGGAAAGTAACTGTATATTTTTCTTCTGTATTTCCATTCTGCATTCATAATTCCAGTGAAATTCTGCAAACAAACACCGAGCCAGAGACCAGTCACCCTGAAAGAGTTCCCCGCAAGATCATCTTTGGAGTGTTCTATAACCTGTAGCACTGATCTTGCCTGCCGTTCTTATAGCATCCATAAAATTGCCAAGAATATCAAGATCTGCCAGCTGAAGCAGGTAACGATGCCATCAGGAAACGATAGCAGCCAGTCAACTGAGTTTGGTTCAATGTTGATCCTCGTTCTTATAATTTACACTGAGACAAGAAGTAAAACCTGAAAGTTTTGTTTTCAAAATATTTTCTTCAGCTACATAAATTATGATTATTATTATTAATGAAATTTTGATCCTCTGGAAATTGTATTTATTTTTATTCCTTTTACTGGCAAAGATGGTCAAAAGGTAATTTAGAGAGAATATTCTGATAAAAATGGAAAACTTTTGATAAATCCAGTCATCATGCATTTATTTCTAAACATGGCACTAAGATAAGGAAAAACATTTAATATAACAAGTAAATGATACCTAAGGCAGGTCTAATGTCGAAATAGTAATCCAGAAGGTTACAAACTGAAATACATAGTGTTTTGGAAATCCGTTGTTGCTGAGGCGAGGCGGAACACTGGTGATGGAAAGAGAGACAGACAGACAGAATACAAAATCAGATAAATCTTGTCTACAAGTAAAGCTTTTTAAAGTTTATCACGCACCCACTACCTCGTAATGCAAATGAATTTAGATTTTTTTTTTTTAAAAATGTATTAATTTTAAATTTTGTTGTATCAGTATTCGTGTATGGTGAATGTCCTTGAAATCAGCATTTTAAAATTTTAATATCTACTCTTGTATTGTTTTCTAAATATTTACATTAATTGTCTTTAATAGTTTTGGATTTTTCTTTGTATATTTACTATATCGAAATAAAAATATACGTTCCCATTCTCAGTGTTAGCTTCTACACATTTTCTCATTATCATCAGTTATCATCTGATGCTGAGAAGAAAAATTTGAAAACTTAAAATGTGCCATGATGAGACACTGAATTGTGGAAAAGATTCAGATTATTTTAACAGAGAATAAACACAATGCCAGATATCAGAGATGTTATTTATAAAATGCTCATGAATGGGTTTCCATAGAAACAAAACAATCGCTATGATAGAAGAATTAACAAGCAACCTAAAGAGGGGCTGCTGAGTCAATTACAACTGACAATACAAGTCTGCGACAGTCACTAGCCCTACAGTCGCTCAGAGCATCGTCAACATTGTTGTCCAATTCTAATGGTACCCAGAGGTGATGTCACCTTAGTCTTTCTCATCTGCAGTTTTATGTTTTTTCAGCGACAGACGGTCTAATAGCATCTTGCTACGAATAACTAAAAAGAGAGTGGCTAAAGGTCAAATATGAAGAGATTTACTTTTAATTCATTGACAAGAATTCAGACAAAAAAGATTAGCTGAACTTGCACATGTTATTTTACTACTGTATTCAACATAATTCTAGGCAACATTTTTGATTCAGGGGTCCTGCTCTTACGTCGTCATTCTATCTCTGGGCGGCTGTCTGCCAGTGGCTAGATATACCGCAGTCGAGCTGTTTGTGCTTCAGGATGACGATGATGATGTTCACATCTTCTGGGCTCAGAACATCAAGGACAGGTTAACAAAGCAGAAAAAATCCTCTCTGTGCAAGAACACCTTTTGTTCTCATTTTAAAACACTAAATTCTAGAGCCATATCCTTTTCAGTAAATATTTCAGAGAGAAAATGCACTTCTCATGGATTTGAAAAAAAAATCTGTCTCCAAAAGTAAACTGATATTGTACATGTATGTACTAAAGTGTAAGGGATTTGTCCTCTACTTTCCCGTCTTCTCCTTAGCAGATTTTATACAACAATATATTAAATAGTAGTTATCATACGTTTTAGGATAATGCAGGCATACATCAGGATGTGTTCTTGGTAACTGGAGAGCTATAGGAGGTATATATTATGCCTGTAGTCTTAAAAGTAAAATGTCACGATGGTGCATATCAAAGGCTCCTTCATTCCGAGAGCGACTGCTGGGTAAAATATTAGAAACTTTCCAATTTACGCCAGAAGAGATATTCCACAATGGCCATTCAACTTCTGAGTGACTGCAGACGGGTAAACATCATTCTAAATGTCAATGTTTGTTATAAACAATTGTACTGACTTGGCACCAGATGTTTTTGGCAGAAAAAAGTAGCCAACCTGTGCCAAAATCACTAATCTCCGTTATCCAGTTCACCGTGGATCCTCAGATGAGCACATTCATCAAAGTGCATGTAAAGAAAATGATCTGTGAACTGCTGATAGACAAACATCCTAATCTGCCTTATAGCTCATTGGCTGGCAACGATGCTGATATTTTAAGCTTGAACGTGAGAAAGACTCTGTATTCATTTAGCCACATGGTTGTCCACAATGGTATGTATTTGCGTTACAGCAGCCGACTTCTTCAGCAGATTTTCGTATTGGAAAATAATCCAATTCCACCGTCCATGTAAAATGATTTTTCTACTTCCGCTGCCACTTGGAAAGAATGCACAGAGTTAAACATCCAACAAGAAAACACCGTATCGTTCCAGAAGCTTTTCTGAATGTTTATTTGTCGTTAATGACTCGGCTAATATTTATGCACCTGCTTTGGTGGTTTGGAGATGACAATGAATAAAAGGGACAATTTTGCCTGGGCAGAGCAGAGTGTGCAGGGCAGGTCCTGGGACTTTTGGTGCAGAAAAATTCAACTTCAGCACAAAAGTATGAAATGAGAAGAGATTAAACTTTTAGGGGGCAACATTTAGTTTGAAGTAGCACAGGATGGAAAACTGCAGAGTGATGTTTGAACTTCACAGAGTTAATAAATGTTTACAAAATAATTAGGGATCTCGACAGGGACAAAATCGGGTAGCACTCCAGCAATGTTAGATATCAGAAAATAGTTTTTAAATATTGGAACTGTCAACGAGTGGAATAAGTTACCAACAGGTGTAGTTGATAGGAATGCTTTTAATCAATTTAAGAATCATATCCCAGGTCTACTCTGAGAAACCATCCATCAGCCATCACCACTTTCTGCTGCTTGTTACTGCAAAGGCAAACTAAGCTAAATGACCAAACAGGTAGTTAACTCATTAAGGTAGGCATTAATTAAAAAGGTAGTTAAGTATTTAAACTACGTACCACAGCATTTAGGGGTAAGAATTTACTATAAAATGGATAAGAACGTTAAACTAACAAATATTTCTTTTTAAAAATCTAATTATACCTCAGCTGTACTTGATGGTATTTTTATAAACATTATATTGCTGCATACATTAAAGAAACTGATATCCATAAAAATACATGAACATTTTTGTAATAATTTACCTACATCAAAGATTTCAAAAGATTTTAGTTGATGTAGACAAGTAAATTTAACTTTAAAAGATGAAAAAAATGAAACTGAAAACATTTATATGGCCAACCTGGACCATGAACTGGGAACAGAAATCAGAGTACTGCCCACTGTTCAACACTAAATACCAAATGGATTTGTCTTGATGCCTTATATTAAAGACTTTTCAGAAATGCTCAAGCGTATCTACATCAGTCAGAACGTTGCAACATTCCTCGACATCAAGAAGACTCTGAGAGACAACCTGAAACTTTTCAATGGTGGCACCGTGTCTCATCTATCGTAAAGGCCACAAACAAATCTGCGCCCTATCACTGTACAAAATGGCGTTCTTTCCTCTGCTGTCCACACAGGTTCTCTACTCTCAAACAACTTGGAAACACACATTGGATGGTCTCCAAAACACTTATATACAGTATTTATTATGATTGATGATTTGTGATTAGCAAGGAAGCTTAATTTGATATGCTAAAAATGTGAAGATCAGTATTTCCTTTTAAGAAATACAACAAATGTAATGCCAAATTTATACAACAACAGGTGTGTAGGACAATTTTAAAAAAATAAATAAACAATGGAAACTATTTGCTGCTATAAATGTGATAAATGATGACAGATGGACAACTAGACAAACAAGGTATGCTTACCTACTAATATGTCTACATCTCTTTGAATTAGGGTGGCTATGTGTGCAGTCTCAGTCCATTTGTCTGCCAATAATTGCAGAATCTTTTTGACTGTGAAGGATTATGAATGCTCATGAGGAGAGCACCTGAGTGTTCTTAGCTTTTGGTGACAGCCTACCAAAGCACCATGTTGACCTGTTTGTTTGTTAGCTTTTACTTCTTAATTACAAACAAAATTACTAATCTTGCGGTCAGTCGTACATTAAGATCAAATGACCAGATTCATTCTTTTTCATGTTGCTATGCCTCTTTGCAACAGCAGCAACTCAAATGTTTCTAAATAAACTTCTGCAGTTTTTCAAAATGAATAAAAACTTTATTCCACATATTTATGTAAGAAGATGTGGAGATAATGCACTGGCTAAAATTATTTACATTAATGTAAACCACCTCAAAAAAGAGACCAAAGAAAGTTTTCTCGGAAAGACAATACTGAAAATGACAGAAAATAGGATAACAAGAGGCTGGTTGCAGACTGACAGACAATTTAACGACTTCTAATTGCTGTCACTGACAAGTTTTCACGGTGTTGCATTATGGGAAGGTTTTCTAAATTATCAGCAGATAGGAAGCAGCTTCAGATGTCTATGACTGCTAAGCTAATTTCTTTGGACAAGATGTTTCCCACTTAGTTCAGGATCTCGAATGTTCTGACACAATGAAGTGAGTTGTTATCTGCTGTCATTACATGTAACATGGGAATTTTCCAACTCTGTTTACACTTTTCTAAAATAATATTGAAAATGCGACTTAGTGTCATTCTCAGGAAGGAAAAAAATGCATGAGATATCACTAAATGCCTTCTTCTCCTTCGGGGAAATATATTTTTAAGTACAAAATGGAATTTTGTGGACAGAAATGATTCCTGTAGATGTAGTATTCAGAATTTAAAATGCATTCAGTAATATTGTATTTTATTTAATATCGTCTTCAAAAATAACGATGTATTAATTAGAAGACGATCAGCACAATACATCCCCATTTTTGACAGAATTCCAAATTTGATTCTTCAACGAGAAAAGGAAATATTTCAGTGAGTAGGAATTGTTTTTTTTATGGTAATCCTATCTTATTTTGTGGAAAAAATAGAAGAGCCATAGCTTCCGCTGTTCACATGACTGATGATATAACCATGGAAATCATTTTCTTTCCTCAACAGTTTACTGCTGATCAATCTCCAGTTTTATTTTTAGTTTGACTGATTTCTGATATTGTTTTCTTGTTCTCGTTTCAGCATCAAGTTTTGTGAAGTATGGAAGCTTCGCCGAGCCACCTCGGTGCCATTAGACCCACGTGCTCTAAATTGTGTATTTTAAAATCTTCATCTTCAATACTTGGAACGGAAATTCAGCTCCCCTATTTGATGTGGTATGCCGCCTGCTAAGGTGTAGATTAATAAAGGCGATGGTGATCACGAATAGCTTCTTACTGGCTAATTGCGAGGAGACGATGACGACAATCGCACATTTTACTGACAAATTTTAATTTTATTAATTATTCTTTGGCTTAAACTAATGTTTGTGGTGACAGTATATCAGGAGCTGTCTGCTAGATGGCTGCAAGTGTGCCTCACCTTCTACATCTATTACCATCATGGTGAAGCTGGTTCCCTCAATGCAGATCCTAGCCAAAGTAAATGATACAATACTTCAAAATTCAAAAAAAATCTTTTTCCCCTCTTAATTGAGTTACATTTTCCTAGCCACAGAATTGCACTTACTTTTACTTATATAATTGGAAATTCCATTTAGTTTCTCCATCTCCAGACATTCCTTTTGTCCACAAAATCATATTTTGTACCTTAAAACAAATTTCAATAAAATTAGTTTTACAGAATCTATTTTTCCAGTCATGAACTGCAAAACTGAATTACTTCTGGTCATACGAAAGTTGATGCAATTAAGCATGGGGCTAACAGGGAGGCTGCCTTATTCATATCCATTTTCATGATTCTGCAGAAAGAACTTTTTGAAACAGCACTAAACAAGCTACATCCCAAACTGCGGTACCCTGCCATAATTCTTTGTTATTTTGTTGTGGAACAAGGCAACTAAAGACAAGTGACAGGATGGAATTCCTTTATTTTTATACTTGATCCAGCAGCAATCACCTGCATGATATCAAGTCAACAATGCTTCCTGAGATGGCTCATATCGGTCCAAGTTCTCCTATACCTATACATCTTTTATTTCCAACTTATTCACATGTGGAAAGGTTGCTTCCAGTTCCGGATCCAGATGCTCCCAAAGCTGTTTCATCAGATTTATGTCACGAGAAGAGAGTGAAGATCTTGATTCCTATTGGGCAGAAGTGTTTCCTTACACACAATAACACGCCAGCTTTAGCCAAGTCGAAGACGGATCTTTGGCTTCTTCTTTTTTTTTCTGGACATCAACAAGATAATTTTGCTGCTTAGCGCTGATGTGACAGGTATTGTTTTTCTTTTCGTGGTGTAAACAAATAAATATTGCGAATTACATCTATTTTAACTTGGCACTGTTGCACACTAACTTTCTCGTCCAAACGTTTAAAAGATAGATAACGACACTTTAATTATGCAAATATATGCACTGATTTATGTTAGCCAAGTTAGTATGGCAGGAAATTAAGAACTGTAGTGGGGCCTTTCCAAAATCCCTTCTAGTCATCTCATGTGCCACAAGGGAGTATGGATGCAGCAATGCTCACCTTAACTGCTATGGAAAATTCATTCATATATCAAGGGAATCAGCAATGTCTTTGTTCACAAAAGAAATCCTGTCCTCAGAAATTCTTTTTGTCTACAAAATTATATCTTGTACCTGAAAGTGAACTTAATTGAATGTAATTGAAGATATCTATTTATCCTTTCATGGAATGCACGTGGAATCATCTCTGATTATCCAAAAGTTGCTGAGACATTTGAGTAATAATTTATAAAACAATAGATTGGTGATTCTGGGAAGTTACTTTGAGGGGGCAGGCTGATGAGAATCTTATCTAGATGTGTATGTAATCATTCTCCCATGAGAATAAGATTGAAAATCTGAGTATACAATGGTGCACTCTGAAACAGGTTTTATTGATTTTGATTGGAGATCATTGTTGTGGTAGCTTCTTCATCATAGTTTTTGTCAGTATTGCATGTGCGCACAATCACCTGCTTTTCAACTTTTGTTGGGATTTCAAACTCTATTAAGATAAACAGGGTTTTCTCAACATTGAAAGAAAACTTTTCTTCAGATTTTAGTTTGAGCAGCTACCTTTAGAATCTAAGCATAACTCTAATCTGGTCAAATATTATTTACAAGTACTGATGCGGACCATAGCGATTGTAGCGTAAGAAACTTCTCATGAATTATTAGTAATCTCCTACAATGGTAGGTGCATTTTATAACAGTATGACAATCATCTTGTCCATTTTCTTAAATCTGCACAAAGTTCATTTTAAAGAACAGAAAGTAATGTGTTACAATCTACACTACCCTGCCATAATAATTTGTTGGTTTGTTTTGGAAAATAACAATTAAAGATAAGAAACTTAGTGAATTCTTTATGTTGGTACTTTTCCGGACATCTTTTGTAGCAGAAAAAAACATTTAACTTGTGTTGGTTTAATCCAGTTTCTCTTATATTTTGTGTGGTAGCTTCCTAAATTTCCATTACTTTCAAAGTATGTAGACATGTAGCTCTCAACCAGATAGCTTGAAAATTGTTCCTTGAGATGCATATCAGGATTTTTGAGTACCCAAAGAAGAAGTTGAATGTGTTCATTCCACTTTCAAATTGTGGCCAGATAAGGTTGACACATAGCATCGTCTACCTGTAGAATATCAGTCAGCATTCACTTTCAGCGTGTCTTTCTGGTACAGTGTTAGATATCCTTCAAATAGCAATTTACCTAGCAGAATTGATACGTTCCTTCACAAAACACCCATCCTTTCTCTCCAACATACCAGATTGCAGCCCATTTCATGGTTCAGTAATTGACTGTCCTTCCAGCACCCAGACAAGAATTGCAGAAATAAAAGTTTGTCCTTTTACCAGATGTTCTGAAGAATTTTACTCCTATTGGGCAGAAGATTATATCATACACAAGACAGTGAAGATAACATTGGTCTTTGTCTCGCTTGTGTTGGATGTCAGCAAGATGATCTTGCTTGTGAATGCTGATGTGATGAGTAATCATAATGTAAACGGACAAACAGTGAAGAATATGCCTGTTTCGACAAGATGAAAATGGACAATGTTTATCTAACCTAAACATTTAAATGATAGATTATCACGTTGGAAATATGCAAACTTTTTTCAGATGCATTTGTTTATATGGCAGAGAAAGAAGAACTGTAGTAGAGTCATTCTACAACCAAACCTCCTCTAGTCATAAGTACAGAAAAGCAGAGAAGAGGGTATAGCAGAGTGATGCATGATATCACCGTTTCAAAGAATGCACAAATTCTGCTATCAAAAAAAATCAACAATATTACTGGTCACAAAAGAAATTGAGAGCAGCATGGTAAACTTTAGTGTATACTAATTTATTTTTATTTTATCTAAATTTATGAATGTAAAAATGAATCATTTACTTAGCTAAATAATTGATATTCATCTTTCCTGATAGATAAGAATTTATGATAACATGGGTTAATGAAACAGTGAGTTGTACATAAACAGGAGAGAAGAAGACTAATAAAATTGCAGTTTTGCGTATGAAGATTACAAACTAAATTATAGCGTCAAAACAGAACGTAATGCTAGAATACAAAGCTAACATCGTGTTTAAGTTACCACATTGTGCAAAACTTTCCATCCAACATTAAAGAAGCTTCGAAGTTGGTGAGGTTCAAGTGAATTTAATATTCTGGAAAAATCTCACCACAGCCATTTTTAATATTCAGTAATTTGTTCTCATGTTGGATGCTGTGTACTTCTGAATTTGTATTTGAAGCTGCTATTTTACTATCGTCATCTTAATAATACCTTAATGCCGATGAGAATAAAGTCGTGACTTACCTTTTTATTTAAAGAAATTTAAAATTAACTTTCAGGAAGTCTGTGAAACTTTACAATTGAAGTGTGGAAAATCTCTTCTCCAATAAAGATGCACACAGCTTTTATCCATCCCTGTGCTACCACCTCCCTGAACCATTTCTGGGTCTGTTCCTAGATGCTCAGTGCCAGCACGCCTCACCTGGCCGGCACGTGAAAATACAGATTCATGGTCAGTCTGAAATTCTGACACCAGCTGAGGTTAGAGTGATGGGAAAACCAATCTCGGTCAAAAGTCATATGTATAGAAATATATCCACTTTATCAAATTCTTATTCCTTTTTGAATGATATCAGGGTTCTGTCTAAAGGATGTTTATCACAATGGTTTAGAATTTCAGTAACTTGGAATTTTATTGTTTGCTTAGTTTCCAGTAGAAATTATAGAAAACATTTTTAAAATATAGCATATGATTCGACAGTTTGCTTTTAAAAAATGCAAAATAATATTCATTATTTTCCAGGTCTGTTAATATTTTATTTCTTCAGCACAGATATTTTTTTTATGACGAGCAGCTATGAATGTTCATATGCAGAACGTTTGAATGATTGACAATACAATAAGTGTTGGTTAAATTTCGTCCAGAATCTAGATTCATAAAACATGCAAATGGCATCTGCTTTAGGAATGCTGATGAAACGCGTTCTTCAAGGATTGGTCATGGCTTCAGTAGGTGTGCTTATATCTGGTATAAGTCGCGCATCATCAGTGATAAAACTTTGTTTGACTGACCATTTCACACAGTACAGCATCAGGTGTCCCAGATACAGGCCTACATCAACTATAACATTATCCCTTAGCAGTGACAATGCAGCCAGTTACCATCATGAGGAGGCCTAAGATAGAGGAACAATGTATAATCACATATGTATGCTCAACATCAGATTTCAGATTTATATAATTAGTTCAGACGAGTCAAAATTCAGTTTCTCTCCTATTGTTAGGATGATCCAAAGACTTCCACACATGCATACCAGAACTGAGCAAAGCTAGTGTCTCTGAATCAGAATCCGACAGTCATGGAATATGTGAATTGTATTTTGCACCTGGTTTCCCTCTTTCTACAGCAGTTGTACAATCTTGCCACTTCAGAAAGTCACCATAACCTTCCTCCCACACAGCAAGATTGAAGTAATAGGACAAGTACAACATTGTTCTTAAGTGGCCATTTTGCTCTCTATATCTCAACCACATTATGGATGATTAAAATGAGGTAAGACATCATTTTGGCAGCATGACTTAACACAACATACCTGCTGCAATTTTTTATGAAACAAGAATGGCAATAGAACAACTTTCTTGTGCCTAAAATACAAAGTGTGTCATAAACCTACTCATCCTTTTTTCTACGTGATGCTGAATTAAATGGTGTTCTGTTGCTACCATTGCTCAGTAATGCTTAAAAAATGTTTGCCAAAGGTCACATGCATTAATAATGCTTATTAAGAGAAACATTCTTTGGAAGAACTCAAAAAATGGTTAGTTTCATTCATGATGTATCGTTTACTTTTCTCAATGTACATTTTCTTATTTTTATTTGCATTGCTGTTGTGCGGTTTATGTGTTATTTATAAATTAGCCTGGATGTCCATGGAAGAGAAGCCAACGTGAACACTTCGTGCATGGTGGAACTTGTTGACGTGGGCTGTATATTCATGGTGCTTAATTCTTTCCTTCACAGCCAGCACCTTATAAATATGTCAGCAAGGACAACAGTCTCAATTCCTAGCCAAGATCTGTAGAAAAATATAATTTTTAAGTTTCCGAAGGTTATCAGTGAAAATTCTACAATTAACTCACTTTTTTGAAAATTCGTTGCCTTGTCAAAAAGAGAAGTGACCTTTAAGGGCACAACATCAGTCTGATGTGGGAAAGAAACTGAAATATTTAAGGGAAGATTACGATTAGTGAAACATTTTGTATACCTCTAAAAGTGTTCTGGTAATGAAGTGTTGAAAAGGTGAGCATTCATACAACCAGTCACAAAAATAAATCTGCATACAAAGAAATTCTGTCAGAAGATTATTTCGTGAGAAGTAATCCTGTATTTTTCTGTCTCACTGTATTACCGTTTTGCCATTACAATTTCAGCAGTATTCTGCAAGCAAATGCTAATAGACCAAAGAGCAGTCTGCGTGTCAGATCATCTTTGAAGTGTTCCATAGCCTGCAGCGCCCAACTCTGCTTGCTATTCTTATAGCATCAATCAAAATGCCAAAAATATCAGGACCAGCCACCCGAAGCAGGGAACAATGACATCAAGTCAAAGGAATCTGTTCACTGCTGATTTTCGTTCTGATAATATACACAAAGAACAGTGTGATCTGGCGGTATTACTGAAGATAGGATTTTCTCTCAGAAATCTTGTTTCCAAATAAATAAATGATTATTACTATTCATAAGCTGTCGTTTCCTTGAAAACTGTATTTTTTTCCTGACAAAGACGGCCGGTCACACAGTAATTAAATGCAAGTATTTTTTTATAAAAGTGAAAAAAACATAATGCATTTCAATTTTTAGATAAATTTTGCCTAAAACAGAACAAAATTACATGTTGAGGAAAATTTATACTGCTTTATTTTATGCATATATATATATTCATTTCAAGGCAACATATGTTTGTTTATACTAAATACAGCCATTAGGACCTGCCCGTACATAATAAATATAGCTCTAGGTTATTGTTCTCTACTAGCTAGATGCTGCCACAGTCATCTCTCAGCCCATAAAGAGCAGAAAATATCCTTTCAGTATAATAGATTTTGATTGGTCAAAAATTACAAACTCCCCCATTTATCTCAGAACAGATATTCCGCATTAGTCATATGTTGCTCTTAAAGGATGGCAATCTGTTCAATATAATTCTGAATGTCAATGTTTATTGAAAGCAAGTGCATTGATATAAGGAGTGGGACATTCTTGTTTGGAAAGGAGAAGCAGCCATTATGCAGCAAAATTACGCATCTTAGTTATCAGTTCACCGTGGATCCTCAGATGAGCACATTCATCAAAGTGCATGTAAAGAAAATGATCTGTGAACTGCTGATAGACAAACATCCTAATCTGCCTTATAGCTCATTGGCTGGCAACGATGCTGATATTTTAAGCTTGAACGTGAGAAAGACTCTGCATTCATTTAACCACATGGTTGTCCACAATGGTATGTATTTGCGTTAGAACAGCCGACTTCTTCAGCAGATTTTCGTATTGGAAAATTATCCAATTCCACCGTCCATGTAAAATAATTTTTCTACTTCCGCTGCCACTTGGAAAGAATGCACAGAGTTAAACATCCATCAAGAAAACACCGTATCGTTCCAGAAGCTTCTCTGAATCTTTATTTGTCGTTAATAACTCGGCTAATATTTATGCACCTGCTTTGGTGGTTTGGAGATGACAATGAATAAAAGGGACAATTTTGCCTGGGCAGAGCAGAGTGTGCAGGGCAGGTCCTGGGACTTTTGGTGCAGAAAAATTCAACTTCAGCACAAAAGTATGAAATGAGAAGAGATTAAACTTTTAGGGGGCAACATTTAGTTTGAAGTAGCACAGGATGGAAAACTGCAGAGTGATGTTTGAACTTCACAGAGTTAATAAATGTTTACAAAATAATTAGGGATCTCGACAGGGACAAAATCGGGTAGCACTCCAGCAATGTTAGATATCAGAAAATAGTTTTTAAATATTGGAACTGTCAACGAGTGGAATAAGTTACCAACAGGTGTAGTAGATAGGAATGCTTTTAATCAATTTAGAATCATATCCCAGGTCTACTCTGAGAAACCATCCATCAGCCATCACCACTTTCTGCTGCTTGTTATTGCAAAGGCAAACTAAGCTAAATGACCAAACAGGTAGTTAATCATTAAGGTAGGCATTAATTAAAAAGGTAGTTAAGTATTTAAACTACATACCACGGCATTTAGGGGTAAGAATTTACTATAAAATGGATAAGAACGTTAAACTAACAAATATTTCTTTTAAAAATCTAATTATACCTCAGCTGTACTTGATGGTATTTTTATAAACATTATATTGCTGCAAGCACTATCAAAAACATTAGAAGTAATGAACATTTTAACAATAATTTACCTACATGGTTCCCGTATGGAATACAGACTTTCTTTCTAGAGGTAACAAATTCAATACAGGTGTTTACAAAAACAGGTGTGGAGAATAATTTTTGGAAAAAATTCTAATTGAAACATTGTGCTGCTATAGTATTATAAATTAAGATAATTGGGCAGTTTAGTGGTATGTTTATATCTTTGTGGATGCAGTTTATTTGCCAATAATTAGAAAATCATTTTGACTGTGGAGCATTATGAACACTCAAGACTAGAGTTTGAGTGTCGTTGGCTCTTGGTGGCAAGCGACTGCTTTCAATGTGATTCTGCCAGACAGATCAAAGGGGTTTTGTGAAGAACCTGTTTGTGTTCTAAGAGGAGACCGTAGAAAGTTAAACCTTGTTTGTTAGCTTCTTCTTCTCGATTACAAACAAAAGTATTAATCGTTTGTTCTTACATTATAACCAGCTTCATATCTCTGTTGTGTTTCTTTGTGGCATCAGGAACTTCAAAGCTGTTTCCGAATACCTTTCCACAGATCTGCACGCTGAATAAATGCGTCGTTCCAGATAATAAAGTAAGAAGATGCAAATGTAGTAATACACTGACTAAAAATAATTTACAATAACGTAAAATGTTTAAAGAAAAAGACAGAGTTGTTGAGAGTTCACTGACAATTATCTAGATAGAGATCTTTGGAAAGAAGCTATTCAAAAAGACAAAAATGGTAATGCTAATTTCGTTTAGAATTTCTATGAAAAGCGTGAAGAATTATTTTACACCGTTGCAAGACACAAGAGAAGATGCTGTGTGAGGACAGACCTCATCTCTCCTATTCAGGGACATACGTCGAAGGGAAATGTGCCCCCATCCACTCTTTGGCGTAGAACTCTGCTATTTCTCTTCCCTGGAACATGAAAATCTCTTAGTTTTGTGGCATGGAATTTATCTTTTAAAAGTGGTAAAACATAATAAATTCCGTTGGCGCGTATTTCATGGGCATACATCGGTGGGTGGCAAACAGTCAGCTATGTTCGGTCATCCTACTTATTTTGTCATTCACTGTTTTTATTTTATGTCTGAAACACGGAGGTGGATTCAGGTGAAGAGCATCTATTATTGATCAACTTAAGCATGGATCCATAAAATAGTTCCATAGGTCTTTGTTTTAAAGTGCACAAACTATATATGTTTATATTTGTTCTTTCTTTTATTTTATATTTATATCATTATTCTCTTTTTATATATATCGATTTTTTAAGCCTTTAAAATTTTTTTGTTTTCATATGTGCGGATAGATACAGATGTGTACATAGTACATAGTTCCCAGCCAGTTTTATAGTCTAGCCACACCTGTTAATCGCAGCGGCCCAGCAGGTGACTGAGATGTAGGTCAGCCGCTCTGCCATTGTCAAAGAGTAGAAGGAGAGGCAGCTTTGCTTGGGCCCCCCCCCGTAGGTGTTTGTTTGTTTGAGGTATAAGATAAACAACAGAAGGCGGGAGAGCAGGTAGAAAGTGTGAAGACAGCATCAGCAATAATAATAATAATAATAATAATAATAATAATAATATAATAATAATAATAACAACTTGTAAACCTGGCTTGTCTCGGATATATGCTTTACAAGTGGCCAGGGATACAACATGGAATACTTCAATATTGTTCTGTAGTGAATTTACAAAGACATGAACAAAATGTCCACATAGTTTGTCTTGTCATGGTTATCGATGGAAACAGGATATTCTGGGAGAAGAGCAGATGTCTATTTGTGTACATCCAAAATTGGGATGGTATTTTTTTGCCTCTACCAAGTGTCATCAGCAACAGGGAAATCGTTATGATGAGATTGCAGTTACCAATTGCACACTAAGTCTACAGACATAAGATGAAGCAAGACGGCAGAGGAATACCATGGATCATAAATTAAAAATTTTAGCTATTAGCACTGTGGTGTTCATGTGCTTCATCTGATCTCACCAAAGGCCATACATACAGGCTCACACATAAGAAATGCAGTAGACTATCTGCAGGGACATAGCAAACTGTAGTAGCAAATTATATGCATTATCTAGAACAAAGAACCTAATATAGCATCCCCCTGCAGGGCTGCACAATAGTTAACACGGTCTTCCGTGTTATGTGTTTATGGAGCTTTGTGAGGAGCAAGTGAAGAATTTGGTGTAAATACTGTGTCCCGTGCCAGTGGTGTCCACGCCCTCTTCCCAGCTGCAGTATCTTTCAGCTCTGTTAGCTTCTTTACCGGTTTTAGATTTCCTTAAAAGGGTTAACAGAGTCGTTCAATGGGCAAACAAATCTGTTTTAGGAATCCTAGCCGCTGCGGGGTTAATGAAGCGTCAACTCCAAATATATTGCTTTAAATCATGATTTAGATGAATTAGACGCTTCCGAGAAAACACGAGCCTTTAAAAGACAAGAAGATGTACAAGGTTCTCTGTACACAGCCGAATTAGCCAAAGATATTTTTCTGCACTGATTTCTTTAACCCGACTGATTGTGGACTCATTAGGACTTCGCATCCACTGAGCTAATCAACACGATAAACTAGCAGACTACCCCAAGGTCTCCTCGTCTCTGGAAATAGAACTTGGCTCATTTAAGCAGCTGTTTTCCAGGAAGTCTTGGTGAATGCACGTTTTGTTTTAAGGAAACGGGCCCAAACTACTGCACCTCGAAAGATCGCAGAGGACTTCATTGTCTGCTCCACAGAGACTCGCATCAGAAAGTTTTAATAAAGAAATATAATATGGCACCATCATAGTTTCATTTTGGAACTGCCAGCATTTTCTCTGATACACTGTAATGTATACGGCATATCTGTAAAGTTGTGACTGAATAAACGGGATCTACCTGCTGTTTGCTAAGCCATAGTTTTTGCTGATTCTTTTGGTTTGCAAAATATTTATTCATAACCGGAGATGAAGAAAAGCCACAAACTTTCTTTCGTGAGATCTTATTTTAAAAATTTAAGACAGATCCTTGCTACAAATTTACAAGTTTTTTGTATAACTACTTTTAATTGTGTATCGTTAACAACTAAAACGCTGAGAGAGAATAGTGGAGAACTTCTATTGTTATTGTCATTCAATAAATCTCAGTTTCTCCAGTTTTGTTTTACCTGATTTCCGGACAAATCAGGGATCTCTAACTGAAATTCCAGATCCCCACACTAAGAAATTGATCTAGTCATTTATTAAACGGATTGCTGTCATTTTAAAATATGTGAAATAAAATTAAATATTCTCTGGCCCATAAAAGAAATTCAGGATCTGTTAATTTAGCAAAATACACGCACCTGACTAAACCTTGTTGTTAATATGTAGGCTAGAACAAAAGATGTAAGGTAACAAGAGCTGAACTAAATCAGAGGAGGGTGATGAAAGTTCTGTTTTAATATTTCATAGGTTATTTTTGAACATGTGTTGTTTTTAAAGAGAGAAAATAAACATTAAATATTTAATTCGTGAGAACACATGCCATATGACTGATATAAAAACATACGTGTAAAATTGTCCATTCCATCCATGGAATACAGAATGCAGTCAGCTTCTTCAATAAAATTTGGGTTCAAGGATAAATTGTAATTTTGAGGACAGATAGAATTCTTGTGGATGCAGTATTCAGAATATAAAATGCATTCAGCGATTCTGAAATATCTTATTTAATTTTGGCTGGAAATATAAGGACAGAGTTAATTAAAGTAAAACATTGCGCAACACACCACCATTTCCAGACAGAATTCCAAGTTTGGTTCTTCGATGAGAAAAAAAAGAGATATTTCAGGGAGTATATATTGTTGTTTTTTCTTCTTCCCTGAATGGTCAGGCTGATGATACAAGTACTAAACTCATTATTTCTGCATAGTCTACTAACCAACCAGGCTTTTTATCCTTAGTTCGACTGATTTCAAATATGATTGGTTTCTTCATCATTTCAGCATCATGACGGTAATATATGAAAGATTCAGAGCCCCACTCAGATGTTTTCGGACCCACACATCTGGAAAAATGTGCATTTTTAAAAATCTTTTTACCTGCAATAATTAAAGAGAAAGTTTATCTCACCTCTTGTATGCAACGTGGAGGGTGCTGGGATGTAGGTAAATAAAGGGAATTACAAATTACTGGTAAATTGTAAAAGAAAAAAGGAAAAGGCAACAATATTTGACAGGTTTTCCATTTATCTTCCAAAAAAAAAAGTATAGTTTAATTTTGAGAAAACGTTCTGTTCTAGTTTATATTCCTTTGACTTTGCAGGTGATCGTAGACCGAATTACACAATACACTATCAGACTAGGGAAAAAATCTCTGTTGGTAATTAATTTGCATTTTTCCAGCCACAGAAATGCAAACATACTAGTTTAATTTAAAAAAAAACAACTACAAAATGCCATTTAGTGTTCCCATTCTCAGAAATTCACTTTGTACCTAAAGGTAAGTTATTTCAAAGTAGACTGCATCCTGTATCTCATCTACGAAATGCCAGCGTTGTCTTGCAAATACTTTGCTTTTGTTTGCTAGAAAGATCTAAATAATCTACAAAAATCCCAATGTTACGTGTAATGAGTGCAAAAGACTCACTGTACTGAAACATTTTGCTAATTTCTTTATCAAGAGGGTAAAAGAAGCAGCAACAATTCAGAAGTCTTCAGCAACACCACTTCTTTACTGTCTTTTGTTTGTATTAATGTTTACACAAACCCCATGTGACCGGCTTACGCCATCGTGGGTAACGAATACATTCTCATTTTACATTAACGCTACAGTGAGACAGATAACGGGTTGTCCCAGTAATAAGTAGAGACCCTCACTGACTGAGTCATATTATTATTATTATTATATTATTATTATTATTATTATTATTATTATTACAAAATATAAGACAAAAATCTATTCAACATATAAACTAACAATAAATTGAAGAAACGAAACAAGCCTGGGCTTCTGGGCTGAATGGAGTTGGTCCATTTTTGATAGATGAAAAAGAAAACAAAGTCTTTTAATAATTTTACATAAATATTTCAGTTTTTCTCACATTTGATTTGATAAGTAATTTTTATCCCATTATATTCAGTTATACGGCGAGTTATTTTTAGTCAGTGTATTGTATTTGCTTCTTTTCACCTCATTAAGTGGAGTGAAACTTTAACTGAGCATTCAAAGTTGCAAGAATTTACTGAGAGAAACAGATATGGCTGCTTTTACATGATAATAAAAAAATATGAAATTTGTCATTCATTCTTAATGTACAGCCACAAAATTAATAATTCTGCTTGTAATTGGAGAGAAGAAAACAAACATGTAACCTGCTTTTATAGCACGAGCAGATTGTTTACTGTTCATTCTTTTTAAACTAATATTCCTCACAAAAGTCTTGGATGTGAGACTGGTAGAATTACGATGAGAGTGGCTGGTGCCGGTGCTCTGGCCAGGGGGGGTGGGATTAATGTGTGGTGCCACCAAAGGTCAAAAACACCCAACTACCTCAATCAAGAGTTTCTGTAATCCATCTTTGTGGGAAGGCTTTCTGAATTATTACGGATATAAACCGACCGAAACTGCATACGTAGACGGTTTGATTCAGAGTTCTGAACATATTAATTGTTGGTTACCATAGTGATTAATTTAAATGTTGAGCCTTGTTTGTCTAGTTGTCCAACTGACATAATTTATATCATCTATAGCGGCACATTGTTTCAATTATTCATTTTTTTTTTTAAAAAATAATTATTTTACACATCTGTTTTTGTATATATTTTGTATAAAATCCATTACACTTTGTAAGAAAAGCTGAGTCCCCAATTTTGGCACGCCCAATTGACTTTTATTGCTAATTACAAATCATCAAGTGTATATCAGAGATGGCTGATTATATATTTTATGTGATAGCTCTGGAGACCAACAAACTTGCGTTTTCAAGTTGCTTGAAAGAAAAAAATAGTGGCA